>JAIEZT010000016.1:11079279-11456779 GCA_019594935.1 Periophthalmus modestus
GAGCCTGATTTGTGCCTTAACAAGTCCTCTTCAAATACATTCGGCCAGCTAGCTGCATTAGCCACGTTTTTTTCATTTTGTCCCTCACCATTTGGTTATTGTCAATAAACTCCTAAACAGCCCGAACGCTCGGATTGCATCACATAGGCCCCCCCCCTCCTGAAATGTGCTGTGTTAAATATATTTTGTATTTTTTCTTGAGTTTTCCAAGATTTCTAAACGCTTTTGTGACATGTGTTTGCTTATGCTTGCATTGGTCCAAGTTAAACAGGTATAAACTCCCACCGTAGACTGCAGAGTGTAAAGTTTCAACCACGAACTAACAGTGTACTGGTTCTAATTTTTTACCAGGACTTTTTCCTATTGTGCATTTATCAAGACGCTTTTTTACTATCACTCTAATCCGGACATCCAAACCCACTGCCCCCCCTAGACACTGGCAGGTTGAATCAGGAGGGGCCTCTGTGTAGAATTCTGGACAACCCTTATACACTGCTTAAAGAGGAAAAACTAGCAGGTTCCAAAAATTTCACTGATGTTTTGCCCCATGGCCGCTCTAATATTGCATCTCACGTTTCCTTATTCGAGCGGACGCCGTGACCCCCCTCCCTAAACCTGACCTGTAATCGCCACAATGGTCAGACACCACACACTTGACGGAGTGGCGCTGTAAAGACAGAGCCCCTAACACCTAATTGTTGGCCAAATGGGGGGGGGGGGGGGGGCGGGTGGTGATGCGCTGGAACTTTTTTTTTTTAGAGTTGCGTTGTAGCCGGTGATGTGTTGGGACAGGAAGTGACCGACCCGGGTGCGGGGTAGAGAGAGAGGCGGCGGGGGGGGTCCTCGTCCTAGTTCAGAATCACCTCAAAACTTCCCACGCTGGGGCAGTGTAGAGGGCATTGTGCAGATGTGGGTAGTAGTCCCGTGTTCATGTACTCAGTTTTTAAAGAGGGGATCTTATGCAAATTAACTGACTGGAAGCTTTCTTTTCTCCGTGTTCTATGTTTATTCCCGCACCAAAAACATGCCTGAAGAGGTTTTTAGATATCATCCATGCATGTTTGAGTAATTTAGCAATCCTCTCCCAGGGCCCTATTCAAACCCTTGTTTTTTACCCGTTAGCAGTACGTGAGTCTTTACATGGCTCCACCCAGCCTAAGGCCTAAGTACCCATGCTCCCACCAGCAACCAATTTTCATAATTATACAAAAAACGTGATACAAAACTGGACGGAGCAACTTGACAAACCTGATGTGATGTGTGATGTCAGTAGTTCACTAATTTTATTAGTGGATGCATGCTGATTGTGTTTGTGATGGTGTTCTGAAGGGGAGAGACTTGAATGGAGAGCAAAAGGTGGGAAAGAGCGTCAAAAATGAAAGTGAAACTTATAAAAACATGTTTAATATGGTTGTGTTGAGAGAATATAGCATTTTGAAAAAACAATTAAAGGAAAAGTAAAATACCCCCCCTCTTTAATACCCATAGAAGATAAAAATACCCCCTCTAATGAAAATGTACTGCAATACTTTTATCCTACTCGACTTTTTTGAAGTACCAGTAGTCTTAGAGGAGTAAATGTTTTGTGAGTAAGTCTAAAGTTTGGTGTTTCCTTCAGAAACACAAACTGCAGCTCCTTCAGATATGATTTAGTTTGGCTCATTTTTTGTGTCTATCTTTTAGAAATACCAGATAATTGGATTTTATTCAAGTTTTGTCCTTCAAATTGTATTGATTTTCAAACTATTAGATCAGATGTTATGTCCCACACGTGAAGGTTAAGCTAATGCCGCTGGGCAACCTGTCAGAAGCAGTGCTGGACCCAGGGACCCCATCTCCAATCTTAGTCTAGTCTTGGTCAGGATGACCTAGCTGGCAGATTTGACCTGTTGTGCACGTTTTGGGCTGACTTTGGGGGAACCAAGTTGCCCAGAAACCTGCAAGCTTTGCACAGAAAGGCCTGGACAGCTTAGAAGTCAAACCCACAACCTTTTTTGCTATAGGCCAAGAGTGCAAGCGATTCAGCCATGTTACAGACTTATTGTGTGTGCTCAGACTGTGGAGTTTACACGACTCTATGGTGGACCCACGTCCTAGGCCTGTGTTTCGGCCATGCATGTTCAAGCGTCAATACGGCAAGAATCTGGCATCAACACAGCGCGTCTTGAGCGTTCAGATGCCACGGTTGAAAAAGCTGAACTTTTGGCATTGACCCGGGTCAACCAATCAGAGCCTATGCACCACTGACATAGTGACGTCATTATCCGGAGAAGACGAAAGAGAAAGACCCTGGAGCCACAAACACACCACCACAGAAAGAATAGAGGAGAGCTCATTGTTGCTGTTTCCTGTGCCCAGAACTGTATGTGACCTGGTTTGCATCATTCTCAAAGAGACCAGAAAAACAAAAGTTCCAAAGGCACTCACAGAAACCACAGCGGATAGAGCGCCCTGTACGTGTGTCCACGGCATCTGTCCTCAAATGCAAAGGCATCCAACTAGAGGTGTCCAACTACAGACGTCTTGAGTAATTTCTTGGACTATATGTTTACTTTAGTAATATGATTGTAAAGTACGTTTGTCTTACTTGAGTAAAAATTTTTGGCTACTTTACCACCTCCTTGGTTGTGTGTGCAAGGGTGCGGTGTTGCAGAGTGGCGGAGTGCAGAGGGGTGGTGTGCAGACTAGCGGTTGTGGAGAGTAGCGGTGTGCAGAGTGGCGGTGTACAGGGGGAGGCGGTGTGCAGAAGGGCAGTATGGAGAGTGACAGTATGGAGAGTGGCGGTGTGGAGAGTGGCGGTGTGCAGGGTGGCGGTGTGGAGAGTGGGCGGTGTACAGAGTGGCGGTGTGCAGAGTGGCGGCGTGGAGAGTGGCGGTGTGCAGGGGGGAGGCGGTGTGCAGGGGGAGCGGTGTGCAGAGGGGCAGTATGGAGAGTGGCGGTGTGGAGAGGGTCGATGTGCAGAGGGAGGCGGTGTGCAGGGAAAGGCGGCACAGGATGAGGGAGTAAGCTGCTTTGTGCTGGTGGCAGTGACAGACAGCTACAAGCGCCTCTGACTGAGCGACTGGCTGGCTCACATCACTCACTCCAGGGTCCACTGGCCCACTTTCAATCACATCAGCTGAAGCCTCCAGAGCCAAGTGCAGGAGAGAGGCAGGGACAAGTGCACCTGCCCAGCCCACCAGCCTGGCCCACCTGCAAGGCCCTTCTCGTTTTGGAAGACTGTTATAGACAAGCACATCAGTCCAAACCTACTGCATCTGCTGTGTAAAAGATCATAAATAGCACTGTTTCATCTCTCACTTAGAAATTGAAGGTTAGTAAGGTTAGGCTAAGCTGTTTCTATGCAGTCACTGCTGCCCTGGGGTGGCTGTCAAAAAACATGGCTGCCAATCAGCGACTCACTGACCTCTACAATGTCCCCACTTTGACAAGCAAACACATACATACACAGGACAAAGCAGGATGCAATGCCATACTGTACTTTGAGTATACTTTAAAAAGTGGTGGGATTGACAAGCAGATTAACCATCAGTTTGTGCCAGGAGAGACTGAAGCTCTGATTGATGCTCTATGGTCTGCTCCTTTCAGCATTCAAACAGAAGGAGGGACTGGAGAGCCAGGCAATAATCCCCCAAACCAGGACTGGACCACTATCCTTCTAGTTAGGAGGTCCAACTGGACAGTTGGGGCCTACCATGTTATCCTTGTTGAAATACAAGATAGACAACGCCATGGTTCACTTTAAAAACTTCAGTATTTTATGAAGGCATTTTGAAGCTCATTTACCTGGAAGCATTCAATGGCATCGTCTGAAGTATTCTAATATTGTTTTGTATTCTTACAGTACTCGTTCACTGTCCTTAATCTGCCTGTGTGCGTCTGTCAGTCTTCAGATAGATCCAGGAGGGCTGTTAAAACGTCTCTAAAAATAGCACATCTTATGTTTTCTTTTAGCGCTTCATAAGGCCACCATTTGCTCCACTTTCCCTCTCTCCCTCACAGCGCTAACGCTAGCTTCACAGAAATCACCTCATTGTTTTTTACCTTTTCGCTCTCTGCGTTCCACTGTCCATATCACGTGCTCTCATCCTTTGTCTCCAGCAGCTAGGCACCGCGCTCTGCCGCAGTCCCCGTGTGCCCGCTGCAGCGGTGTCACTCCGGGTTAGCGTCCCTGTAGCGAGCTAACTCTCCCCCCGCACCACCCGAGATGGTTAACTGAAGCGTGTTAATAGAAAAGGCTTGTCCCTTCCATGCTAACACTTGGATGACTCTGCAGGGCCTGGATGGTGAAATGGAACCCCCACCACCTCCACACGCACACACACACCAGCACACACACCAACACACACACATAAAACATTTTAGGCTTCCATGGTTCTTGGGAACTTATATTGACTTGATTCATTTTTCTGGAGACTATACCCTAACCTAAACCTATTTTAACCAATATCTGAACTCTACGGTGTGTTCCAGTTGTCCTCGAATGACATATATGACAAACGGAATGCCCTACAATTTTGGAATTTCTACTTGGAAAGTCTGGGAACATTTCAGACCCCGCCTGCGCCCTGCACTCATTTCAAAACTAAACTTCTGTTTTAAAAATGCACTTCTACACTAATTTAGCCTGTTTACATGGATATATAAACTGTAATTTAACACAAATTTCCTGGTATTTTTATTTCACCATTATGTTTGTAAATGAGATATGAGCATTAATAACAGACAAATCAGGTGCCTTCTTTCCCTGAGGTTGCCCGTCCTAGTGTTAGCAACAGGTTTGAGTTGACAGCGTCGCTAAGCGCCCACTCCCTGCTAGACGAGCAGTGGGGAGGATAGGGGTGTTACCTTCAACAGCCTCACTCAGGATTGGCTCTTTGGTTGCTATGATACTCGCGGTCAGAATTCCAAATGTGGAAACTTGGCTCAAAATTTTGGCCCTATACTGCTAGCCTCAATGAGCTTCATTTGAGTGACGTCACACTCCCTTGGGTGATATCGCACTCCCTTATGTCACTTCTTTATATGACAGGAATGCAGAATCTCAGAGGTCAGATCTCGGAGTGATGTTTGCTCTAAGGAGGATTGGACTGCTGCATAAAATCCATATGTTGTTGATGTATTGTATATGTATATGTATGTAAAGGACTCATTTTGTCCTCATAAAGACTAGAGGTCCCCACAAAGCGAATTATACCTGTACACACACACACGCACACACACACACACACACACACACACACACACACACACACACACACACACACACACACACACCACACACACACAGGATTTGCTTACATTGTGAAGGAACGCACTGACCCATCGCTCTGAAGGAAATGGACATTGACAGGGTTGTCCTCTTTCTCTCTCTCTCTCTATTCGTCATCCTCTCTCTATCTCTGTTACTCTTTCTCTCTTTTCCCTCTCTATCTTTGACTCTCTCTTTCTGTCTGTCTCCCCCTCTCTCTTTCTTTCTTCCTCCCTCTTTCTCTGTCTCTCCCTCCTTTTCTCACTCCCCCTCTCTCTTCCTCTCTTGCTCCCTTCTCCCCATCCCCTCCCTCTCTCTCCATTCCTCCCTCCTTCCTTCTCTCCCCTCAGGCCACGGAGGCGTACATCCAGAGACTTGGACAGACTCCATCCCAGTTGCTTATCGAGCCACATCCACCGCGCAGCTCCGCCTTGCACCTGGTGAGGCCAGAGAGCATGCTGGGAAATTCACTGCAAGTGGTGGGGTATAGTGCAGATGTGCACTATACCCCACCACAGTGAATATTAATATTAATGTGCTTGTTTTATCTGGGTTCATTTCTGGTCCTGGTTTAGACCTAGTTTAGACCTGATTTATACCTGGGTTTAGTCCTGGTTTAGATCTGGTCCTGGTTTAGACCTAGTTTAGAACTGGATTAGACCTGGTTTATTCCTAATTTTTGTCCTAATTTAGTCCTGGATTGGTTCAGGCCCCCTTTTGCTTGCAGTGCTCATTTTAGTCTATTTTAAGTCTCTGTGCCTGATTTTTTTGTGCCCTTAAAAACAGAACTAGTTGATTTTAAACCGTTTGCAGTGGTCCAAAGTTATTTCTCACTGACCTTGTGCACCCTAATTACTCACCACAATGAGTTTTTATAAGCACTCTCAGAGACCACAATGGAAAAGTTAACAAGAAGGATGCTAATTATCGGACAGTATAGCTGTACTGGAGCAAGCCAAATACAAGAGAAAAGCTGGCACAGACCTTTTAAGTACATTACAAACACGCATGTGTAGTTTATTCTGGTCCACCCTTGTTTTTAATATATTTTTCCACAGGCGCCTGGTGGCATTGATTTCATTATAGATATTTTTATTGCTCAAAAGTATCAGTGGGGCCAACTCTGCACAGATCTGACCTGTAACTTGACCTGATGGTGCTTGAGATGTGTTTATCACCATAATGTGGAACATTAAAGTTCATATTAAGACATTAAAACTGAGCTGGAGACAGGTGAAAATGAAATGATGCTTTAGGCTGAAATTATGACATTATCAAACTGTAGAACATGAACACAACCTATTCACACACACAGAGGTCATGCAGACGACATCACATTATATCAGAGTCAATGAAGCATTATGACATTTTCTCCTGTAAAAACCCCAAACACTGAATCTGAAATGTGACAGAGCAGCTACAGTTTAAAAACAATATATAAAATCACAGTTCTGATCAGTATTTAGTTTTGTCACAGACTCTTAAACAAGATACTCAGTCCCACAGAGTAAAAGCAGAGAACAGTGAGATCACAGGGCACTGCAGACACACTCGAATATCCACGGGCCATACTGAATAATGAGCTGGATCAGATATCGACTTCAAATTTTGGTTGAGTCAATATCCTGGTTGGACATATACACTGATGCAATGAGAATATTTATGGGTCATACTTGGCTCAGAAAGTCTCAGAATGTTTGAACTTTTATTTGCACAAAGTTGTTCTGTCATTACTTGAGAAAGAAGAAACATCTGCACACATTTGGATCAGTTTTGTCTTATTTTATTTTCGTTTAAAGGAAATAAATGCTGTTTTTTTTCTCTGCTCTGGTATCGGTTGGTATTGAGTATATAATATTGATATCGACATCTGAACTGAAGAAGCTGGATTGTGCATCCCTAAGCTTAAGTGTTCTCCTCCCATCGTTAGCTAACAAGCTATCTAAGCTCTTCACAGCAACAACAAAGAAACTACTTTCAGTTTCCATTTCTGTATAAACATAATTTGAGCTAAATCTCTTAGGACAAAAATCAGGCAAATCAAATACATGTGTGTTTGGCCTGTTAGCTCGTAGTCTCACATTCATGTCAGTGCATAACCTCTATAGTTTATAATATTGACACATTTTAATTCGGAAAGAACACTGATATAGAGATATAAAGGACTTCCAATTCTTTTGTTTCATATCAGCAGCAGTATATTAGCGTGTGTAGGCCTATGCAGAGTTGTGTAAAGTGAACAGCACCCCCTACTGGCCCTCATGGGTATATTGTCCCTCTAAGCTGCTCTGCTCTAATCCTTGTAATAGCCAGCCTAGACCTCACTATCCGTGTGGTTCACCCTGCTCTTACCCCACACACACAAACCCTTTAAGAAAAACAGACTCTATAAGCTGTCAAAAGAGTTACATTTGTTCAGAAGGAAAAGAACAAGCAGATATTTTTTTTAATCCTATTTTTTCTTCTGATCTAGGGACTAGTGTCTTCACAGGACAGGACAATATTTCAAACTCAGTTTTGATCCTAAGCAATAGACTCCATACTCTATACCAATTACCGATACCACACTGATAAAACCCCTTTTTTCTTTAGACAATATACTGTGATTTTCAACATTAAATGGTAGTAATTTCTTTTCTATTCCCATGTGGCCTCATATCTGTGTAATCCCTCAGTGGTCCAGGTAGGTTCCATAGTGGTCCATGGGTGTATAATAGTCTAGTATACACCTGAATATTCTAAAGATATTCAGGAAAGGTTCATTTCTGTCCTGTTTTTGTCATGTGATAATAGCTTTGGTATAAATTAGTACCTGATTTTCGATACCTTTGACGACTCTAGTGTAGACTCGAAATTTTTTAGTCGGATCTGTGGAGAGGTGACCCCATTTACAGTAAGAAGACAGGTTTTTCAGGGTACTCAGTTAAAAAGACACCTATAATTTAATAAATGTAAGATATATACATTTAATATCACACTGTGGAACATTCCAGCAATATCTCCATGGAAATGTTTTCCCCTTCTCAAAAACATGCCTGAAGAGGTTTGAGATGTTGTTCATGCAATTATGAGTAATCTAGAAATCTAAAAAATAAAAATAAAAAAAAAACACTATACACAGCAACTTGTGTGATGTGCTGTTATAGTGCTCTGAAGGGAGAGTGAATTAGCATGGAGAGCAAAGGGAGGTGGTACCCAGAGCCTCATAAATGAAAATTAAATTTATAAAACATGTTAATGTGTTGTTTGGGGTGAATCTAGCATTTTAAAAACAATAAAAGGAAACATGTTGATTTAAATATATTTTGTGTTACAGTTAATACCCCACAGAAGTAAAAGACCCCCTCTTTAATACCCTGTAGAAGTAAAATTCCCTTTCTTTAATACCACACATTAGTCAAATACCCCGTTTTTAAGCCAGTTCTATTTTTGAATAGCACATGAACCTCACCAACAAGATGGTGAGATAACAGTATGACAGATCTGTAGGTTTAAGTTTTTCATTCTGGTTATATTTGTGATATTATTCCTTTGGCGTTTTCAGTATCAGACCTGTGCCTTGTCTCCAGAGCCCTCTGATATTGAAGGACCTGGTCATGGGTTCTGAAGTTCCCATCCAACTCTCCGGTCACCCATGTCTCAGCCAACACCCTGCCCCAGCTCAGCACCCCGGCCGTGGTCACCGTCACCTGCAGCCGCCTGGTCGCTCTCAAACCGCTGGAACAACACTGTGGGTGAGGCTCGGTACTTTCACAGGGAGCGCACACTTAAGGTTTGGTACATACACAAACTATGAGGATTTAAAGGAGACATCTGCGTACTTAATAAAACTACATGTGTGTGGGGGGAAAAATGTCACAACAATAAAAACACGTACATGAAATCTGATGCTAGCTCTGGTGAAATGGGAGTCCTGTTTTCTATTATTAAGCTGTTTTAGATAAGTATTGTGAGTTACAATGAAATTATAAAATGAATCATGATCTAAATCTTTTTTTTTACCATCATTGAATAGTAGTTAAATCCAGCCTGGAGTACTGACCTTGGTCCTCCTTTCCACCAATCAGAGCCTGATACTGTTGCTTCCATAAACTGTATAAAGAAGTGGACTGAGTGAGTGTAATGTCACCCATAGCGTTTGGCTCCAGTCAAATTTAGCTCATCGAGACTATCAGTTAAAGCGGCAATAACACTGCTAACAGGAGCGTCCTCAGGAAAGAAGGGCCTGATTTGTCTGTTATTAATATTTTATATCTTTTAAACCCCAGGATCATGTAGAGCGGGTTAATACAAACATTTTAAGACCACAATGACAAGGCTCACTGCAGCAGTTACAGAGAGAGTGGCCACAGTTTTCTAATGTAAAGTGAATTGGAAGTTTGCCCATGATCACTTCTTATGTGGAATTTGGCAGCTAGCGCGTTAGGTATGTCCATTTTATATATATACAGTCTGTCCTTTAAGCCAATCACAGTTCAAGCCGTTCATAGGGGAAGAAATGCATTGATTGTTTCTATGAACAACAGTTATCTTGGGCGAGATCAAACTCCCTGTTATGTTATGTACCTATTATTAAAAAACACAGGCAACTACATAGCCCATGATCCTTTTGCTCCATTTCAATGCAGAAATGCAACTGCTATAAAGCCAATTTCTGTCTTAATTCTTTGGACAGACAGTAACACAGCACCAAAGGCTCGTGAACGTTTTTTAAAAGGAAAAAGTAGCATTTCTTTAAGTCTGTTAGCACAGCCATAATATTTCGGTAAATATCACACAGCAAGAAGAATACTGCTACCATGCCGTGAGATTTGCAAATCGTCCCTACAGTTTGATCACAATGCCTCCTCTTTTGAAAAATACATCCAGGGCAAGGCACTTACTTACATTTGAAGATCTCTGGAGGTTCAGTCCTGTGTAATGGTCAGTGGTCAGTGTGGGTCTTTTAATGGAAGTCCACAGCCAGTCATCTGTCAGTGAAAACATGTGGTTTGAAGCAGACGTGTGAGACTGACCGAGAAAGAAGTTTGGCTGTTTTGTGTTAAAAGGCACTTATTCAAAATGTTCAGGAAATAAATACTGAAATCTATTTACATTTTTTTATTTATTTTTTTGCAAAGAAAGAGGGATGAGGGATTTTTTTTCCATATGGGCCAAAACTCTACCTCCATGGCAACACAATGCAGTCCTTTAGCTCCGTTTGTTGCCAGGTGTGGAGCCTAGAGCCGAGGCCTGGGCAGTCACCTCTGTCACACTGTTCCCACATATACCCACACGTGTGAACAACATTAGCCAAAGCAAACCGCCTCCGCCGTCAGCCTCACCTCAGGGTCAAAAGGTCGTTGCAGTTCTTCCTGGGAAAATTAGGCCCTGGCTGCACCACATTCAGCTCACACGTCGCCATCTGTCACCATGGAAACAAGAGCTAGCGGCTAACAGACAGCTGCAGCACCTGGCTAGGCTACTCTGTCAGAAGACTGCTTTGGTCAAGTTGTGTTGTCACAATATTGAATGTTGATACTAAGGAAAAAACTTGATATACCCATTCACACACACACCTTTTCTGAATAGCTTTAGAATGATCTTGAGCTGTATCAGAACAAGTTTTAAGCCCTTATAGACTAGTTACACCTATGGACCACTATGGAACCTAATATAAAAGAAAGTACTACCATTTATGTTGAAAATCACATTCTATTGTCTAAAGAAAGAGTGTTTTTATTATCATTGTGGCATCGGTAATCAGTATAGAGTATGGAGTTTATTTCTTAGTACTGAAATGGAGTTGAATTTTCTATTGTAAGAACACTAGTTTGTTTTCCTTGTATTGTACTTTGCTATGTACTACTACTACTACTGTTATATACTAAGGCTATGGGATACTCCTGCTATCAAAAGGGAGCCAAAGTCTTCTACTCTCATCAGAATGACAGGAATCCGGCAGCCATATTGGAGGCCTGTAGCTGTTTCCAAAGTGTCTCCAGACCTGCTTTCACATGAGTAAAACATCTTCATTTGGTCTGACACACAGAACAGAGCCAGATGAGCAGAGCCAGAGGAGCAGATGGGCGAGAGGGCTGAGGCGGGCTATGAGACAGGACTGTGGGACTGTGGGACAGGTGTGGGACAGGACTGTGGGACAGAGTTGTGGGACAGGACTGTGGGACAGCGCTGAGGCGGGCTGAGAAGACACACACACACACACACACACAGAAGTAAAAGTCCAGACTGTCTGCATTTTTAAGCAGATATCAGTCTGGAGACCATGCCCTCTGTCACACCTCGAGCCAGGATCGAATACACCCGTCCAATCAGATTTGTTAATTTCAGTGACACATGTGATGTGAAACACATGTTTTTCAGTTCCCTGTGATATTTTTGTCCTTTCTTTTTTCCCCATAAGCAGCAGTATTTGTTTTGAAATGGACCATGCGAGTCCCTGACTGACTAATTCACCTGTCAATCACACCCATCTGAAGTCGGGGAGATTCACCCATGACCAGACTCACATCTTCATAATATTATCATAGGAAGTAACTTCAAAAACATTAAAAAACAACAAAACTCATTAATAACAAGAATAACAGAAAACAGTACTTGTATTTATCACTGTGTTTTCAGGCTGTTTCAGTTGAGTTCAGCAGCTGTATTCACAAGGTCTAAAAAGAGAGGAGAGAGAGAATGAAGTATAGATGTACAGTACACTGGACTTTGCAGCCCACATATAATGAGTGGTTTAGTAATATTACAATGTCCAATTTTGTACTTTTGACAACCAATTAAATTACTTTATGGATCCCTAAGTTGCAGTTTAAGAAAGTAAACTGTTAGGAGATGTTACGCAGCTATGCGTCTCAGTGCTGCCTAACATCAGGACTGGTCCGTTCAGTACTTTCTGTGTTCAGTTTGAGTAACAGCTCTCAGGACAAAAGTGCGCCTTGTCTGTATCCTGTAGCTCGGCCATCACAGTCAGCCTCCAGGGGAGCCAGATGAATTCTCATTTCCCATTGAGTTTGGTGTTGAGATGAGACAGGCCCTTCAAGCATGTCCACAGTCCAGGACAGATCCTTCTTCAGTGACCTGAAGAAGCAGCTTGGACGAGCCGCGAAACATCTTCACTCCTATAACTTTCTGCCCAGTTGACAGATTTTACTTTTGGCTTTTACCATACTGAAAGTAGTTTACTCATGTAACTGTAAGAAAATAATGTGTTTTTCATCAGGTCGCCATTTCATTTCTTTTAGCGAAACATTTTATGTAAAAATGGCCAAAACTGAGAATTTTTGGGACTTTCAAAAAAACAGAAACATAAAAGGGGATTTGGGATCTTATTTAGTACTTGAGTGAGCTAAATCTCATTGAAAAATAGCCTAAAAATTCAAATTTTTATTTTTATTTAACAAATCAGTTTTGGAATTAGATGTAAAAAAAATAAATAAATAAATAAAAAATCCTTCTGCGCATTTTGACAGAATGTTGTTAAGTACCAGATTGTAAAGTTTAAAGTGCTACTTTAAGGGCTGATCTTTATGTCCGTATGGGGGGAATGCATTTTGAGAAAACAGCCTCTGAAGTTACCATGTCCCATATAAATCTATGGAGTTGATTAAATTAAATATTAAAACATCTTTTTGTGCAGAGTGGACAGTTTTGTTGTTTCCACATAAAGCCTATATTCTGAGAGACCAAACATACAAAAAACCAAAAACAAATGTGTGTTTTGTTTGTAGTGTCTCCCTTAAACTCCCCATTATAACAATGTATCTGGGTAGTACTTTTACCTCACCTTTATATATTCATCCCTACATACCCTTGTCCCTTTGTGTGCAGGTTTGAGAGGAGCTCCTGGTTACTCACTGGAACAAGCCCAACACCTGCCCATAGAGATGGACCCTCTCATCGGTAAGACTTTGTAATGGTGTTGGTATGGTGTGTGTGTGTGTGTGTGTGTGTGTGTGTGTGTGTGTGTGTGTGTGTGTGTGTGTGTGTGTGGTGTGTGTGTGTGTGTGTGTGTGTGTGGTGTAGTGTTGATGTGGTGGTGGTGTGGTGGTGGTGTGGTGTTGGCGTGGTAGTGGTGTTGGTGTGCTGTTGATATGGTGTAGTGTTGGTGTGGTGTTGGTATGGTGTAGTGTTGGTGTGGTGTTGGGTATGGTGTTGGTGTGCTGGTGGTGGTGTGGTGTTGATGTAGTGTTGGTATGGTGTTGGTATGGTGTCGGTGTGGTATTTCTACGGTGTTTGTGTGGCGTTGGTGTGGTGTTGACATGGTGGTGGTGTTGGTATGGTGTTGGTATGATGTTTATGTGGGTTTGGTGTGGTGGTGGTGTGGTGCTGGTATGGTGTAGTGTTGGTGGGGTGTTGGTGTGGTGTTGGTATGATGTCAGTGTGGGGTTGGTGTAGTGTTGAATGGTGTTGGTGTGCTGTTGATGTGGTGTTGGTGTAGTGTTGGTGTGGTGTGTTCTTGGTATGGTGTTGGTGTGGTGTTGGTATGGTGTTGGTGTTGTTGTGTTGGTGTGGTGTTGGTATGGGTGTTGGTGTTGTGTGTGTTGGTGTGTTGTGTTGGTGTGGTGTTGGTATGGTGTTGGTGTGGTGTTGGTGTAGTGTTGGTGTGCTGTAGTGTAATGTTAGTGTGGTGTTGTTTCGGTGTTTGTGTGGTTTTTTGGGGGTGCTGGTATGGTGTTGGTGTGTTGTTGGTGTGGTGTTGGTGTAGTGTTGGTTTGGTGTGGTGCTGGTGTGGTGTTGGTGTGGTATTGGTGTGCTGTTGGTGTGCTGTTGATGTGGTGTTGGTGTGGTGCTGGTGTGGTGTTGGTGTGGTATTGGTGTGCTGTTGGTGTGCTGTTGATGTGGTGTTGGTTTGGTGTTGGTGTGGTGCTGGTGTGCTGTTGATGTTGTGTTGGTGTGGTGTTGGTGTAGTGTTGGTGTGGTGTTGGTGTGGTGCTGGTGTAGTGTTGGTGTGGTGTTGGTGTGGTGTGTGTGTAGTTTTGAATAAACCCTGTGACTGGAGAGAATTATCCTGAGGTGCTGCTCTAGGATGCATTTTAGATCAAACTGTACAAATGTACCATGTTGATCCCACGTTTGAGGCGCCTTCAGGGGTTTCATGTTTGTCTGTTTTGTATTTTTTTTATATATATATATATAGTATTTATCTCCCTCCATTTTATTTTTTTCTTTGAGTGAAAACATTTACAGAACAATAATCGGGCTATAGACACAACAGCAATACCTCTAAACCTGCAAAAATCTCCAGTGTGCAGGAGAACTCTAGGATTCACAGATCCGACCTGTAACTTGGCCTTGTGGCGTCTCTATGGAAACAGATATGTTTAAAGAGAGGGTATTTTACTTCTATGGAGTATTAAAGCGGGAGTATGTTACATCTATGGGGTATTAACTGTAACACATAACATAGTTATATCTCCATGTTACCTTCTATAGTTTTGAAAATGCTATATTCACCCAAAAAACAACAAGTCACTCCTCCTTCAGAGCACTATCACAACACAATCAGCGTGTGTCTCATTAATGAAACTACTGCACTGTGTAGTTTTGTATCATGTTTTTGTATATTTATGGAGAATTGTCATGTGGGAGCATGGGTGACATAGGCTTGTGGGCGGAGCCTTGAACAGGCTTGTACTGCTAACCATAAGAAGGGTTTGAATTGGGCCTGAGAGAGATCATTAAATTACTCAAACATTCATGGATGACATCTAAAACCTCTTCAGGCATGTTTTTGATGAGGGAATAACTTTATAACATGGGAGAAAGCGCGAAACATTGATTTTGCATAATTAGTATTTGGAGCTTTCTCCCATGGCATGCAATGGAACATTCCAGGCAAAGAAATAACCCTCAATGGGGAAAAGCCGGTGGCGGACTCTCCACCTGAAAAGTTACATAGTACAACTTTTAACAAAAAAAAAAACTGCGTACCACCTGTTGTGTCTAACCGGGCAGCTTTGAAAATATGATTTTGACACTACCACAATGTAAACATAAAAAATAATAATTAGATTTTTGTTTGGGCAAATAAATCTGTTCTTTCTGTGGTAATTTACTGTAGCGGCAGGAGATGTTGTTTCGGAGATACATAATATTTGAATATGAAGTATATCATCTATAATGAAACTGAGATGTTTTTGTCAGTATGGCCCCCCTCTGCATTACTCTGTGGCTGATGTCTCTCTCCTGCACACTTCAGTACAAACATGTCCCTACCCACACCACTCTACGTTAACATCTTCTTCACCTCGTCTTCCCTGTGCGCGCCTTGACACGGGTTTGTCTCTGTGTTTCGCTCCCTCTTTATTCCTCCCACAGCCAACGACTCGGGAAGCAACAAGCGTCAGATCAGGGAGCCGGTGGACCACAGCGTTCCGATCGGAGCGCAGTGTTTCGTGGTGACAGCTGACAACGGCTACATCCTGGTGTGTGGCTTCCGGGACCGCAGCCTCCGAGTCTACTCCACCGAGACAGGTACGGGTACGAGAGGTGGAGGAGAGGGGGAGGGAGAGAGGGAGGAGGAGACAGGGAGAGAGGGGAGGGAGGGGAGGGACGGGGTGACTATGTCATGATGGTATAATGTTGTAATACACAGTTTGCTGATATGTTGAAGTGAGCTCTACTGCTGACAGTGTAAACAGATAGGTGTGTGGGCTGTTCCGCTGTCGCCTTAAAGCAAAATGGAGAAGCATAAGAGCCCTCTACCACAATAAAACCCCCCAAATTAATTATACTAGAAATACAACATTCTATTCACATATTAAAGGGGCCTTGATCATGTAAAAAAGTAAACATTCTCTTGCCCCAGAACAGATATAAAAGGTAAAAGCAGCTCTCAGCGTCAAACAGACACCTCTGCATGCTGCCTGCATCTAATTATAAAGTGTTTTTAGTGTCCCATAATCAGGAAGTGCACATTAGCATGCCACATCAGTCTCACTATGAGCTTTTAAATGGCGTTGTGTATAAGCAGGTAGGCTAAGCCAGTTGTTTAGTGTGCAGATAGGCTGATCCCGGTGTTTTGTGTATGGGTAGGCTTATCCAGATATTTTGTGCACAGGTAGGCTAACTCAGGTGTTTTGTGTGCTGGTAGACTTACCAATGTGTTTTGTGCATGGGTTGGCTGATCCAGGTGTTTTGTGTGCAGGTAGGCTGGCCCAGGTGGTGTTTGGGCACTGGGACGTGGTCACATGTCTGGCCCGCTCGGAGTCCTACATCGGGGGAGACTGTTACGTCGTGTCAGGGTCCAGGGACGCCACTCTGCTGCTGTGGTATTGGAGTGGGAGGCACAACATCATCGGCGATAACCCCACCAACAGTATGTACTACTACCACTTTTGCTAATACTAATACTACTGCTTCTACAACCATTACAACTACTACTACTACTACTACTATTACTACTCAACCAAACTACACACACTGCTGTGATACTGGAGCAGGAGGTACATCATTGGAGATAAACCCACCAACAGTATGTACTACTACTGCTGCTACTTCTGCTTTTACTACTACTACTACTACAACTACTGCTTCTACTATTGCTGCTGCCATTACTCCTACTACAACTAACCTACACTACACACAAACAATTGTACTCTGCTGCTGTGCTACTAGGGGTGTATAACATCATTGGCGATAACCCTGCTGACAATACTATGTACTACTACAACTACCACTACAGCTACTACCACCCACTCACAATACTTCTACAGCTAAACATTCTGCTGTGGTACTGGATACTAGTACTACAAACTTACAGTATTTTTACAGTTACCCACTCAGACATCAAGATCAGAGACGAGCCCAGCTCAAAACTTTCTGAGAGTCTAGTAGTCCATCAGATACATCAGCTCTTGACCTTAAACTTGCCTGAGATGAGTCCATGGGCCCTGCACTGTGGCCGCTGCTCTCAACAGGTTTCACCAGTGGAAAGTTTTGAAGAATGGGTCAAATGCAGACGACAAGTGGTACACTACAGTTCCCATGATGCCTTGCTCATTATACAGGGACAAGAGCCAGTTTTTCCTATACATTATATTGTACTTTGCCATGAAATATACAAATACATAAATGTTGAGTCTGATCATTTCTATCAGTGACTAGACCCAAGAACTCATTGTGTTACAAAGAAAATCTGCATTTTGACAATATTAATTTTATCTGCACCCATCTGTGTTAAATATGATTGGTCTGTAGAATGTGATGATGTCATGGGGAAAAAGTCAAAAGAATATCTGAAGGCCATGACCAGATGACTTCTGCATGTGAACTGTAGTGATTTAATTTGTTTTATTAAAGTATTTTGAACATTCTTTCTTTGATAAAACATAATATTTAATCTGTAAATTAACGTCAGTTGTGAGTAATGCTCGGTCTAAGAATGCATCTGATGCTATTAACTCCAGAGTCCTGTTCCCACACTAGTTCCCAGTGTGCAGTTTGACACTTCACTTATCAAGGCTCTGTTGTGGAAAGAAATATCAAAAGTTTGATCAGGGCAGAGGAAGGCCGACTCTCCCCAGAGTCTGAATGGACAGAGGCAGTATGTGTGATCTGTTAGCATGCTAGCATCACTGAGTTGAACCCGGTGTTTCAGCTGCTGATGTCCTGGTGGCCTTAACTTCATTCCGGGCAGAGTTTCACTGATTGGATGTTTTTGGAATAATCCATCATGAGCAGAGGTGATTAGGGAAAACAACAAGCAGACTGTACCACATACGGAGGACTGGAGGGGGACGAGTTAGGGAAACGTGATAGCAATGTTTTCATGGGAGAGGCAACAATTCAACTGCTTCGGTTCTGTTAAAGGAACTGTATTAATATTTTGACTTAAAATTCCATAAACTTGACCTAATCGGGTGTCCCCAGATATGAAGTAAACAAGTTCAGATCAAATATAGCTTTTACTGATGACTATTATAATGTTGATTTATTCTTATTTACAAAAAACATGGACAAGTTCAATGCTGAATTTTGTTTTAAAGTTGTTGTAAGTTGTTTTGAACCTAAACAGGCTCTCTGATCTAAATTCTCACTACCTAAACCTGTCATGATCCACGCCATGTTTTGCCTGTCTCCTGCCTCGTGTGTCTCCTCTCCCCCTCCCTCACCTGTCACTCCGGAGCTGGGCGGAGCGCTGCTCCTCCCACGCGCACCTGCACCTCGTCTACGCTGATGTGCCACCAGCTGTGGAGGATAAATGGGACTTGGCCCATTCATTCGGTGCAAGTCCGTCCGTGTGAAAACACCTATGCTCCCGGATCCTCCGCATGCCTGCATCTCCCGTCCAGCTCCCGTCTCGTCTTCCCGGTAACCTGTTTGTCTTATCCACGCACTCAATTGTACTCAGCTCACGGCTCCTGCACTCTCACCTGCTCTTCGCTGTCGGCTCTTCGTCTTCGCTCTCACCTGTGCCTCGTTCCTGGGTCCTCGTCCTGCTGTCCGGTCTTACCTGCTCCGTGTCCTGGTTCCTCGTTCCTGTTGTCCGGTCTTACCTGCCTCGTGTCCTGGTTCCTCGTTCCTGCTGTCCGGCCTTACCTGCTCCGTGTCCTGGTTCCTCGTTCCTGTTGTCCGGTCTTACCTGCTCCGCGTCCCGGCTCCTCGTTCCTGCTCTCCGGTCTTACCTGGTCCCGACTCCTGGCTCCTCGTCCCGCTCCCTGTTACCCTGAGACTCTGTACTTGTGTTCGTGCTTCATATTCACTGTTGTAAATAAACACTGTTTAAACTGCTCCCGGCCTGCACTTTTGGTCCGTCTACACCACATTACGACAAAACCCCAGCATCTGCAGCCAATCATGAATCTGTGCTAGTGCAGCCTCTGCAGCTCAGTGAGTGAATTCTGGAGGTTCTTTCACATGAGGCCTGTCCATATACTCAGACACCCTTGTATGTGTCCTCTATCTGCAAGTTTCTACCTATGACGCAACAATCCTGGGAATATTCAAGCCATATATTTTCTAGGACTCAGAGGCAAATTACATTTTTACAGAGGATTACTGAAACCAGTGTGAACAAAGCTAAATACAACTCCAGCTATGTCAGCTGACCAAGGAACCATGCTCCATTTTGCCATGTGGTCCCTTTAAATGTGGACTAAATTAAAGATGACCACTTTATTTCATGAATCATGTGAGAGATGATGAGAATGTAGTGGACGGAGACAGAGAGAGAGAGAAAGAGATGATGTGAATGTAGAGGACAGAGAAAGAGAGAGAGATCATGTGAATGTAATTGATAGAGAGAAAGAGAGAGAGATAATGTGACTCCAGTGGATAGAGAGAAAGAGTGAGAGAGAGAAAGAGATGATGTGAATGTAGAGGACAGAGAAAGAGATGATGTGAATGCAGGGGACAGGGGGCGTTGCTCATGTTTCCCTTTTGTCACAGAATAATTAACTTGACTGAAGCTCTGACAGTTCATTAAGAGTTTCAGCTTGGTTGGCTCCAGTTAGCGAGGGCCAGTCGCTGTGGTTTTAAAAACACAATTCCCTGGATATTTGTACAGATACGCTCACAATGAAATCTGACAGAGCTGTTTGTGTTTTTCTAGTTAGGACTTGGTTTGGTGGAGTCGTATTTGGTAAATTTTATAAATATTTATCATAGTTTTACACCAGTTAAGTTTGTGTAATACAGAAGTATTTGTCTATCAAATCAAAACTATTGTGTTTATTTGGCACTTATTACATTATGGTGGCTATGTTTTGTCACATCTACTACTGTCCATGTCCAACCAGATGAAACTTCACCAAACCGTTATAAAAATCTAGGAAAGATATTTAGTCAAATTTTAAATTATAATTATGTTCACTATGTTGTAGTAAAATGTGTCTTCTCACCTGTCACACTTTAAATGTATGCAAGCCCTCCCCCTCCCCCAGGAATTAGTCCCTTGCAAATGTTGTAACTACATTTGATCTCATTATATTCATACATTCTATTTTTGCATTTGTATGTAGATTTCATCCATCTTTTGAATGAGGTTTAAACGTGCGTCCATGCCCCTTATACTTCAACTCTGCCCCCACACGTGTAACCCACCCCACAAATAGATTCTCCTACCGCTCCCAAAAACACTTAAAACATGGAATAATTTAAATGACGCCAGGCTCCGTCCTGGGTCTGTTTTGAAAGGGGGGTTGGACCTTTTGTCAGGAAGGTGAGCTGTCCTCTGCCTCTTTCACCCTGGATAAACTAGACACAAAACATTTAAAACAAGGTTAATCTTTCTTATTTATTTGAGAAATGCCATAAAAGAAAATGCAAACCAAAGTTCAAATCTTAATGAAGTGGAAAAAACATCTAGTGTGCCCCCCACTGTCAGTAGGCAGTAATGGTGATGATTTATGGACTTTAAAACTCGGCAGGGTTTGTACCTGTGATGCCACAACCCTGGAAATTTAATCCATATATTAAAATGGAAAAAAGAAGAAGAAGAAAAAGCACTTTAAAGGCCCTGTACCTGACTTCCTCCATGTATCTGATCTAAATGTATATAAGCAGCACTTGAGGTCAGAATAAGTCCACTGTGTACTGTCTGCATCTAATTATAAAGTGTTTTATTGTCCGGCAAATCAGGGAGTAAATGATTAGCATGCTAGTTGTTGCCAGATTTACCGTCACGCCACTGAGAGTTGCGAAAAACTCTTATAACCTCATAGTGGTGAATAATTAGGATGTTCAGAATGCATACGGTAAGTGAGGAATAACTTTGGATCACTGCAAACTATTTAAAATGAACTAGTATTGTTTTTCATGTTTTTAAAGGAGTAAAAATCAGGTACAGCTCCTTTAAACACGTGTTCTGGTGTTTTGGTGGTATCGGCTGCTGGTAATTGCTCTGCCTGACTCCCTTCCATCGTGTCCCGGGGGGCGGGGGGGGTCCGGGATAGTGCAGGGAGATTGGATCTTTTGTCAGGCAGGTGAGCTGTTCTCTGCCCCTCTTTCCCCCGGAGGCTTTTTCTGACACTTGTGCCGTACGCCCCCCCCCTCTCCCCCCTGGTCCCCTCCCCCGCTTCAGTGTTGGCAGTGACAGGCCGGCTCCGGAGCTGGTCTCCAGGGACCCTTCTCACTGCAGCGCTCACACCCCAGACCCCTACACCTGCGCTGGGGACATGAGAGGAGGAGGAGAGGGGGTGATGAGGGAAGGTGTGACATGTGTCCGAATCATGGAGCGGGATAAGAGCTGTCATTCACAAAGTTTGGACTTGGAATTTGCTGAAATCTTGGTCTTAGTTTGAAATAAAATCAATATACTGAGTGTTTTTTGTTAAAGGTGGTGTTTTAGTTTTATGGGGTATTAAAAAGGGGGTATTTACTTCAACAGGGTATTAACTGTAACACATAACATATTTAGATCACCATGTCACCTTTTATTGTTTTAAAAATGCTACACTCGGCCAAGTTTCCTTTTGTTTCCCACCTCCCTTTGCTCTCTGTGCTAAGTTACAGATCTCATTTCAAACGAGCTGATTATGACCCACAGACTAGAACACAATATGTCTTCTTAAACACAGGTCAGTTTCAACCCGGAGACCAGACGTTCATGTTTATAATAATACTAATAATCATTTGTTTGTGGTTGGTCCAGGTTCCAGGACACGCCCCCTCACTGACCCCTCCCCCTGTCGCCATCAATCACATGAGGCGGCCAATCGGCTCTGGACGTGGATTTACATGACAATCCCTCGTCACAGCTGCTCGTCGTCATTGTGCTAGTACAAGCTACATTAAAGAAGTCACATTAGGCTAAATCAGCATATTTCAATTTGGACCAGGACATCATACTGTTTGTAGCATCTAAAAAAAAACAAAAAAAAACATCAATAGTTTTGATTTCATCTCTGCATCGTGTTTGGAGAAGGTGGGAATTAGAGTAGATAAAAAAAGAGTACAGCAATTCAAAATGTATTATAGTAAAAGTACGAGTAATGTTCCAAGAAATTAGCATTAAAAGCATAGTAAAAGTATATCAGATTTGGAAGAGGAACCACAACTTTTACTCAAGTAAGAGTACTGTACTCATGTACTATATATTACTCATGTAAGAGTAAAAGTAAACCGACACCATAACGATCTGATTGTCCAATCAAGTTAGTTTATTTCAGTGACATGTGAAACGCAGGAGGTCACCATCATTTTGAACTAAATGTAAATTTCTCTCTCCTCAGATGAACAGAGTTTAGCTTCTCTCACTGATTCTGCAGAAATCCTCCATGTTTTTCAGTCCTCAGTGATATTTTTTTTCTTTTTTCCTCATAAACAGCCGTATTTGTGTTGATACTGACAGACCATGTGTATCTCTGATGGGCTTATCACATTTTTGTAAATTACTAAAAGTGTGTTCTGGATCTGGATAAGGAGTAAATGTAACTGAACACTACCAGCCTCTAACGTTTGGAATGTTTGTTTCAACTCTACAAAATAAAGATCATAACTTTCACTAGATAGCTTTTTAGCTCATACATCACGTCACAGGTACATTTATCTGTTCATGCTAACATTTAGCCTTGTCATATCTATAATGTGTTTGACCCATCTGTAATACTATTGGTGTTATCTGTGAGGAAACGTGAGACTTGAGACCAGGCTCTTGAGCTCAGTTCTGCTGTTCTCAGGTGGATGGGGAAAACCAGACGGAACACAGACAACTTGCAAACTCCAGCTAATGTCTTGTTAACCTCTGTTCACCTGTAGTAATCTGTTGTGATGTGTTGTGCAGGTGAGTACCCAGCCCCCCGAGCTGCACTGACCGGTCATGACCAGGAGGTGGTGTGTGCGGCGGTGTGCGCAGAGCTGGGTTTGGTCTTCAGTGGAGCTAAAGGTCTCTGCTGTTTCCTTATTTATGCTTTCAAAATCTTTATTTACAATGCTCTTTTAAATAGAAAAAAATGTCATAAAATTAAAGGTGCAGTACTGGATTTTTCATTTTAAACAGTGTGCAGTGGTCCAGAGTTGTTCCCCACCTACCTTATGCATTTAGAACATCGTAATGATTTCTTTTCACACTTTCAGAGACCAGAGCGAGTTTTGCCATGACAGTAGAGTTAAGAACATCTAGCATGCTAACGGTGCACTTTCTAATTTTTGGACAATAAAACACTTTATAATTAGATGCAGACAGTACACACATATTTTGACCTTGAGAGCTGCTTATTACATATCTGTACTGGAGCAAAGGCTCGCTCCGGTCTCTAAAAGTGTGAAAAGTGAAACTCATTATAGAAACTCATTATGGTGAATAATTAGGATGCTTAGAATGCATAAGGTAAGTGACGAATAACTTTTGACTGCTGCAGTAGTTCTGTTTTTCATGTTTTTAAGTTGGTAAAATCAGGTACAGGTCTTTTAATGTGTACAAAAACATGTGACTCTGTATGTTTGATTTTCTAGAGGGCTCATGCCTGGTCCACACCATCACTGGAGAGCTGCTGCGGGCTCTGGAGGGCCCTGACCACTCCTCGGGGCCCCTCCTCATCTCTGTGTCCTCTGAGGGCCACTGCATTGTTTGCTACGAGCACGGGCACATCTGCAGCTTCAGCATCAATGGAAAACCCCTGGCACACATGGAGATCCAGGACTCCACTAAGGTATGAACAGGCCCTGGGGTATGAACCATTCTAATGACGAAGTCCTATGTCTATGTACATGACTCAGGGTTTTTCTATGACTTTAAACACACATGTCGTATTTAAAGGTAGAGTGTAACTTTCTGGAGATGGCACATCACCTGCATGATTCCATACAGAAAGTTAAAACCACACTTTGGGAAATTCTCCAAGGAGATAGATACATTTTCTGCCATACTGTGGAAGGTTATAGTCAAAGGAACAGCATTTCCATGGAAACAAGCAGGAGGAGGTCCTACTCCAGGCCAAATCGGGAGTCAGGTTTGTGGAGATGCGAGCCCACACAACTGTGTTGTGTGGGCTCGCATCTCCACATATATGACCTGGAACTTGGCCCAGTGGCATTACTTGCTAACTTGGCCTGAAGCTGTCACCTGCTTGTCTCTATGGAGATAGATAGATGTTTCATGCCACTGTGGAACATTCCAGGAAAAGCAATAACATTACCATGGAGATAAGGTGATGGACCCTTTAAACTATGACTTAACTGAAAACAAGACTAAACAAGATTGTCTCTAATAGTGTTATGCTAAAATTTCAAACTTTATTTAGATACCTATTTTGATACCATGATGATAATAAAAACACTCTTTCTTTAGACAATAGAATATGATTTTCTACATCAAATGGTAGTGCTTTCGTTTGTATTCCCATGTGGTCTTACATCTGTGTAATCCCTCAGTGGTCCAGGTAGGTTCCATAGTGGTCCATGGTGTCTTTACTAGTCTTTGTGTCTTATACTTGTTCTGAAACAACTCAAGATCATTCAATGCAGGAAAGGTTAATTTCTGTCGTGTTCAACGGGACTTTTTAGCTCCAATACCTGCAAAAAATGAGAATGTAGTTGCGACACTAGTTTTAGTATCGATTAGTATTTAATTTTCGATACTTTTGACAATCTTGTAGAACAATTCCACACCACACTGAACCACAAGTACTCGTACCCCAGTTTAAGACGCCCCCTGACCCCTGTCCCCTGCCCCATCCAGGCCATGGTCCTGAGCAGTGATGGCTTGTGTCTGCTGACCGGAGGAGACCGGGGGGTGGTAGAGGTGTGGCAGGCATGGGACCTCTCTCTCCTGTACACCTACCCGGGCTGTGACGCAGGGATTCGGGCCATGGACCTATCCCATGACCAGAGGTGAGTTTTTCCTTGCCGTGAAAGACAGGGAACGCTCTGTGATACTTCTTCATTTGTTTGTTTCCTGTGACTATTGGTTAAAGGCACTGTACCTGGTAGTTTTAGTTATTGCTCACTTACCTTATGCATTCTGAGCATCCTAATTATTAACCATAATGAGTTTTGTTGTGACAGTAAAGATAACAACTAGCATGATAACGCACGCTTCCTGATTACCTGATAATAAAACTGTTCATAATTAGAAGCAGACAGCACACAATGGAATTATTTTGACCTCGGGAAGTGTTTTTACAATATATCTGTACTGACACATTTTGCGCACATAAATCGGAAATGTACTGGCCCTTTAAGCTTCTCCTTGACCAATTTCACGTTGGATTTTCAGACTCTGTGTTGGTTAAATTAACAGTTCTGATCTTGGGCTCTACAAAACCAAACTGAACTGAAGAACATGATCTCCAGTCTAAACCAAACCTTACACACCTATTTTTCCACTTATCATTGAAACAGGTCTAAAACAGCCCTATTTGCCGGATGTTAAAATCTGTAATTAGCTTCAATTTTGTTTCCCCCTCCCTTTTCTCTCTGTGCTGAGACACTCCCCCTTCCAAGCACTATCACAACACAATCAGCATGCATCCCACTAATGAAACTGCTGCATGTCACATCAGGTTTGTCAAGTTGCTTTGTACAGATTTGTATCATGTTTTTGTATATTTATGGAGAGTATGGGAATGTGGGTGACGTGGGTGACGTGGGCGGAGTCTCATACAGGTTCGTTCTGCTATCCAGCTATTTTAATAGATCCATGATGCTAACACATAATTGCAGTTGTAATGAACTCAATATGACAGCAGAAATGTGAGATTTTGATTCATGGACTTAAAAGCATCACAGGACACATTTGGAATTTTAACTGTGACGTCACAAAACTGGGAATTTTAATATAGCTTGTTTTCATGGGGCTTAGAGGGAGTAGACTTACTAATCAAGGTAAGCGTGAAGAAAACAAAACACCACTCCAGGTGTGTTTTTGAGGGGGGAACAGCATTATAACATGACTCAAAGTGGCACGAGTCAGTTCTGCGCAATATAGGACCTTTAACATTTATACTTCAAATATTTCAGCTCAAAATCTGTGTCAGTGATTCTGGCCAAACTGATGAAAATTAACCTTATCCATAGTAAAACAGCATCGGACACACGTTTCCTCCTGATGAGCTGTTAGCGGGCCGATCTTTCGCACACTCTAAACTAAACTTGTGTGTGTGGCTGTCTGCTGGTCCTGGAGTGTGTGGAGTTTGCGTGGGTTTGTTCAGTGCGTCTGTGTGTCTGCAGATATGAGCCTCGGTGCTGTTTGTGTGGGCTGGTTAAAAAGCCCTGTGCTGCCTGCTCTTCACAGCTGTCTGAAACCACTTACAAATGTTCCTGGAGACAAGGCCGTTGCCATAGAGACACAACTGCTTCTTAAGAAAGGTTTTGGGAGAACAGAAATAATAAGCACAAGATCTTTTTGTATGCATGCACTTCCCCTTATAATTGTATGGATAAAAAAATCGACTTTCAATTGTTCCACCATGATACAAAGACAAAAGCAGGTGGAGCTTTCTACCATGTTATAATGTTGTTCCCTCATCAAAAACATGAAGAGGTTCTAGATGTTTAAGTAATTTAGTAATTGCTTTTGGAAACTATTTGAACCCTCTTAGCAATTAGCAGTATGATCCTGTCCAAAATCCTATCCGTCCACAAGCCTACGTCACTCATTTTCCACACGACAGTTCTCCATAAATACACAAAAACAGCTACTTGACAAACCTGATGTGCAGTTGTTTCATTAGTGGGATACACGCTGATTGTGTTGTGATAGCGCTCTAAAGGGGGAGTGACTTAGCAAAGAGAAAACAATGTACTAACATGTTTTATAAGTTTCAACTTCTCGTTTTTGATGCTGAGTCCCCCCTCCCTTTGCTCCCCACGCTAAGAGCGCTATCACAACACAATCAGCGTGTATCCCACTAATGAAACAACTGCACATCAGGTTTCTCAAGTTGCTGTGTACAGTTTTGTATCATGTTTGTATATTTATTGAGAATTATTGTATGGGAGCATGGGTGACATAGGGAGCCTTGCACAGCTAACTATAAGGAGGGTTTGAAAAGGGTCTGAGAAAGATTGCTAGATTACTCAAACATGCATGGATGACATCTAAAACCTCTTCAGGTATGTTTTTGATGAGGGAACGGCGTTGGAACACGGAAGCTAAAAAAAAAGTCCATTTGGCAGAAGACCCCCTCTAACTAAATTAACATTACTTTACACTCATGCCTCTGAATAATACTAGTGTACTCACATGTGGATGAGGCTGCTGCTGTTGGCTCCAGGGCTGTGACAGTGACCTCATCATGTGACCCCCGAGGTTGGGGGTCACGGGATCAGCGCCTCTAGCTAAAAGAGCCCCCGCCTGCAGTCAGATTCATACATCACATGGAGAGGAGGATGTATGGACCTGCCCAGAGCAGCGGATGCCACGTACCCAGAGTTCACTGCTAATTCTAAAAACAAACTATAGTACAGGAAATCATGTTTTTTTTTCCTTTGTTATCTCCTCATTATGAATTTTAGAAGATGTGGGAAAAATATATTTGAGCCTGTGCTGTGCGTGTAGGATGTGTTCACCTGTAGCGTTCACCTGTAGGCTGCGTTCATGTGTAGTATTCATGTGTAGGCTGCGTTCACCGTCTAGAATTTGATGTCATAGTTTCAGATGGAGGCCAAGTGTCTCCATAAACAAACTTATTCACAGAGGTGGGTAGTACTCAGTTACATTTACACAGTTAGATTTACTTGAGTAACTTTTTAAAGAAATTGTACTTTTCCAGCAGCATACTTTTACTCCTACTTCAATAATATTTTTATTGAAGTAACAGTATTTACTTTAGTCATTTCTTGGACCACTACTTTGTGCTTGATTAATTGATTAATATTATTTTGAAGTAATGTTACTCTTACATAGGTACATTATTTGGCTACTTTACCACATTATGATCCACAAATGTTGAAACTTTTTCGTCTTTGGGCTTGAATAATGGCTCTAGTTTATGAAGATATTGAGAAAAAGTAATTTAACCCGACAGAGAAAATGCTGAACTTTAGGCCAGTTTTTGTTTCATGTGGATAGGCCCAGGAATTACAGATATTAACCATAAACCAGAACTAAACCAGGATTAAACCAGGTCTAGACCAGGTCTGTTTCATGTGGATAGTCTCTGTAATTACAGGCACATTAACCATAAACCAGGTCCACACATGTGTATCTGACAGTTACACATCAAACTCCAGTTGAGAGTTCTGACCTGTCTCAGGTTAAACTATTGGGACTCTCGATGTTGTGATGTGTGAACTTGAACCCAGTCCATTGTCTGGTATTTTACACAATAGACGAGGCCCGTCAGTGTCTCCATGTGAGGACATTATGTATAAAATCCAGTCTAATCATGGTCTAGACCTCTTCTAAGATACAACGTTTAAATGAAAAAAACCCTATACATGAAATGCACAGGGGTTTTGTACTGATGCTTTGCAGTGACATCATACTGGGGGTGTACTGCATGCATGTTTATGGTGAAATGTTCAACAGTGACCATTTTGAAAACTTTGAATTTAAAGAGCTCATTTTCAGGAGCATCTGGTCAATCTAAGCATTCATGGTCCTGTTTAGGAGTTTGATTTTCACAAGAAGGTGAGAGTGACTAACTGAAAAACTCTTGGCTAATGCTAGTAATGTTATTTGAGAGGGACTTGTTTAACGGCACAAATCAGCTCACCTGTTGTAGTTCACCTAAGGTCAGACTGTGTTGAAATAAAGTTCACATTTACGTCTATTTTGAGTAACAGAGCCTCAGACCGAGCAGTGCCTCCAGTTAGCTTCACCCTCCAGGAAATGTTGATGACATGAGCTGCAAAGTATCAACTAGTTTAGCAGCTCAAATTTCAGTCTTCACTCCAATGTTAAAGGTGATGCTCATCTCCAGGAAGATGTTAGTGTTTTACCTGGAATGTTCCACACTATGGAATTAAACTTATTTATCTCCATGGAGACAAGCAGGGCATGCCACAAAGTTACAGCTCAGATCTGTGAAGAGGCGAGCCCTATCACCTACAAATGCATGTTTTTCAAGCATTTTGCATTAAAAAAAACCTCAGTCATTAAATATTGGGAGATAGATATATTTAATGCCATACTGTGGAACATTTCAGGCAAAGAAATACCAGGAAGAAAGAGAAATGGAGGGGTAGACAGACAGAGAGAAAGTGGAACAATGATGCAATTGAGTTGAGTTATGATTTACAGTAGAGGAGCAGAGGTGAGAGTAACTGCAACTCTTTAATATAGTGATTTACTGAAGTACATTTGTGGAGTTCCAGGCTGACTGCGGTCATCCTCTGACCTCTGACCCCTGCATACTGTTGTTGTGTCTTTGGGCAAGACACTGAACACACAGTAGTGTCTGTCCTCTAGTCACTGTGTGCCTGCTGCAGTGCAACACATGGGTTTAAGAACAGGAGAAGGAGGAATGAAAAACACTGAGAAACATGTCCTCAACCTGAATAGAATAAACCAGTGTGATCTTATTTTTTTGGCTCAGCACTGCTCTGCCACCAGCTCTTAAAGAGGGGCTTTTATCCAAAAGTTAAACTGTTTAATATGTTGTTTTTGGTGTATATTGCATAGTAGCACCAAATGGGTAGTTTGATCCCAGCCCCTACTGTTGTTGTGTCCTGTGGCAAGACTGTCTAAAGTCTGAATATGTGAATGGTTCCTTGATTTTTTTATGTGCAATGTGGACTGAAAGTGGGGTAATATGAGCAAATACACGCAGATATCATAATTATAAGCTGGTAGTTAAAAGCACTCTACCTGATTTTGACTTAAAAACATGAAAAACAGAACTAGTTAATTTTAAACAGTTTGCAGTGGTCTAAAGTTATGCCTCACTTACCTGATGCATTCAGAGCAGATTTAGCTCAAATCCATGTGGGAAAAGTGGTACAGGGCCTTTAAATTCCAGCGTTTTTACTGATCATAATGGTCTGTGTCTCTTGTAGGACTCTTATCACTGGAATGGCGTCTGGCAGCATCGTAGCATTCAACATCGACTTCAACCGTTGGCACTTTGAGCACCAGAGCAGGTACTGAGACCACCGCTCCAGAGGCCAGCAGAACACCAGAGCAGATACTGAGACCACTGCTCCAGAGGCCAGCAGAACACCAGAGCAGATACTGAGACCACTGCTCCAGAGGCCAGCAGAACACCAGAGCAGATACTGAGACCACCGCTCCAGAGGCCAGCAGAACACCAGAGCAGATACTGAGACCACTGCTCCAGAGGCCAGCAGAACACCAGAGCAGATACTGAGACCACTGCTCCAGAGGCCAGCAGAACACCTGAGCAGATACTGAGACCACTGCTCCAGAGGTCAACAGGGCAGATACTGAGACCACCACTCAAGAGGCCAGCAGAACACCAGAGCAGATACTGAGACCACCGCTCTAGAGGTCTGCAGAATACTAGAGTAGGCCACAGAGGGGAGATCGGTGGAGGGGAGAAGTCTGGCTCCATCCTGCCTCTGAGTAACTGTTATACTGTAACATGGAGATGCATTTTTCAGACTGCAGGTGGACTTTGTTTTATACTCTTTACTTTTTCTATTGTGAGTGGCGTAAAGTGTCTCTATGCTAATTCTCCCAGTTCATCTGACGTCTTCCATGTTTCTTTGGTGATATAGTAAAAGGAACAGTATGGAGCCTGTGTTGCATTACAATCACAGCTGAGACTGGGCCAATCACAGAGCAGCGCTGTAGTCTGGGTGAAGCAAAAGGTGAAGCTCCCAAACAAACCAAAACCAACATGAAGCTGGATCTGGATGTACTTCACATTACATTTTTTTCTACATCTGCAGATCTGAATTTCTAAACAATAAGAATCTATTTTTATCTCCCAACTGTCCTCACACATGTGAGAGTGGTCTGGTCTGATACTTCTATGCTCTGATGTCCTTTTACTTATATGTGAACTGTGTAGGCCTGTCACCATCACACATTCTGAAGTGTGATATATTTATGACGAAAAATATAGACGACAAACAATACTGAAACTAATTTACGCTACTGACGGCATAATCCTAAAGCAGGATCATCCCCCTCCCCAAGAAAACAAAAACAACTAGTCCATATGTACAGTATGGATAATGAACGTGAGCTGTAATGAGTCAAAGAAGTTATTTATTAAACTCTGCACAGCTCAAATCTCCAAAAAACAATGAAAAGTTCCACTAGTACAAACTAAAAGTACCATGATAAATCTTACCCCCAAAACTAATAATTGCTCCATCTGTGACATACTGAAGGATAAGTCCATATAGTGATAATGGTGACAGGCCTGGAACTGTGACATAGATCCAACCAGAAGTTTATATTTTTTACAGTTCATGCATCATCATTGTTATTATTATTATTACATAAATAAATCATTAGATCACTGAATGGATTTTTTTAAGGAAAAAGGTGAATTTTGATTCATCCGTCCATTTTCTTCCGCTTTCCTGGGCCGGGTCATGTGAGGAGCAGTCTAAGCAAGCAGACATGTCCTCCAGCTCCTCTGGCAAATGTAGATTTTGAATTTGAATATTCAGTTGTTTTCGGCAAAACCAATATTTCTGTTTTCTACATGTCTGTCTTTATGTGTTTGTTTGTTTGTTTGTTTGTTTGTTTGTTTATTCTGTAAATGGCTAAAAATGAAAACAATAAACTTTTTAAAAAAAATAAATTCATATGTGTAAAAGATGTGTGCACTGGACCAGCTCTTATCATATTCATTCATACCTGGGGCCTAGATCCAGAGTTTTGAAATCAGACTTGTTCTTCATGTAAACCTATTTTTTACATGGAGATGATATAGCCCAAAGAGCAAGTAAAACACAAAATAAAATAATTCATAACAGTAAAGGAAATGTGTGGATATCTGGAGAAAAAATCTCCTTCAGAATGTTCAGACAAAACCTCCATGATGTAAAGTGATTGGGTCATTAAAATTTGATTAAGTGAACAATATCCCACGGTAGAGGGACAGGGTTATTAACACCCTGAAATAACCAAACTTTTGTCTTATCATAATGTAAAACATATTTAATTGCCTCTTACGCTGAGTTAAACTGGACCAAGCAAGTGAGTTATGCTCTACTGCCATCTGCTGGTGTAAAATATATCACATATCCTGTAGCTCCTGCCTCCATCAAGCTTTGAACTCTTAAATTTGCTGTAATTTATTTTCAAATATAAAAGTCATAGGTCATACACTGATCATATAGATGACACTTTTAAGTTTGAGTCTGGTGTTCTTCCAAGAGTTGTCACGATAATAAAATTGCAAATTCAATTCTGAAATTCACATACTACGATAATTAAAAAAACACTCTTCCTTTAGATAACATACTGTGATTTTCCACATTAAATGGCAGTACTTTCTTTTATATTCCCATGTAGTCTTATATCTGTGTAATCCCTCAGTCGTCCAGGTAGGTTCCATAGTGGTCCATGTGTGTATACTAGTCTGTGTGTCTTATGCTTGTTCTGATACAGCTCAAATTCATTCTAAAGATATTCAGGAAAGGCTCATTTCTGTCCTGTCAATGGGACTTTTTTTAGTATCGATACCTGTGAAAAATGACTATTTAGTTTTGATACTAGTTTTAGTATCAATTAGTATCTGATTTTTGATATTTCTAACAAACTTACCCTACACACATATGCAGCAGATACACAGTCATTACCAAGACAGTCAGGCCATCATTCTCTTCTGATTTTATTAAGCTGTTCACAGTTTGGTTTTAAATACAAGTTGTTGAGATTGCAGTGGGGTTGTGTCGTACAGCGTGGAGGAGGAGTCTAAAGCCCCATTCACACAGAGATAACAGTAAAATGCTGGGTACAAAATGCCAGAACACTCAGCAGTGACCTTCATTCACACATGCGCCTGTCCCAGAACATATCCGGGTCTGCTCCATTCACACTTTGAGCTGACTCCACATCATGCACTTCGCCACAAAACTGCTGTGTTAAATGAGATCACTGCTTAGCTTACACATTACCTTACACACATTAGTTTACTCATGCACACACACTCTTAAATCAATGGCCTAAGTCCTTTTGTGTCACATGAGCCATAGAAAATATGGTCTAAGTCCTGTTTAAAATGGCTCAAGGTCATGGCCTTTGACCCAGGCCATTTTGGGGGTCATTTTGTACATCATTGCCACAGGTTTTCAGTTGATTCAGTTTTTTTGCATTGCCTGAAAAATGTGCAGAAATGACTTGGCGTAATGAGTCCTATAATTTGCATATGGCTACAACACATTTTTATTTCTAAAGCATATTTATGTGACCAGCACAGACTCGGTGTGCTCAAACACCTAAATAAAATTCTATCAAACACATATAATGAGTCAAAATGCTTGTGCAGGTGTTTTAAGCTTTGTTCTGAAACCTGATAAACTGGAAACAGAACAGATGGTGGAACAGGAAGTGAGTCCATCGTGACAGAAGTCATGCCGCTGTAGAGGAGATTCTTGGGACAGCAGCAGTCTGAGGTTGGAGGATCTTAATTCTCTTGGGGCTGTATTCTGGGAGCATGTCAGAGATGTAGGTGGGAGGAAGACAGAGATTTGAAAATAGTAAGGAGAAATTTGAAATGTACTCTTTGTGTTTGTATCAGGGTTACATCTAGGGTCTAGATCAGGTTTACTTCTAGGGTCTGGATTAGGGTTACTTCTAGGGTCTAGATCAGGTTTACTTCTAGGGTCTGGATCGGGGTTTCATCTAGGGTATGGATCAGGGTTTCATCTAGGGTTTGGATTAGGGTTACCTCTAGGGTCTAGATCTGGTTTACTTCTACGGTATGGATCAGGGTTACGTCTAGGTTCTGAATCAGGGCTCTGTCTAGGGTATGGATTGGGGTTTCATCTAGGGTATGGATCAGGGTTACATAACAGGCCTTTTATATAGCTAGAGTGTGCCCACAACGGTGTGTTGGCCCATTAGCATGCTGAGTTAGCTTAAACATGGATATTACTGAATCAAATCTAATTATATCTGAAGTTTGATGAATTCAGAGATGAACCCTGTTTTGAAATGGAAAGACAAGTGAGAAGCAAGAAAGGTTGTGATTTTTACAACATGGTATTCAAATGTACTGCTGGCTCCTAACACTACAATCTTAGAATATTGAGTCATTTAAACAGCTGCTCCACCTCAGTCCGAAAAGAGTAACTGGGCGGTAAATGCTTCCGTAAGTTCTTTGTTCTCTTGGCCCATTGAGATTTCAGTGACAGGCAAAGTCGATATGGCAGTCATAAAATCATTAATCATCATAGTAAATCATGATAAAAGTTTTATTTGTGAGTGAGTTTGTTAACATTGAGAAGAGCCAGTTTTACAAATTTTGGGGCTTGTGGGGCAACTTATTCTTAGCACTGGACATGTGGATTTATTTGAGAGACCTGCAGATGGCAGCAGAGAGTCAAATTGACAGAGGTGTTGATGAGGGGCGGGGCTTCAGACTTCTGGGAGGAGCTATGGTTTATATCACAAGGAGAATATATGAAATGTAGTTTTGTGAGTAGCTCAGTTCTCTTTGTGCTGAGCTGCAGAGTATTGTTTTTGTACAAGCTCGAGTCACTCCAAGGGTCAACATGGAGCAGAGTGGGATGGGGCAGAGTGGGAGCGTCCAGGTTATCCTGAAGTTGCAGTGACTTGTCCATTGCACCATTAGTTTCCACTTGCACTAAAACAGTGAGTTGGCTGGACGTCGACAAGTGCAGGAATGAGACTAATCAGGTCCAGCACTTTTCCACCTCGGAGACAGTATGTGATTCCACCAGAGTCGCCAACAGTGACTGAAAGTGAAAGTGGAACTAACTTTATCAACTTTTTTTCACTACTAAATGTATATGGTGTATATGGTGTTTTAGCAGCTCTATTTGAAATGTGGCAGTGGGCGGAGTTTAGTCCCACTTTTACATACTACAGAATCCAATTATCAAAGCAACCAGGTAAAAAACATTTGTAATAAGTAATCTGCTGTGTGTGTGATACAGAGGACAGAGCTGCGTGATGTGGAATCAGCCCTCTGACCTGACTTCTTTCACATAGTAATGCACTGCTGCATCAGTGTAATGAAAATGTATTCACACGTCCGCCCTCCCTGCATCGTCCTGGGAGTTTACCTGAGAAATTGCCGAATCACAAATGCAGGGAAATCAGTTGTGGCTTTGTTCACACATGACCCTGCTCTGGCTAAATGCAGGTAAATCCCCGGGTCAGGCTGTGAATGAACGGGGCTTAAAACCCATATCACACCATTCTCTGATCTCTGTTCTAATGTAGTTTCCTTATCACAAACATACCTGGAGTTGTGTTTGTTTCATTCACACATCTCTCAAACAGAAAACACTCTGTTCCACCTTGTGATGTCATGTGGTAATACAGGAAATGCTTTCAGCTCAGCCCAGGTTTACCTGGATCCAGAACAGACACTTCTTCACTTTACGAAGATGTGAGTCTGGTCAGAGGTGAATCTCCCCGTTTTCAAATTGCCGTGATTGATAGATGGATTAACCAACCAGGGACAGACATGGTTCATCCATATAGAGAAAAATAAAGGAAGAAAATATCACAGGGGGCTATAAAATATGTGAAGCACTTAAGTCTGTTAATCTGAGGTGAGAGAAATGTGATTTTGTTTGTAAATGATAAGTGACCAATGAGCTCCTTTGTTTCACACGTGTCACTGAAAAAAATGAATACGATTGGACGATCACATTTGACTGGGCTTGAGACCACCGCTGAGGGAGTGAGGACCAGACTGAGATCTCTCTGTAGAAAAAATACAGAGAGATATCAGTCTGGATGTGTCAGGTAAGTCAAAGGAGCTGTTAACTTGAAAACTACTGCTTCAGAACATCACAAGGAGGAACAGAGCATTTTGAGATTTGCAGATGTAGAAAGACTAATAATAAAGGGTTACTCAGTGAAACAAAACACAACACTAGGCATGTTTTTGAGGAGGTAACAGCGTTATAAAATGGCTTAAAGCTCACAAGGTCCATTTTGTGTAATATAGGAGCTTTAAAAGGGCGATGCAGGGGAGCGAACGGTCTCTGCGGAGCTGGGGGACAGATCCTCAGAGCCAGAGGTCACATCGGTGGGGGACAGTCCTGGTTTGGCCCCAGCTCCGGCCCCAGTGCAATGCGGCAACAGCAGGTACGATTTCACATCCTCGTCACGTCTTCTGCTGAAAACTGGCTTTTCTTTATCGAGTGCGGTTGTCTGTGGGAAAACAATGGTGAGATTAAAGCCCCACTGTGCAACATTTCAGCTAATAAATACACAACCATTTAAAAGTTTGGACACACTTTTTCATACCATGTTATATTTCATGTTCATTTTCATGACATATGCTGCATTCACGTCCTCCTTGGGAATTCAGAAAATTTTTTTTCCGAGTTGAAAAATGTATATGAACATTTTTGTATTGACTTCCACACCTCACACCTGACGTCACCTGACGTCACCTATTCCATGTAGATGAAAAAAAATCAGCTGATTTATCAAACTAATTTGAGCTCTTTGACTAAAAGTGATTACATTCAGGGGTTAACTGTGAGTTATCCAGATCCTCAGAGCAACACAACTGTTTCCGCGATAAAAGCACATGATGCAAACAAGAGGAACCTCGACGTCTCGGAATTCTGAGTTCCCTAGGACCACATGATCGCAGCAATATTTACACTATATTGTGTCACTGAAAGCATCAAATTAGCACATATGGGATGTAATAAACAAAAAAAAAATTACAAAAAAGCTCTCAAAACTTGTTTTAGATTTCAAAAAAGCCTTCAGTATGTGTCTAAAATGTAGAAAGTAATGAACATAAAAACATTGAATGAGAAGGTCCATATGCTCTTTAAAGCTCTACTTCTCCACGGAAACGAGCACAACACCAAATTACAAGAGCAGAGACAAGCGAGTGGAGAGCGCCAGGTGGGCAGAGAGAACCAGGTGAGGGGAGAGAGACAGGTGAGTGGAGGCAGCCAGGTCAGCGGAGACAACCAGTTGGGCAGAGAGAGAGCAGTGAGTGGAGAGAGAGCCAGGTGAGCGGAGCAGAGACAAGTGAGTGGAGAGAGACAGGTGAGCGGAGCAGAGAGGACCAGAGCTTAAGAATGTGATCAGGGTTGTTGTATACACAGCTAAAATGAAAGCACGTGATACTTGGGAGGGGACACGAGACTGTCAGCACATTGCAGGAAAGGAAACAACAACTAGGTGGCACTGTGGTACCTTGTCCAGTACAGTCCTGCGGCCCGGCTGTGGTCCATAGAGCCTGATTTCTGGACCGGGCAGCCCTGGGCGAGGTGGGCAGAGAGACATGAGCTTCAATTTACTCAATTCTATTATTCTATCTTAAAGGAGCATGTAACTTTTCAAGTGAAGGGTCTGCATTTGCTTGGTTCCATGGTGACTCATCTTGCATGATTTCACTAGAGGTGTTTGTTCATTTAGTTAGTTCAAAATCATGATAAAGATAAGTTTAATGCCATACTGTGGAGCAATGAAAGCAAAGAAATAGCAACTCAAAAAAGGGAGAAAGGAGTCTGTTATCCCAGGGTCTTAACTTCCCAGAATTGGCCCTTCTTCCTATTCTTTTATATTACAGGGGGGTCATGTGAGGTTTCATGCCCCGGGCCCCCAAATCTCTGTCGACGGGCCTGTTTTAATGGGTCTCTTACTATGAATTGAGCGTAAGAGTTGGACCACACAACAGTGCTGACAGCTCCTGCTGAAGGAGAGACCAACCATGCCACGGAAAATGGAACAAAACCAATATAAAAAAACTAAACGCAAAGACAATAATGTATGTTTATGTTTATGTTAATATTAATGCTCACGCTAATGCTAATGTTAATGTTTATGTTTATTTAGTGAGTAATCTCCAAAGGAGATTGTGCAGTTTGTGCTCTTACTGGTTCTTTTTAAAGGTATTAAAATAGTATCTGAACCTGGGTTGCTAGAGCTGTAACCTGCAGACCTGGCAACCCAGGTTCTGTAGTGACTGTAGTACCTTTTTTAAACCGATAAGGGCTACATACTGTTCTTTTAAAGAGCTTTTAACCATGTTTTAGTGCGTTCCCTTGTCATTAGCTTTGTCAAGTTCTATTTAGACTCATGCATGTTTGAGCTATCCTGTATTATCTTACATTTGAGGCTTGAATACTGAGAAACACCTATCCCCGCCCACCACTTAGATCAATATTGTGGTTTACTAAGAAAAAATGCCAAAAAAAAATAGCTACTTATTTTGTAGTACCTCAAAGAAGCACAACGTGTCCTCTTTAATATCTCTGTAATGAATTTACAAAGTTGTTCAGCCGTGAACACAACTCAGTACTACATAAAGTCCACTGCACGCTGGTCCCCTGCACTGCTCTCATAGTAGGGAAGCGCTGATCCCATGCTGGTATCAAATATTGACGCCAATACTAACAAATGTGCTGGATCAGATACTGGCTTTCAAATATGGGTGTAGTTGATATCCTGGACATGTAAACTGATGTAATAAGACTATCCATAATGTTTGAACTTTTATTTACACAAAGTTGTTCTGTTGTTACAGTTACATAACACATTTGGATCTTATAGATTTTATTTTTTGTTTAAAGGAAATACATGCTCTTTTCAGTCTCTGGTATCGGTTGATATTGGGGATCGGCAGATACTTAAATCCATAGTATCGATATCGATATCAGGACAGAAAATGCTGGATCGTGCGTGCATACTTACAGTGATGACAGACACTCCGGCTGAGGTGTTGTTCGCTTTAGCTGTGCTTTGGAAGTGCTTTTTGATTTTTCCAGCTACACACAGAGGCTCGCTCCCAGACTGCCCCTCCTCCTGCAAGAACGAGCACACCAGAGCAGTCAGAAGAAGGGGTCAGGTTCTATCAGTGTGCAAACACTGGTCTATCACTGCTCTGGCCCTGTTCTATCATTCTTCTATAACACACTGTTCTACTACTGTTCTAACTCTGTTCTACCATTGCTCCATCAGTTCATACATTACCAGTATTCTAACTCTCTTCTATAGCCCTATATGTATAGTTCTACTGAAGAAGAACATGTAGAACTCACTTTGACCCAGGGGTGCTCCAGGACCTGCACAACTGAGAACCTCTGCTCCACCTCCAGCTGCAGCATCCCACTAATCAGGTCCTACACACAGGGGTCAAAACATGAAACAACCTGTAAGGATGTCAGGATGAACCTGTTTAAATAGAAAATACTGATTATGGATGTCACAATGGGACAAAACACATGTATTTTTAAAACACTGTTTGATTTAGGCTGCCCTGGAAAAGTCTTGGGGTCCCCCTGAGGAGCTGGAGGAAGTGTCTGCGGTGAGGAAAGTCTGCTAGTCCCTGTTTAGACTGCTTTGCCCCATGACCCAGAACCAGATAAGTAGAAGAAGATGGATATTTGATTTAAGGGAGCTGTATTTGGGGCCCTTTTTTTATTTTTATTTTTATTTAGTTTATGTAATTAAGGCACATTAGTTTTGGTCCAGTTGCTCAAACCTTTTTTGTAGATTATTAGAACTGCACAACTTTTAGTGGATAAAGATCTCGTAAATATAAAGAACCATTTGGCTCAGGTAAGTCCTGTTTCGAGAGTGAGGTCAGACCTTGGCTGCAGCAGAGACTCCATCCCAGTGCGGCGAAGAAAACTCAAAGGTTCCACGCTGAATGTGTTCAAACAGGTCCTCCTGCTCTGCTCCAGTCCTGCACACACAGCACACACACACACACACACACACACACACACACACACAGCAGCACACACACACACAGTGCAGTGAATGAATATGTTAAATATGACTCAGGCTCAGTTCACACTTAGTGGAGTTCAAAAGACCTAGTAGTTAGCTCCTCCCTTCAGACAGATATAAGGCAGTGTCCACTCTGACTGATGAAGCTGCAATGATGTTTTTGCACTGTATGATCTTTTCCCACGTAAGCTATTGCATAACAAGCTGGTCTCTTAGGTCTAGGTGTGACAATCCTAAAACCAATAGAAGCCTTATATAAAAAAGCTCTGAAAATCCTAGACAAAAAACCTTTCACCTACCATCATTGTAATATCCTCTCAAAGTATAACTTGTTAAACTTTGAAAACTTTATTAAATTTAAAAATGCCTGTCTAATATACAAGAGCTTACATGGGCTGGCACCACCGCCTCTAAAAGAACACATTAAATACAAAACTGCATCACGAACAACCAAAGCCACAAGCAGGGGTGACTGTGAGGTTCCTGTGAGAAAAACTACTCATTCAAAGGTTGTGTACAGTGGAACAGTCTTCCAACTTTTGTAAGGGAGGCACCCACTTTTACTATATTTAAAAGGTATTTAAAGGAGTGGCTTAGATCAACACAAATATGTGAACACAATTCATAAGTACGCAGTTTTAGCATTACATAAAATACTTGACATATAGGACTTGTACAATAAACCTTGCACTTTAGGTTAATGTGCAATATGTGGAATGTGCAGCTATGGGAATTGTGCATTTTTTATTTTGACCCTTCTGTCCTGAAAAAGTAAAAAAAAAAAAAAAGTAATCTGACCAGAACTGAAGAAGCCTCTTGGATGAGCAGAGAAACATCTTCACTCTAAAACTTTTTGTCCAGTGACAGAATAGAATTTTTCTTTTGCTACGGCTCAGACTGAGGGGATTACACAGACATACACACTGTACAAGAGCCTAAAAGAGCTCCAGGGAACAGCAGGGACCTACCCACGAAACGGAGGGAAGCCACACAGCAGGATGTAGGTGATGACACCAGCCGCCCAGATGTCCACCTTCAGACCATACCTGCACAATCATTACACAAGCAGCACGTTAACACATAAAGGGCACACAATTCAAACAGTAGATTTTCTGATAAATAAGTTCAAAGAGTTCTTGTTTAGAATATAAAACATGGGGCCGATGCATACCCAGTCTCAGCGATGATCTCTGGTGCTACATAAGTGGGAGTACCACAGACGGCATAGAGGGGCCCGTTGACCACAGTCGCCAGGCCGAAGTCACCTAACTTCAGTGACTTTGCGCCGTCCTGGTGCTCATAAACCTGTTTCCACACGCACAGAACGGTAACATGAGTGAGCGTCACAGTGGGTTGAGCTGTTACAGAGGCGCCCACTCACCAGGAGGTTCTCGGGTTTGATATCCCTGTGCACGATGCTGTGTCCGTGCAGGTACTTGATGGCGCTGGCGAGGTTGAAGAGCATGGAGCTAGCGTCCCTCTCCGTGTACTTGTTAGAAGATGTGATAGCGTCAAACAGATCTCCACCCTACAGGAGAAAATAGTTCATTATGTATTGCAGTTGAATCAAAACAGTGATTGGTAATGTCACAGTTATGAAAAAGCTATAAACACCAAATACCCTGCCAATAACACATGGCCAGTGGGTTTGCAAGACGACTTTATACTTTGGGACACACTGCTTTATACAATTAAAGGTAAAGTTTTTTTCCCATGTATTTGATCAAAATTTGTCTTGCCAGGGTCAGTGGGTTTACAAGACAGCTTTTTGACCATGTACGCATCAGTACTGTACAGAACTGAAGCTGTGTCTTAGTGGTGAGAGGGCCCAGTCACCATCTGAAGGACAACACTGGCTCTGCTATACTGTTGTTGGGTCCTTGGGCAAAACACTTCACTGTGCCTATGTATGACTGTGGTGTGTGAGTGATTGGTGGGGGACCATCTGCGAGTGTGTAAGATTACCTTGACTAACTCCATGACCAGGTACAGGTCAGTGGGCGTGTCCACCTCCTCTATGAGCAGAACGATGTTTGGGTGTTTGACTCTGCGCAGGATCGACACCTCGTTCTGAATCAAGTGCTCCTGTTTCACAAAAACACTTGCATAAATTTTTATTATTAAACTAAGCTTTGACTTAGTTCACACACACAATTCAACAGTTTCGCATTTTGAAGGGTCCTGAACAAACTTCTGATCCAAAAAAGAGCCAAAAGTATAACTGACTTCAAAGAACAAGGCAGTGGGGTGTGGTGGTGCTGTGGGAAAATATTTCCTACTACATTTTATTTGGTAAAATTTTAGTCGGTGGTTTTAAATGTATTATTTTATTATTTAGAACCAAAAAGGTGTGTTGTGACCATAGCCTGTATAAAGAGGGTGGATTATTTATTATTATTATTATTATTATTATTATTATTATTATTCAAACGGAATCTGTGTCTGTGCTCAAACAAAAGTCTCAGCTCAACTCTCAGTACAAAAGTGTCCTGCAGCATCACAGCAGCCTCCAGGGGGCGCCTCTCACTAAGTCTCACTCTGTCACGGCTCTGTTGTTTCAGTCAGTAATGAGATGGGGCATTCCCTCTGCATTTCCATATTTGGTGCAAAAGTCTCTAGCATTTCAGAGCTAGCTGACTTGCAAAGTTAGCTTCATGTAGGGTTGCCATGGATACAGGAAAAACTACTCAAATAAATAAAATAATCCTTAACTTCTATCTTTTGAACTGCACAGGGTGTACTTCTTAGTTGGTCAAAATCCCAAAATATTAACTTAAAAAAATGTAAGAGAAATGTACAAACTGCTCAGTGTGCCAGGCAGTCAGCCACAAGAGCAAACCATGATCATGATAACCACAGTTTCATCAGAGGGTGGACATGAGGTTATCCACACTCACGTACCTTGCCCCTGCATTTGTGCTTGCTGATGATCTTGAGCGCATACTCTCTGGCCGTGGACCTCTCCACACACTCTCGGACCACGGCGAAGTTCCCGTCTCCCAAAGTGCGTCCCACCCTGTACCTGTCAGAGATGGAGGGGGGCACGGGGGGGTCCTCCATGGGCTCCGCTAGACAGGTGAAGCATAAGCTCAGAGTTATGCTAATGAGGGATGTGCGCTCTGAGCATCCAATAAGTAGACTTCTAAAACATAAACATACTGATGACATCATGACGTCGAGAATTCTACCCAAACGTTAAGATGTGTTCACGTGCTCCTCGGGAACTCAGGAAAAAAAGTTTTTTGACGTTGAAAAATGAACAAATCAGAAAAACAACTCAGGAACTTGGGTGAAACAAGCAGCCTGAACTCCACACCTGTCCTCACCTGATGATGTGTGAAGATGGAAGAAATTCAGCTGTTTTTTTCTATTACTTTAACACATTTCAGCTCTTACACTAAATATTAATATATTTAAGAGTTTACTATCAGTTGGTGGTATCATAAGAGCAACAGATTTGTACAAGAAAGACCCAGCACTACTGTTTCAATAATATAGAGTTAGCTACCTCTACAGTTTTTTTGAGAGGCTAACAACAACTATTAAACTCTGCTACTGAGACATCAAAATCCCGACTTTCTGAGATAAAAGCACATGAAGGAACTGACATCTCACCTCGGGAATCCACATGGACTAGATTAAACACACACAATTTACATGTAAAGAACACATTTTTCAACAAACTAAAAGTGTTTTTTCTTTGTCAAATAATAATTCCTGTACATAAGAGGAGTTTTGGGCCTCTATAGAACATGGTTGCTAGGTAACATGTCGTGATTTTTCATGAGGAAGTATAATTTTAAACCTAAAAAAAACTGTGGAAAAATGTTTTAAGCATAATCCTAAATATAAAACAGCAAAGGTCCTTTAAGTGGAACATTACTATTTTATATCAACATCATTTATAACATTATATAGACTATAGACTCAGGGGGTTGGGGGTGTGAGGACGTGGCCAGTGGATGAGCCACAGAAAAGCTGAAATAAGTGTTGCACAGACCAGAGCAGACACACTTTAACAGGTTAAACTCATTAAGTCCATTAGGAGGTCCTGTACCTCATTTTCCCCATGTATTTAAGCAAACCTTTGTCCCAAAGGTCAAAATGAGTCTGCTGTCTACTGTCCTCGTCTAATTATAAAGTGTTTTCTTGCCCAAGAGTCAGGATGGTAGTTGTTAGCTTTACTGCGACAACACATTATGTCTAATTACCTTATTTCATGTAAGTTTCATTCACTTCTGTGGAGGAAAGGTACATGGAGATGTGGGTGATGTAACACACAGAAAGGAGTCGTACTGAGGAGTAGCTGAGGTCACATATACAGATTCTATATATATTCTATAAACAGAGGACACTGGAGGCTCATTTATATAATGGCGTCCTTAGGGTCAGATGGAAGCGTGGTCAAAGTACCCGGACCACTGCAAACTGTTTAAAATGAACTAGTACTAGTTCTGTTCTTCATGTTTTTAAAACATAAAATATAAAATCAGGAACAGCAACTTTACAGCTTCAGCTCTTAGCGACATGAACAGATGAAAACACATAAATGAGGTTCTATAAATATTTTATTGAACTTATAAACCGACAGAAGATGTCTGTGATGCAAATAAACATGGTATGATACTGTAAAGAAAAATGTCTCCCTCTGATGGTGATGAAGAGGAGGAGGTGTAGAGGCTGAGAGGATGATGGTTCCGCTGCTGTGGTGGAGATGGGTCAGAGGAGGGTTGGACCTGAAATGGCAGGAAGGATGAGGGGAGAGAGAGTGCTTTTATATGAACTGTTTGTTTAAGTTTAAGATTTTGTTTAAAAGCAAAAAAGAGAGAGGAGGAGCCCTTTGTGACCACAGACGTGGCTGAGATGAGGGTTTGAGATGAACGTTTAAGACGAGGGATTGAGACGGGGGTTTGAGACGAGGGATTGAGGAGGAGCATGTCTGAGCTCAGCTGTGTGACTGTAACCCGAGTGCTGCAGAACTACAGACCATTATAGTCCTGTTTGGACACTACACAGATCTGGTGTAAACTCAGTACAGGCTTTATATGAACCTGCAGCTAAGTAACTCTAACCATAACCATAACACTAACCCTAACCCTAACTCTAACCATAATCATAACACTAACATTCACACTAACACGAACCCTAACACTAACTCTAACCATAACACTAACACTAACCATAACCATAACACTAAATCTAACACTAACTCTAACACCAACCCTAACACTAGGATTAATATTGATGGCTCTATCCATATATTTGGCTGAACAGCTAAAACCCACTAATATAAGAAATAACACAAGTGTTATAGTGTCACCCCTGAATGAGCTTAGGCCTTGTCTGGTCACCCTGCTGCTAAGATCCTCTAGAGATCTTCAGACAGCGATGTTCAGACAAAGATCTTCAGACAGAGAGACGTGGGCACATGCATAAGCTTCAGTTTGTACCTTCGCTGCTGGGTCCGTCGCCTTCGTCCATGGAGCTGCAGACTTTTGTAGAGGCCAAAGACAAGGACGAGCCGCTGTGCTGAGATCCCTGAGGGACAGAGGTTTGTTAGTTTGTCTATACAATGTTTAATGATCTTATTCCAGTCTCCATCTGTGAGATAAAAACAATATGAATATGTGGGTGACGTAACACACAGCAAGGAGTTGTATTGTTCAGGAGTCATACTGTTCAAGAGTTTATATCTGATTCTGTTTCACATTGAAGTATTTGACTGTAGCCTGACAAAGCTGAGACTCTGTCTATTCTAGCTGCAGAGAACAGGAGAGGGCAGACATGAAATGGGATCAAGTGTTGGTCTTTACTGCAATAATATTGCTTAAAAAAAACAAAACAAAAGAAAGATTTTTAAATGAACTTACAGAGAGTATATACAGATACACAGAGTGTCCTGTTAAAATTCTGTTCACTAAATGTTCAAATGACATTCAAGAGAAATGCACTTTTTGCTTAGTGCCTCAGGAAAACACATTTCATTTGTTCTGGTCCTTCACAAATGCATTAAGCAGATTGATCTCATCCCATATGGTTCTCTTAGCACTTTGGTATGAACATGTTATTAGAGGCTATCATGGCGAAACAGTTTGAACAGAACATTTATGATGAGCCTTCTTCTGCATTTAGGACCACAGCACCATATTCACAGAGCTAACCCTCTGATAACTCTCTCAAACCACAAGAAGAAAAAACGTTACATTTATAATTACTTCAACTTAATCAACTTAATTACTCATTAAAATGCCACAAGGCTGGTTTCATATTGTACATTTTGACAGTAGTTTAAACGGACTCTAAAAACACATATAGCACATTTAAAATAAGAACAGCATTTCTGAGATAGATGCTGTGGCTGTTTTGGACTACTCTACCCACAATGCACTTGGGTGCTCCCTGGCTCGGCCCTTCAGTCACCATAGTTCAACCTTTATTTGAATATAATATTTCAATGGAAATGGTCAGTGACAGACCAAGGTTTAGTTTGTTTCATACATGACAGTTTGGACTGCTCACTAGAGCCTCAGAGTGGTCATGTGATGTTGCAGTGATGTGTTAAAGGGTTTGGCGGTGTCTATGGGTTGAGACAGGACGACAGCGCCAGTCTGCAGTCTGACTTCTTCAGGACAGTATCCCAGGTGTGTGAGAGTCTGGTCTGAAAAAAGAATCTATTAAAATAACTTAACAGAGATCAGATGACCCTCACTGGACTGTTCACTGGACTGGTCCCTGGACTGGCCAAAGGACTGGTCACTGGACTGGTCACTGAACGGGTCAAAGGGGGTGATAGGGTGATCTGTGGTTGCTGCCTTGTTGTATAATTAACATAATATGAACTGGGAACTAAAATGTTCTTTCTAACTCTTTTCACTCAACTCCAGGTATGTTTTTGAGGAGGAAACAACATTAGAACATGGCTCAACACAAGTTAGCTTAGTGTAATATAGAACATTTCATAAGAGTGCAAGTGGGTGAAGGAAGCGCTCCTGTTTTGGATAACGTGCTGAGGAAAATAAGTTCTATGAATAATGATGAAGTGAATGGCTTGGTGAATGTATGCTGTGAGTATGTTTAACTCAGTGAGAGCAGTGTTAGTTGCGTTGTGTTACCTGGCGTGGTCTGAGGCTGCCGGGGCTGGTGGGAGAGGGACTAGGAGACTTTCCAGACCTAGGAGTGGACAGTTGGCTGCCTGCTGTCCCATTGGCTGTAACAACATGGCAGACTGTTCAGTGTGTGCTATTTAAGGGAGTCTTACTGGAGACTTGGCAGAGGTAATGTTATTAATGAGTCAGACAATTTGTGGTGTTGTTTTGCTGAAAAAAACATCTATGTCTTAAAAAGTGAAAAATAGAACTAGTTCATTTTAAACAGTTTGAAGTGGGCCAGAGTTATTCCTCACTTACCTTATGCATTCTGAACACCCTAATAAAAAAGCGATGTGCCCGATTTTTTCATGTATTTGAGTTTGTATAAGCAGCTCTTGAGGTCAAAATAAGTCCACCGTGTACTGTCTGCATCTAACTACAAAGTGTCTTATTGTTTGATAATCAGGAAGCACGCATTAGCATGTTAGTTATTGTTTACCATTGTGGCAAAACTCCCTTCTGGTCTCTGAGAGCTTATAAACTCATTGTGGTGAACAATTAGGATGCTCTGAATGCATAAGGTAAGTGAGGAAAAACTTTGGACCACTTCAATCTGTCTAAAATTAAATCAATAATAAAAATTAGGTACAGCGCCCTTAAATGCTCAGAATGACATTTTTTTTTTTTTTTACAAATGCACACCTGACTGGATTGAATTTAAAAAAATAACTCAAACTGAAAGCAAAATAATGGCAGTGATTCGTCCTAATACTAACGTTAGTGCATTGTGCTGTTACCTGAGCCATGGAAGGAGGGTGACTTGCTCCTCCGGGACCAGCCTTTAGGGGACGCTCTGCCGTGTACTGAGGGGAGGCGGCCGTACGAGGAGGACTTGGACACTCTGCACTCTGGAGACACAAACAGGATTTAGGAAAAACGCATAATACAACACATAATACTATTACATTTGAAAGGCAAGGCAAGTTTATTTGTATGACAACTGGTACACAAAGTAATTCAAAGTACTTTACAGAATAAGAAAGACATTAAAATCACAATACAACAAATCATAAAATGAACATTAAAAGAGAAGAGGCAGAATAAAAACCTTTCAGTCATATGCACGGCTAAACAGAACCGTTTTGAGCCTAGATTTAAACATCCTAGTTCTAGTCAGGATGTACTGGATGCACTGCAGCTGTCTTGAGGCTCGTTTGGAGAGGCCAGTGAGCAGGCCGTTACAGTAGCCTAACCTACTGGAGACAAATGCATGGATAAGTCTCTCTAAGTCTGGTTTTGACAGTATACCTTTGACGTTTGCAATGTTTTTTAGATGGTAAAAAGTTGCAGATGTTATTGATTTGATGTGGCTGATTTGAAGGTTTTAGAGAGAGAGAGAGACTGGAGGTGACTGCCAACACTTTCTCTTTGTTTCTGTGGGCCAAAGATACTGACTTCAGTCTTGTCTGAGTTTAGCTGAAGAAAGTTGTTGGATGCAGTGGCAGAGTGAATCCACTGGTCCATATTCATCTGCTGCCAGTGAGACATAGATCTAAAGTGTCATCTGCATAGTTGTGGTAGGACACATTATTGCTGCGTATTAACTGGCCTAAAGGTAGTGTGTAGAGATTGAACAACAGGGGTCCCAGGAGTGACCCCTGGGGTATCCCACAGCTCAGGGGCATTTTATCTGAGACACATTTTCCAATTTCAAGAAAGTACTGCCTGTCTTCTAGATAGGACTTGAACCAGTTTGGTTCAGTAACAGTGATGCCCACCCAGTCCTCTAGTCTCTGTAAGAGAATCCCATGATCAACAGTGTCAAAGGCAGCACTCAGATCTAACAGGATCAAGACTGAGACTTTGTCTGAAATGTTGAAATGTTTATTAAAGTGGGACTAAACTCACAAACTCCGCCTACAACTACATTTCAAATAGAGCTGATAAACTGAGCGGGGCCAGGAGGACTAAAGGGGAGAGTGAGGGGAGAGGAGGGGCGTGGTGGATTTAATGGTTCTGTAGAAAATAGGCATTTATTATTTAAGGAGAAGGGTTCAAGTCCAAGTTGAGTCTCAAGTCATGAAAATAGTGACTCAAGTCAAATCTCACTTTTAATCTCTCTTGGAATCAAACACAGTCCTCATCTTTAAAGGCCCACATTACACTATTCACTGATCTATGTTATAATGTTGTTTCCTCATCCACTGTGTTTCTAAACTCCATGCACCTTCAATAGAATCACTGGGATAATTTCAGCCCTGGAATTGTTCATCTCTACTGGACTAAAGGCAAAAGGAGCTGTTAACTTAAAAAAAACACTTCTTGACATCACAGGGTGGAACAGAACATTTTGAACTTTGGAGATGGAAGAGGAACGCAACTCCAGGTATGTTTTTGATGAGGTAACAACACTGTAACGTGACTAAGGCTCATGAGTCTTTTTGTGCAATATAGGGGCTTTAAAATCTCTTTGAGTGAAATGCAAACCGTTTTCATCCAGGTTGAAGTCGTCCTGGTATCTGAACTTCTCTGGTCCACAGGCAAAGAATATGTCATCATCTCCAAAGAAGTCCTGTAGGCAGGTCACCTGAGGCAGAGGGGGCAGAGTCTTACCACACATGGGCACTAGGATGCACTGGTCTATGAAGACACATACACATGAACCTGTCATGAAATAAAGTAAACATGCCATTATAACTCAGCTATACACAAAGTATAGCTTAAAAATGCTTAAAAAGTATTTCAATGTGGAGTAACCCCCCTTCTGGTCATTTGGAGATAAAAGGCAGAATCCAAACATGCTAATGTTCTTATATCTCTGCCCTGCAGCCAGAAGTCACTGAGCCATCAAATCCTCAAATAAACATCAGAACAAGAGGAGGAGGGTCCCACCCTGCCCCCTCCTTGGCGTGTCCCACAGGGAGAGCCTACACAGCCGTTGCCATAGAAACCAGACACAGACTCAGCTGAGGTGTGGTCAGCATCGTCTCACATACGACCTGAAGTCCATGACGTGTAGGCCTACTACACAGTCACTTTCTGTGTTGAGTTTGCATGTTCTCCCTATGTCTGTGAGGAGTTTGCATGTTGTCCTTCTGTCTGTGTAGAGTTTGCATATACTCCTTGTGTTTGTGTGGAGTTTGGATGTTCTCCTTGTGTCTGTGTGGGCTTCCTCCCCATCAACACAAATAATACACAATAGATCTAAAATGGATACACACATGCACAGGCACACGCATACATATAAGCCCATTAAAGGGCTCGGGATTTTATGTGTGCAAGACCCAATAATAAAATAAATCAAATCAATAAAAAAAAAACACACACACAGGCACACTTTACACGTTTTGCACACACACACACACACAGACACACACATATACACACATACATACACACATGCACACGCACACACACACACACACACATGCACACACACACAGTCGCAGCCTCCTGGAGCTTCCTGTATTGATCTGCAGGACTCTACGTGCACACGGTAGAGTCATTATCAGTGTTAAACATACGTGGCCCTGGGCAGCTCCTAGGAATAACCTCCATATGTCCAGAGATGACTTCAGAATGATGGCGATAATATTGGCTCTTCAGACAGAAATAGGCTGGCATTTATATCCTCCAAACAGACAGGTGGGGCTGCTCGCATGAAGCCCTAATCTCCACTTTGAACACAGCAGGTGCACGCAGAATGGAGCCAGTCTGAGTTACAGTACAGCTCTAAGACGTATTTACTCTGAATGTTATAGCATGAATAATTTGGTAGCTCTTCTGGGAGCCAAGGTTCATATGGGCACGAAAGTAACACATTTAGCCAATAACAAAACAATAACTGTGAAATTATGTTGGCTGCAATTATTGGCTTTATTATAAAATATTTAAAAATTATCTAGAATTGTATAGAAAGTACAGACTTGTATTAAGCCTGAAAAGGAACAGGTGTTACGGACAAATCTGAAAAAAATAAAATAAATGCAATTTTTTTCTGATGTGATTTGGATTTTTTTTTTTTTTCTTTAAATACTCTCGTTTAAAACTTTGAAGAGGCAGACATTTAAATTGAAACATTAAAAGTTTAAATGAAGTTTAAATGAAAAGTTTCATGATCATGATTCTCCACATTATCATGAATGTGTCTTTTAGAAGTTTGATCAGACATTTACATTTTTCTTTAGATGGAACAAAAAATATTGTGTCAAATAATGTTCAAATATCAAAATGATCGCTGTGTTTCAGATGATATCACCGCATTCTACAGGCCAATCATATTTAACACAGATGACATCACCACATTGTACAGGCCAATCACATTCAAACAGAAGAGAGTCCAAAATGGAGCAGGAAACTGATAAATATAGAAACAACAGCATCAGTGAGCACATTTATGAGATTTATGTGATCACCAGTAAACAGAGCCAACTGCTGCAGGAGGAAGAGGAGGAAGAGGAGGGAGAGGAGAGAGAGGAGGGAGAGGAGGGAGAGGAGAGAGAGGAGGGAGAGGAGGGAGAGGAGAGAGAGGAGGGAGAGGAGAGAGAGGAGAGAGAGGAGGGAGAGGAGGGAGAGGAGGGAGAGGAGGGAGAGGAGGGAGAGCAGGGAGAGCAGGGAGAGAAGGAAGAGGAGAAATAAATAAATATGTAAATTCTTTCCTAATTCTTTTTTCTGCATAGACAGTAGTTTTGCATGAACTCCCCCTGCAGGTGTAGTGTCGTGAGTTCAGTTTGGGTCAGATACATATAGATATGTAATATTATTGAGAGCTTTTGCCACGCCCCTTTTTAGACCAATCGATTGGCAGCACATGTCTTTAGTCCATTAAGAGTTTGTTCAGTCGGATACAGCCCTACACAGTTCTATATAGTAATATTCAACTTAAAAGAACAGTATATAAGACTTATATTTCAGCCTCATGACCTCTCTGTGTCCCCAAATACGAGGTAAACATGTTCACATCTAGTACAGCTTTTACTGATGACAGTTATAAAACTGATTTATTTTATTTACAAAAACACTGGACATCATGGACATGAAGTTGTTTATGTTATAATTTGGTGTTTTGGTTCAATACGATTATCCAATTCATCAAGAATGAGCCTCACATGACTCTCAAAGCTGAAATCCAGTTGGTTTAAACCTAAAATGACTATCTCTGATCTGAATGGTCTCTACCTAAACCCCATCACTAGCAGCCAATCATGACTCAGTGCTAGTGCAGCCTCTGCAGCTCAGTGAGTGAATTCTGGAGGTTCTTTCACATGAGGCCTGTCCATATACTGAGAATGAGACACACTTGTGTATACTGCTGCTTGTCTCCATGGAGATAGATGCATTTAATGCAACATGCTGTGGAAAATTCTAGGCAAAGCAATAAAAAAAGTGACATAGTGTGTCTTTAAAGTATTCACATAAGACTCCTGTGGACTAGAGTGGGTGCTCGCCTGTTTTGAAGATTATAAGGGTTACTAATTATAACCAAAAGTGCAGTACTGGTGGATGGAGTCCTAGAAACCCACTTCTATGACACATTTAGTGACTATCCCTCGTGTGTTCAGTCTCAGATCAGGACGCTCCGTCTGCTGTTAGTTTAGGCTCTTGTGAAGAGCTGTTTGAACAAACACCATTACAACATGTTTATCTGAATCCAGTCTAATAGTGATGTGTGTAGAACAGCACACAGCCTGGTGCTCATAGAAACATCTGTCCCATTCATTTTAATAGGACAGTGCAGACAGAAGGAGGCTGCTAAGGCTTTATGTTTGGTACATCTGTAATGATAATAATTGTCTCTATCTAACCTTCAGTTTTTGGTTTTATATAAATCTGCTCGGACAGGGGACACAGGGCTCAAACCTGGGACTGTCCTGGGTCAATAGGGACATGTGGTTACCCTATGCCAGGTGTGTCCAAACCTTTCTCATTAAGGGCCACATATACAAACACAGACAAAGCTGAGGGCTGATTGAGGGCCATAGACTGGTCACCAGAACAGTGAATACTTCAAATCTGTGTTATTATTACAAGTTAGACTGACCTTTATTCATGCTTACATCCTCAGTGGGACACATTAAATCTTTGAGATGGGCTTGTTAAAGTAGATTTTCAGAAATGAACAGTAGAAAGTGCTGTTTAAGGTAATATGGGCCAATTCATTTGGAAGCTTGAGGGTCTGAGGGCCGCATTTGGCCCCTGGGCCACAGTTTGGGCATGCCTGTCCTGTGCTAACTGCTAAAGTTCATAATCCGAGCAGTGCTACATGTGGAGTTGTTTTCTAATGAGTCTTTGGTGTCACTCACGTGTGGTTAAGTGGTCCTAACACTAACTCTTCCATTGAAATGCACTGGAGCTAAAGTGCAGAACGATACCAGCCTTTAGAACGTGGGTGTTCTGTTGGTACCGGCCTTTAGAATACAGCGCTCTGTTTACACTGGAGGGGTCTATAGAAGCATTTCCAGCTTCACTTATGATATGGTTAATAGAGAAAATAATGCTGCTCTTACATGTGAAGCACTTTGGTTGTTTACTATGCTGGGATTTGAAAGCAAACGGATGCTAAAGCTTAGGCAGCAGAGCTATGAGTAAAAGTGCTGCTTATCTTTGCGTGCCTGAAACTCAGTAGAGCTGTTGAGTTCTGTGTCCTACAATCATGCTTCTCCATAAATCAGACCAATCTAACCTACCAAGAGGTGGAGGAGTGGAGTCTGGAGGACTAAAGTAGAGAGTGAGGGAAGAGGCATTCAACTGCATTGGGTAAGAAAGTCAGGAAAACATTATACACGTGTTTGGACATTTCCTCGCTCATTTTAGATCAGCAATAAGCTGCGATAACAAGCGATAAGTTTTATCAGCGATAACAAACTACAGTCATCGGGGCGGGTGTGGAGGAATAAAACGAGAGAGTTAGGGGGGAGAAGGGGCGGGGTCTGGAGAATTAAAGGGAGAGTGAAGGAGGAGGATGGGCAGGATGTCGTGGACTAAAGGGAAAAGTGAATGAGGAGGAAGGGCAGGATCTGGAGGACTAAAGGGAAGAGTGAGGAAAGAGGAAGGGCGGTGTATAGAGAACTAAAGGAGAGAGTGAGGGGGGAGGAGGGGCGGAGTCTGGAGGACTAAAGGGGAAAGTGAGGGGTAGGAGGGGCAGGCTCTGGAGGACTAAAGGGAAACTAGGGGGGAGGAGAGGCGGGTCTGGAGGACTAAAGGAGGGAGGAGGAGGGGCAGGGTCTGGAGGACTAAAGGAGGGGGGGGGGGGGACAAGGGCGGGACCTAGATGACTAAAGGAGAGAGTGAGAGGTGAGGCATTCAACTGCACTGGGTAAGAAATAGTCAGGAAAACATTATACATGTGTTTGTACGTTTACTCACTCATTTTCAACCCCCCACCACTGATTATTAATGTTGTTTTGTTTTGTTCTGCTTGTTAGAGTGAAACTACCGGAGCTTCAGTGTGTTTATTTGAGCAAATAACTTGAGTGACGCAGTACTTAGCCTGTCTGAAAATGCCCACCAAGACGATGTTAATCTATTTCAAAAGTGTGGTGGTATGATAGTTTTATTAGTAATTAAAATAAATTACTGGCCGTCCCTGAACGCCTCGTAGCCTCCTGTTTGCATCTGTTCTGTTCTCTGATCAGCTGTAGACTGGAACCAGAGTCTAACAGGGTTTTAATGTAAAGATGATTTGAATTCTGTTGTTAAGCGCACTCTGTGACTTCAGTGTATTTACCATTTTGCCGTCCACTGTGTAGAGCCTTTTGACCGCCCCTGTGTCCAGCTTGATGGCGTCGGTGATGTCGCTCATGACCTGCTCAAAGGAGTGGGCGGTCTTCTTGTTGAGCAGGACCCTCACAGCCTTACGTGGCTTCACCCCGCTCCTCACGATGGTCACCAGCTTGGGCCTGATGAAGTCCCGGCTCTCCCTAAGGTCCCTGGAGCCCGAAGGGGGATGGTGCGGAGAGGTGGGTCGCACTGAGCCCACAGCCCAGTTTGGGTTCACGTTCTTAGTGTATTCCAGCTTCTTATAGGGCTCTATGGAGGCACACACGTAGCTCTCTCCTGTATGGGATAAATGCTTGTATGAACAGGCCTGTCAACAGAAATTTGGGGACCTGGGTAAAAAGCCTCAATTGGACCCCCTTCTAATATAAATTAACAGGAGGAGGGTGCAGTTCCCAGACCCCTTTATCCTCCCTGTCGACTCCCCTGATTGTGAAGGCTCATACATTAAATATTCTCTGATTCTGCTATTAAAGAGCCTGTTCCTGAGTTTAAATTCTTCTTGTTTAGATAAATGCTCTTTACATGAGACTCTGTTTGCTAAATAAGAATAAAAACTGTAAAACATACTTATTTATTTGACATAGCATTTTTGTAAGTGTTGTAGATTAGAATTAGCATTTGCATTTGGGTCTCACCTTCCACAAACTGCTCCATGCTGGTGATCCTGGAGGTCCCATCGATGGAGTAGATGGTCCTCACTCCCTGAGGCAGGTTAACGTTGTCAGACAAACAGCGGGTGAGGTCGGCCAGCAGAGCCTCCACAGACCTGAACCTCTCCTGGGACACGGCGTACACGATGCCCTTGAAGTAGCGGTCCCCATTGCGGTAGAATCGGATCTTTTTGGCCTTCTTCTCAGAGCTGAGTGCCTGCAGTGTGCGTGTGCGGTACAGGCTGCAGAGGGCGCTGTGTGTGGGGCTGGGGAGGCCCGTCCCTCTGGAACCTCTCCTCTGGGCTTTGTCCCGCTCGTCAAAGTGCTCCAGCTCCATGGGGGTGCTCTGCTGTCACTGCCTGAAGAGAGGAAGGAGAAGAGGGCACAATGGAACTATTAGGAGGATTCAGTTTATAATCTCTTTTATTTCAAAGGTCTACACTGAACCTTGTTTTCTATGTTTTATAAAGTGTTTGTGTCAAAAACATCTGGGATCTGGAGACTCCATTAGTAAGTATTACTTCATTCAAAGTACTGTGAGCTGCTATGTACATGAGCATATAGCATACAGGGAGAGATCATCTGTGACTAAGCACATTTAAGTACTCAAGTATTCTGTCTGAGGATCTGTAGTTTTCTTTAAGTATCTGCAAATACTCAACATCAACTGATACTCTAGGGCAGGGACTGAAAACATTATTTATTTATTTAAACACAGATAGCTTAAGGTAAAAATGATCCAAATGTGTTTTGTAAATGTTGTTTATCATTTAAACTCACTACACGACAACTCTGAAAAATACAAGTTTAATATTATGAGACATTTTGGGCACTGTCCAGTTAATCATCTTAACACCCTTTATAAAACAAAATGGCAGCCGATATCTTAGACCCACCAAAATGTTCATTATTAACCTGTTATTAGACTGTAATTACCCAAACCACGTTAAAGGCCTAGTGATGATGTAATCTCACCTCACTCCACTGTTCCATCATTACAACAGCACATTATTCAGGCTACTCTTTGGACTGTTACAAGTCCAAGACTGAACAATTGGAATGAATCTGGACTAAAGTTCAAACAATAATTAAAATACTTTCTGATTTTGTAGAATGTATCAGGTTAGTTACGATGTCACAAACATTACACACATGATTCTGATAATAAGGATCAGACTTGATACTGATTCTGATACCACAATGATGACAAAAACACTAGACAAAAGAATGTGATTTTCCACATTAAATGGTAGTACTTTCTTTTATATTCCCATGTGGCCTTATATCTGTGTAATCAGTGGTCCAAGTAGGTTCCATAGTGGTCCATGGGTGTACACTAGTCTATGTGTCTTATACTTGTTCTGATACAGCTCAAGATCATTCTAAAGATATTCAGGAAAGGTTCATTTCTGTCCTGTCAGTTGGACTTTTTTTTTAGTACTGATACCTGCCAAAAAGGAGTATCTAGTTTCGATACTAGTTTTAGTATTGAATAGTATCTGATTTTCGATACTAAATCAATAAAGTGAGAAGTTGCCTTTGCTGGGGTAACATTAGAGCAGTTCTTCTGTGTTGCTGGAGATGCGTTTCTTATAGTACAAAGGTGTGTGCGGGACGTGTCTCCTGTGCGTGTGAGAGAGCGGGATGATGTCCCTCCATTCACTTTGTGCAGCGTGTCACACCCATGTTCATCCATGCGGGACCATTACAGCTCATACTGTTACTGTCGCCTAAATATAAAGCCAGTAACAGCCCGGTGCCCCAAACCCCCTCATCCCAGTTCAACAGTGACAAAGCTCAAACTATGACAGTGCAGAACGAGCCGCAGAACAAAGCGCTATTAGCGTCCTGCGGCAGTGCTCCTTACCTCACACGTGAACCTGGCGCGCGGAGATGCGGCTGGAGTCGTCCCTGTGAATTATTTGCGGATGGCTGGACGAGAGCATGCGGGAGGAGGTCCCTTTGTTGGCCGGGCTGAGGTGATGCTGCCGCGGTGTGCACGTGCGGAGAGGACAGGGGTCTGGAGGCAGGGCAGCGGGTGCGATGGGCTGTGGTGGGATGAGGGGCTGGGATATCCTCCTCCGTGCACCCTCCCTCCCCTCTCCTTTTTCAGCACACTGCGGTGATTTACGGCGAACTGACGGACTACGAGCACGAGTCTGTCAGCAGCGCCGCGCGTGCACGTACATACCGGTCAGGGAGCGTGCACTCGCGCGCTTCAGGTGTGTGGCCGATGAGATTTTTGTGCTGCCGGTTTTATGTGCGTTACCTCTTTATTTAAATCTATTTTTATTACTCATGGTAGGCTAATAGTTTGCTGTGTCCTTGGGCAATACACTTTCTCACCACATAGACAAGAGGGGAGAGTGACTAATTACAAATACTCACGTTACTGTAACTGAGTAGATTTTTGAGGTAAAGTTACTTTTCTGAGTAAATTTTTTAACTTGTACTTCTTTTTTTTAATTTCTGTATTTTAACTTTAATACCGTGGAATTAGATTATTATTTTTTTAAATATCCTTCCTGTCCATTTCATCAGACTCTTTCCAAGTCCAGGACAGTAAAGCTTGGTGTGTGTAGGAGCTGCTTTAAGGGCTGATCCTTATGTCCCTATGGGGGGAAATGCATTTTGGGAAAATGTCCTTTTAAGTTGCACTGTCCCATATTGCACTGCTAAGTACACTTTGTCCCCACAGTGAAATATGTGCCTCTGCATTTGACCCATCCTTCAGTGTCTTGAGTTAGTCATGGTCAGGACGAAACTTAGATGGAGGATTTGACCAGTAGTGCTTGTTTTGGGTTGATGGAGGGAAACAGAGGAAACCCACACAAAGGAAGAACATGCGAACACCACACAGACACAGGGAGAACATACAAACTCCACACAGACACAGGGAGAACATGCAAACTTCACCTAGACACAGGGAGAACATGTGTGCTAGCCACTCAGTCACCGTGGGGAAAGCTTGCATGTTAAGAGTCTAAGCTTTTTTTTTCTTTTTAATAAGCTTTAGAATCAGTGTAAACAAAAGCACAAGTCGCTTTGAACAGATTGTATTTGTAGACTGATTAAAGCAAAGTTTATAATATTCTAATTATAATAATATAACAAACAGATGTTTTTACATTCAGCACATGAGCATATTAACACTTTAAATAAGACGGTTACATTTTAACTTTTGGATCAAACTTAAAACAGAAAAGTGTCAGAATGAATTCACTACTTTGAAAATTAAACTAAATCATTATTTTTCATGAACGATTCACAGGGCAGTGAGAGAGTTGTACAGTTTAACTTCACTTGGTTTAATTTTTTTCAAAATAAGGCACAGAATGCAGTTCTCTCATATTACATTATACAGATGTGTGAAGGCATCACAATAGACCTACAGCATCCTACCATAAAGCAAACTCACCCAGGCTTATTAGGTCCATATTCAGTAGTTATTAAAATATATATTAAAGTGCATATGGCAGATTTGACTACGTTCACTTCCTGGTTGGCCATGGGAATAATATTGACATGGGTAGAGGTAATTCCATAATTGTTACCTAGCAACCATTAGTAATGTTATGATACTAAAATTTCAAACTCGATTTTGATACTAAGAAATGTACTCCATACTCAATACTGATCTTTTAGACAACAGAATGTGATTTTCAACATTAAATGGTAGTACTTTCTTTTATATTCCCATGTGGTCTTATATCTGTGTAATCCCTCAGTCGTCCAGGTAGGTTCCACAGTGGTCCATGTGTGTATACTAGTCTATGTGGTCTTATGCTTGTTCTGATACAGCTCAAAATCATTCTAAAGATATTCAGGAAAGGTTCATTTCTGTTCTGTTTATAGGCCTTTTTAGTATTGATACCTGTGAAAAATGAGGATCTTTGAACCAGTGTCAAACCCAGAGGAGGTACTTATAATACAGGTCCTCTTTTTACCTTCCTTTAGGATTAAAGTGGCTGTTAATGTCATCTCTAGAATGTAATCTCTCAAAAAATATACATAAGCATAAGAAAATATCAGTCAGCTTATAAATATATTATGTAGACTTTTAAATATAGAAATTTCAAATGAATAGGTTGTGATCACAGCTGTGGGATTTTGTCATGGAGGGCAGGGGCCTGTATGACTATGGGACATTCAATGTTTTGATAATTCCACCATCTTTTTGAGATTCTCACAAAAATAACATTTGAGCACAGTTCATTTAAACTGACAGAAGAAGCTGAACTTTGAGCCAGTTTTTTGTTTCATGTGGATAGGCCCATGAATTTCAGAGATATTAACCATTAACCATATTAACCGGGAGTAAACCAGGTCTAAACCAGGAGTAAACCAGGTCTAAACCAGGAGTAAACCAGGAGTAAACCAGGTCTAAACCAGGAGTAAACCAGGTCTATACCAGGAGTAAACCAGGAGTAAACCAGGAGTAAACCAGGACTAAACCAGGACTAAACCAGGACTAAACCAGGTCTAAACCAGGTCTAAACCAGGTCTAAACCAGGACTAAACCAGGACTAAACCAGGACTAAACCAGGACTAAACCAGGTCTAAACCAGGTCTAAACCAGGTCTAAACCAGGACTAAACCAGGACTAAACCAGGAGTAAACCAGGACTAAACCAGGACTAATCCAGGACTAAACCAGGTCTAAACCAGGAGTAAACCAGGTCTAAACCAGGTCTAAACCAGGTCTAAACCAGGTCTAAACCAGGTCTAAACCAGGTCTAAACCAGGTCTAAACCAGGTCTAAACCAGGAGTAAACCAGGAGTAAACCAGGAGTAAACCAGGTCTAAACCAGGTCTAAACCAGGTCTAAACCAGGTCTAAACCAGGTCTAAACCTGGTCTAAACCAGGTCTAAACCAGGTCTAAACCAGGAGTAAACCAGGAGTAAACAAGGTCTAAACCAGGAGTAAACCAGGAGTAAACCAGGAGTAAACCAGGTCTAAGTCAACACTAAACCAGAGAACATTCACATTTTCACAGTTAAAGTTAAAATATATTCTGTGGAATTATTCTGGCACCTGCCCTCCACCTCAATAAAGGTGCACTGTGAAACCTTTCCGCTTGTCTCCATGGAGACGTTACTGCTTTGCCTGAGATGTTCCACAGACGGTATTAAACATGTCCATCTATGAAGGCAAGACACTAGCAGTAAGAAGATATGGCTAATACTATATTTTGAAACATTCCAGGCAAACCAATGACATTGTTTCCTGGGATCCAGAATAGACACTTCCTGACGATGTGAGTCTGGTCACAGGTGAACCTCCCCGTGGTCAGATGGGTGTGATTGACAGGCAGATTTGCAAATCAGGGACACACATGGTCTGTCTGAATCAAAACAAACATGGCTGCTAAAGAGTTAAAAAGGAAAAAAGAACAAACATGGTAGATTTCTGTAGAATCAATGAGTTGACAAAAAATTGTTGCAAAATGACAGATGACCTACGAGCACCTTTGTTTCAAATGTGTCAATGAATGAATGTGTCAATAAATCTGACTGCACAGCCATGTTTGGCTCGTGGGATATTTGTGAGTTCACAAACTCACGAGAATCCACCTCGAGATACTCGACTGTGAGGCTCAGTAGCAGTCCAAGCAGTAGCATTGGACCAATCACAGAGCAGCAATGAGGTCTGTGCGGACCCAGACGCTTCGATCAATCAGATTCAGGAATTTGTCATGAGGTTCCGCCTTCCACATCGTTTTCTGAAGTCAGTCTGGTGTGAGCCAGGTTATAGACTGATATCTCTCTATATAAAAAATACAGAGACACATCAGTCTGGACCTGTCAGGCAAACAAACCCAAGCAGATAATGGTTTGGAAAAGTTCCACAGTGCAGCTTTAAAGCAGTGAAGATGTTATCATGTGAACACAACCTATGGTAAGGCATCGTGGAGCAGACCAGGGCACTATGGGAGACTATTTCCCTGCTTTCTTCCCCTGGTCCCCTTCCTTGCTGTTGTCTGGTGCCTCCTGCACGTTGTAGTCCTTCAGTATTGCCTTAGCGGTCTCTTTGCTCGTCTTTTTCACCACAGCTTTGACTCCCAGGTTGTCAATGTTGAAAGCAGTGATGCCCACGTTGATGGCCGAGTTGACAGCGTGGTCAGTGGCTTGTCCGGCCTCAGCTCCGTACCTTGATTTGAGTGAAGTTAGATCACAGTGAAAGCAGAAGAAAGAAAGAAAGAAAGAAAGAGAAAAGGAGGAGGATTTAGAGAGTGTATTAATTAGAGGGCAAAAGTGAGTTTCCCAAGATGCCATGCGGTTGTGAAGTTTGTTGAGTTGTAAAACATGCAAGAATTCACCAATTATAGCAGACAAGCTATATGTTTGTGCCACTAGTTTGAGGAAATGAGGTCAGATTGGGACATTTATAAAACCATGAAGTAGAGATGAGCAGCATCAAGATAATGATCCATTATCTGATCAGAACGGGATTTGTTTTTTTGAGCAGCTGCTGATTTCCGATTGACTTACATGCTGTGGCTTTGATATCGGCACCTGTAAATATCTGTTATTGGCCACAGTTGCAACTTTTTATTCAAAAAATAGACTAAAGTAAAGCTTAATTTTGGTGACAAGGCTTGCATCTCCACAAACCTAACTCTTATTCGGCCTGGAGCAGGGCCTCCTCCTGCTCATCTCCATGGAAATGTTCCTTTGGCTATAATATTTCACAATATGGCACAAAGCATCTCGCTCCATGAAGAATGTTCTGAAATATGATTTTAACTTTCTATTTCCAACCCCAGAAAGTTACATACTGTGCCTTTAAGATGTTAAAATCCATAGGAATGCTCCCACAAATTTATGAAGAGCTATAGTAAAGTTAACACATTTTTGATTTTTGTAAAAACAATAAGAAAATCTTTTTATGAGATGTAAACATACAGCCAAATTTTTAGCCTCTCTTCTGTTTCCACTGCTCCTCATGAGTATAGGCAAACACACTACATCGATGTCTAGGAAGTCAACTGATATCACTGAACCCAATACATGACCTGTCTTAATCTGACCAGGAATAATCTGCTGTTTTGGTGACATCAAACATAGAATCAGTGTTTCTCCGTTTAATCCACCTCCAACTCAAACACAGATACTTTTCTCCACCCATTCCTCCTGTTGGTCAGCCTCCATCATGAATGAGGCTGATTCAACCAATCATGGTGAATTATGTACTTTCAGAAGCGGTTTTGTACATTTATGGGGTATTGTCATGTGGGAGTGTGGGTGACATGGGTTTGTGGGCAGAGTCATGCACAGAATCTCAGCTAACCATAAGGAGGGTTTGAATAGAGCCCGGGAGAGATCGCCAAAATATTCTGAATGAGTTTGTTTCTTTCAAAATATTTGTTGCTGTACAGTGTTAGATCAAAACTTTACATTCTAGTTCATGGTCTTCTTTCATAATGCACATCTGAACACAATTCTTTCTTTGCAGTGGGCGATAACTGGTATATCCCAGTACACCTGGGTGTTTTCAGCTTGCTTTGGTCTACTGCATAATGTCCCCTGTGATTGTTAACTTCATTATAACCTCCATGTATAAGAAAAAGTGCAGAGCATACAAAGTGAATTAAGAGTACATTCACAAATTCCAGTAGATCGACATGCTTCAAGTTAGTCGTGCCAAGCATTCATTACAAAGAATTAGGGGGATAACTACATGTGCTCTGATTGGGTGAGTCAGACAAGACATTTTGAAGGCCTCTAAATCTGGAAAGTAAATCAAAAACAAAAGATTACGTGTGACAGACATCTATGTTGGTTTTGTACAGATCAGAAGCCAAAAGCACAAAAAAACAAACTCAGTGACCACAGTGATGTGAAATTCAACAGGAAGTGACTTTAAAGGTACACTGAAAGTTTTCTGACAGAGGGTCTGCCATCTGCTTATCTCCATGGAGATGTTATTGCCTGAAATGCTTCACAGTATGGCATTAAAGTTGTCATCAGTCTCCATTAAAACCACCAGGCCAAGTTACAGATCAGATCTGTGAATAATAGAGCTGTACACTTCTTGGACTAAAGCCCTACAGCTGTACAGCACTACAGGACTACAGCCTTACAGTACTACAGCCCGACAACACTACAGGCCTCTAGTGTTGTAGGGACTACAGCCCTACAACACTAGAGGCCTACAGCTCTGCAGGACTGTAGCCCCACAGCACTACAGGGCTACAGCTGTACAGTACTACAGCCCTACAGTACTACAGCCTTACAGGACTACAGCCTTACAGCCCCATAGCTCTAAAGGACTAAGCCCTACAGGACTACAGCACTATAACACTACAGTCATACAGCTTTACAGCGCTACAGGATTATGGGACTACAGGACTACAGCACTACAGGTCAAGAGGCCTACAGCACTACAGGACTACAGCACTACAGGACTACAGCACTACAGAACTACAGCACTAAAGGTTTACGGGACAACAGGCCTACAGCACTACAGCACTAAAGGACTACAGGACTACAGGACTACAGGACTACAGGACTACAGGAAAGGTCCCCCTGCTCACAATAAGACACAATCCAGGCAAAGCAATAACATTTCCACGAGACAAGCAGACATAGTACCATCCCCCAGAAAAGTTACACAGTGTATCTTTAATATTGAACATGAACACGCACAGAACACAGCAGTTACTCTCACACCTCTTGAAGCTGAGCAGTACATTTATTACATGTAGTAATACACGTACATTAGTATTAGGAGCAGCAGAGGTGTACTACTACTGTACTATTACTTGAGTAATGTTTGTATTGAAGTAACAGTACTGTTACTTGAGTAAATGTTGTGGTTCCTGTTCTCACTGTGAGTAAGTCTAAAGTGACTTGAGCTTTATATCAACAGTATTAAATGATTTGAACATTTGTGTTTCTTGCAGCTCCTTCAGATATGATTTAGTCCAGCTCATTTTTGTATCTCTTTGAAAATACCACATTTTGTGACTTATTTCATGTTCACTTCACTCTTTACTCTTGTCTGTACTTCTAATGGAATAAAATTTTGAAGTTCTTGTCACCCACCTCTGAGTCGCAGTAACAGAACAGAATTACCATGGCTGTGTTAGTTCATGTTATCTGTGTGCTCTCATGTTAAAAGCAGATAGATAAGGCAAAAATTCAACCAAACGTACTTGTGCTTTACAGTGGAGACCGTTTCCGTGGCGACACTCGTGGCGATGTTCTTAGCAGCTACTTCTAGACCGGTCCACATAGTAGCGAAGCCTACACACCAAACACAGAAGAGTAGGGTCATGTTGTGCTACATTAAACCCAAGACACAAGTAGGATTCAGATGAGATATTTCAGTGATTGTACCATTCTCTATATTGGATTCATTTGTATTATTCTCTTTTCCATTGGAAAACTAGAAAACAGTTGTGTGTGTGATTAAGAATAGAAAAATGAATCCTCAGACTCACGGATTGGCTCAGGCACATTGACTTTTGAAATTAAATCCCAAACAAAGTCAAGTATCTCCCTGTTAAATATTTGGCTTGATTACATTACTTAAAAGAGGTATTACACTTAGGTATTAAAGGGGGGGTTATTTGACATCTATGGGGTATTAACGAGGGGGTATTCAAACATTTGATTTTGCATAGTACCCCTCTTTAAAGAGACATTTACCCTGTACTCCACTGGCTGCCACCACCAGAGCTCCGTCGATGTTGGAGCGCCCATCTTTGTCTTTCTTCATGGACTCTGGGATGAGTTTTCCTCCGTGTTTCTTCACATGTGGAGCCAACTCTCGGCCCACGAACCCAGTGACTGCACACACTCCATCCACTGCAGCCACGACATAAAAATAAAATCAATAAAAACACACTCAAAAAGTCGTGGTTATGGTTAACATAATATGACCAAAGGTCATAAAAAAGGAGGGCATTTTGTATAATTGTGATAATGGCTGTCACCACTGTACCACAGCCCGAGGTCTTCTTCCATCACTGCAGTTTTCACTTATAAGTACAATTCCATAACAGTTGTTTAAACACAAATTATTCTTAATATGAATGTATTGTTTTGTTTAGTTTTATTACTTGAAAGAAGTTGCAAGAGTTAGATTTTAAATTTCATAATGACACTGTCCCAGATGTGAGGTAAAACAGCTTTTTCTGTAATGCTTTATTTTTCATGAAAAAAAACACTGGACAGGATGGACAAGTTGTTGTTATAATTCAGTGTTTTGGTTCATTATGATTATCCAATCAGAAAGCAGAATGAGCCTGACATCACTGTCTCATTTTCAATGCTGAATCCAGTTAGTTTAAACTTAAAAGGGCTCTCTGATCTGAATAGTCACTACTTAAACCTGCGGCCAATAATTAATGAGTGCTAATGCAGCCTCTGCAGCTCAGTGAGTGAATTCTGGAGGTTCTTTCACATGAGGCCTGTCCATATACTGAGAATGAGACACTTATATGTGTGCTCTATCTGCAGGTGAAGGCTCTGGACACAGGGTCAGATATGAGTGTAATACTGTAAGATCACAGACTGCATACAGTTCCTTAGTACATAACACATGTAGTGATTTGAGAATATTAATCTCAAGAATTTTAATAATTATCATCATAATACTGCCCCATGCCCAGACCTGGTACTACATGTGAGAAGGAGAGAAGCAGTCACCTAGGAACTGGCTGACTTTGACAGCGCCCCCTGTAGCCTGCTTGGCCACCTGCAGGCCCTTGGTGACAGTGGGGCTGACAGTGGTGGGTTTATCCTCTGGAGTGATGTGCTCTCTCAGCTTAGATGCCCCCTTGTGGATAGCTTTACCCGTGAACTCTGCTCCTTTCACCAGGCCCCAGCTTAGCCACGAGGCGCCTGCGGGCAAACAGAATAACAGAATCAAAAACGTAATACTATATAGTTTGCAGTGACATCACGCTGGGTTTTTTGCTCATATGTCTATGGTGGTAAGTTCAGCAGTTACCATGGAGACATCATGCACGCATTAGCAAACACCGTCAAAAAAGTCTGCGAACTGAAGAAAAATACAAAAGTGATTTAAAGGGCACATTTTCAGAAGCCTGTAATCAATCTGAGCATTCATGGTCCTGTTTAAGAGTTTGATTTTCAACAAAAAGGTGAGAGTGACCAATTGAAAAACTGCTGGCTCATCATGCTAGCTTGTGACCATAATTTAATGTGTGAGAAACTTGTTTAACAGCACAGATCAGATCACCTGTTGTAGTTCCATGAATATACTAACACTGTACTGTATGTACTATCACAGTAATGTATGTTTAACACAGTACTGCATGTACTAATACAGTACTGTATGTACTAACCGTGTATTGTATGTTCTAACAGTGTAATGTAATTACGAACACAGTACTGTATGTATGAACACAGTACTGTATGTACGAACACAGTACTGTATGTACGAACACAGTACTGTATGTACGAACACAGTACTGTATGTACGAACACAGTACTGTATGTATGAACACTGTAGGACAAGCAGCAAAATGTTGTAAAGTGCATTTATTTTCACAGGCGAAATAAAAATCAGGTATAGGCTAGTTATGCCGTTCAAAAGACTGTCTTCTTTTATATGTATTTATATGACAGAAGCCAATGTGGGAACTCTTTATCTACAAATTAGTCATAGAGAGACATGACCAAGGCTCAGATGTGTTTAAACTGGTTCAAACAGAGTGGGAGAGATTTTACTCTTAGGAATGAATAAATTATTTATTTACTTATTATTATTGTAGACTTACTATGATGCAGGGTGTGTTTTTTGTGCACAAAGCTCACACTTGTGTTGCCTGCTCTGCTCTGTGATGATTTTTGTGTTGGTTCATGGTTAATCAGTGTAAAAATGCATAAAACCTAGAATGAAAAAGATTTCGTTCTTTCAAAAAATTAGATCCGATTCAGTTTACATTAAGGAGTCGTTCAAAAGAGCCGACTCGTGCACAAATACAGGCCCTTTGACTCTATTCTCTCAGAGACTTGCCTGTGATGATACCGTGTGCCACCTTCTCGCTCCACTCCGGCAGTCTCTTGACCTCCTCCCCCTCTCCCTCTTCCACTTCCTCTTCCTCTGCTGCCCCCGTCTCCTGAGGGGCGACCAGCGACACCTTCTGACTCAGATTAATGGAGTCGGCTGATTCATCCGGGGCCTGCCCAAAACACAAAAACAAAACGCAAAATTCATTCAGAATTTTCTCAACAAATACTAGGACCGCACAATATTTAAGTATTGAAAATCAGATACTAATGGATACTAAAACTAGTATCGAAACTAGATACTAATTTTTCACAGGTATCGATACTAAAAAGGCTCATTGACAGGACAGAAATGAACCTTTTCAGAGCTTGAGCTGTATCAGAACAAGTATAATCACACAGACTAGTATACGCCCTGGACCACTGAAGGATTACAGAGATATAAGGCCACATAGGAATAGAAAAGAAAGTACTACCATTTAATGTCATCATAAAAAAAATATTCAAAAATCATATTGTATTGTCTAAAGAAAGAGTTTTGGGTTTGTTTTTTTTTAAAAATATGTGGTATCAGAACTGTATCAAGTGTTGAGTCAATTCCTTAATATCAAAATAAAGTTTGAAATTTTAGTATTGTGACAACAGTACCGCAAATCTCTTCTCCAAAACCACAGCTGCACCTACAACCACACCTGCAGCCAAATGTCTTTCCAAAATCGTGCCAACCTAAAAAGTTCAGCTCCTACTTTGACAGAATATCTTCTCTCATAAGTGTCCAATGCCCCGTTTGTCCCTGTGCCCTTTGAAAACTCTCAAACTCTTGCCTACATGCTGACACTGTGTTAGCTCCATCAGGGTAGATCACTGTTCTTGGGCGTTTTAGCAGGTACACGGAGCCCTGGCATCCGCGTGTGCCAGTGTATCCATCTTCATCAGGGCTCGTGGTGCATTGGAGCTCCGAGCAAGTCCTGACTGGCTCAGATAAGAGCATTAAAGACCATTCTGGGGCTAACCTGTGCACCGCTAAGCTAATCCTAACAGTGCTGAGCCAGGGACAATAGGAGAGAGGGAGCTCAGGGAAAGTGCACCCTTTGGTAGGACTGCACAAGTGTTTGGAGTCTGCATTTCTGAAGTTACACCATCATATTAATAAGTCTGTATTAAAGGGATGGTATGTAGCCTGTGTGTTAACTTCTTTAAAGGTACAGTACCTTTCTGGAGGTGGCACATCACCTGCATGATTCTATGGAAATGGAAAGTTAAAACCATACTTCAGAGCATTCTCAATGGAGATAGATATGTTTAGCCAAAGAAACATTTCTATGGCAACAAATAAGAGTTACAGTTGAAACCAGAAGTTTACATACACTATATAAAAAGACACAAGCGCGTTTTTTTCCTCACTGTCTGACATGAAATCAGACTAAACTTTTCCTGTTTTAGGTCAATTAGGATTACCAAAATTATTTCTATTTGTTAAATCACAGAATAATGAGATTCTGGCTTTTTTTTTTTTTTAAGAGAACTGTTCATTAGTTTCTTCAGAGTCAGACGTTTACATACATTTAATTAGTATTTGGTATCATTGCCTTTAAACTGTATGACTTGCGCAATTTTTTTGGATATCCCACCACAAGCTTCTACAATCGTTGGCAGAAATTTTGGCAAATTTCTCCTCACAAAATTGGTGTAAATGAGCCAAGGTCGCCTTCCTCGCACATGCCTTTTCGGGTCTGCCCATACATTTTCAATAGGATTGAGATCAGGGCTTTGTGACTCAAACATTGACTTTGTTATTCTTAAGCCACTTTGTAACCACTTTGGCAGTATGGTTCGGGTCATTGTCCATTTAGAAGACCCATTTGCGCCAGAGTGTTAACTTCCTGGCTTATGTCCTGAGACGTTGTTTCAGTATTTCTACATAATGTTCTTTCCACATGATGCCATCTATATTGTTAAGTGCACTAGTCCCTCCTGCAGCAAAACAACCCCACAACATGATGCTGCCACCCCCATATTTCAGAGTTGGGATGGTGTTCTCGGACTCGCAATCTTCAAATGTAACGATGCTCACTGTGGCAAAACAGTTACATTTTAGTTTTGTCAGACCACAGGACATGACTCCAAAAATGAATGTCTCTGTCCCTGTATGCATTTGCAAACTGTAATCTGGCTCTTTTACGTTTCTTTTGGAGTAATTGCTTTTTCCTGGCAGAGTGGTCTTTGAGCTCATGTCGGTACAGTACTCGTTTCACTTTAGATAATGATATACTCTTACCAGCTTCATCCAGCGTCTTCACAAGGTCTTTTGCTTTTGTTCTTCATTTTGGACTAAAGCACATTCATCTCTGGGACACAGAACCTGTTACCTTCCTGAGCGGACATTCGTATGCTTTTTATACTTGTGTATAAAAAAGCATGGGGATGTCTGTTTGAACAGATGAACGTGGCACCTTCAGGCATCTGGAAATTGTCCAAGGATGAACCAGACGTGTAAATCCACAATTCTCCTCCTGATATCTTGGCTGATTTCTTTTGACTTTCCCATGATGTTACACAAAGAACCAGTGTGTTTCAGGTGTGCCTTCAAATACATCCACAGGTGTGTCTCTAATTAACTCAAATGTTGTCAATAAACCAGCCAACCACCAACCAATAAATCATCTCCTAAAGACATCATCATCATTTCTTGGCTAAAAAGTTACATACTGTGGCTTTAAGGAATATATAGGTGTGTCTCATTTTCAGTATATGGACAGGCCTCATGTGAAAGAACCTCCAGAATTCTTTCACTGAGCTGCAGAGGCTGCACTAGCACCGATTCATTTTTGGCTGCAGGTACTGGGGTTTAGGTAGTGACCATTCAGACCAGACAGTCCTTTTAAGTTTAAAACAACTTGCATTTGGGTTGCCAGATTCAATGCTGAAATCGAGAGTTACGTGAGGCTCATTCTGCTTTCTGATTACATAATCATTTTGAACCAAAACATCAAATTATAACATAAACATATTGTCCATTATGTCCAGTGTTTTTGTAATTCAGAATAAATCAGCATTTTAATTGTCATCAGTAAAAGCCGTTTTAGATTTGAACGTGTTTACATCACATCTGGTGACATAGAGGTCGTGTTTATGAAATTTGAAATACAAATCTGAAATGAAAGTTTAGCCATGTTATAATAATGAATCTTCATAAAAAATATTTGCAGTTTTGAATTCATATTAAAAAAAGTCTCCTAAACAATTAAACTTGTCATTTTAATGTATTGTATTATCAGTAGAGGGCACCGTCTACAGATTTGAGTTTCAGCTTTGTATTCTATCACTGATAGGCACAAAAAAAGCAAATGGCAATAGCTGATTGGCCTTAGCCTCCTCCAAACATATTGTGTTTGAACTAAATGTAATAAACATGTGTAGTGATCCATGTTATCAATAAGATCAAAGTCAGGAGGCTGTGGGAGAGTCTGCATTTGAAATGTAAAATTTATGAACTGGTCCTTTGTACTGCAATTTAACCATGTCTCCGCCTGTCCTGTCCAGTTCAAACACTAGATGGCAGTGTGTGATAGGGATTAGTGTGGCTGAGGTTAACGCTTCAAAAAGGAGAAAAGGTCCAGTGAGTACATTTGTTTGAGGCTTATGTTTTTCAGGTATCAGTATAATTAACTACAGCAAAAACAGTTATGTTATGACACCTTTATAATACGGTGTTCATGCATAGAACAAATAATGCCAAAAATGAACTTCAAACCTGATATTTACAGGCAGCTTCAACATGTTTTGGATGTATTAAAATAACATCATTAGGATATTCATCCTACTCCGCTCCACCAAATATTTCCTAAATGCTTCAAACCCCACTTCAGTAAAGTGAGAATCCCAATCTGATACAACGTAGTGTTGATTTGTGTAAAACATTCTATCTTCATGTGACCCACAAGTCAACACTGCACCGATTCTCTGGAGGCTTTAAAACAGCTCTGTAGTTGAGGAGGAGGATAACAGCGCATATGGCAACTTCTGGAATAAGGTGAATATATCAACATCACTTTTGGTGTAAATCGTTCAGTGTTAGTATCAGATCTAGAGCTGGGAGATATTGGCATTGCATGATCTCAAAAATTATATTCAGACGATATTCTAAAGCTACCGTATGTACGTTTTCTTTACCAGTAGATGGCAGTTTGCATTTGTGTTAGGGCCCTTGCAGTAGACTGACCTGTACTCGGAGGTCGGTCATCTGGGACAGCAGGTCCTGGAACAACTCCCTGTCTGCAGCGGGCAGCTCTGAGGACAGCACCACACCCACAAAGTACCCAGGAGCCGGAGCCATCATGTCAGGGAACATGAACACCCCTGAGGTACAGAGCAAGACTGGAGACTGGAGAGACATCAGCGGGTACAGCCACTCACACACCTGGAGAGACGGGGGCAACAGATGAGAGATTATATGTAATACTTCAGTTTAAGGACAAATATTTAAAAAGGTGGAGTACCTGATTTTACCAATCTTAAAGTGGGACTAAACTCTGCCCACAAACACATTTCAAATAGGGCTGCTAAACTGGGCAGGGTCTGGAGGAATAAAGGGGAGAGTGAGGGAAGGAGACGGGGCGAAAAAGCTAAAGAGGAGAGTGAGGGAGCAGGAGGGGCGTGGTCTGAAAGGTTAAAGGGAGAGTGAGGGGGAGGAGGGGCTGGGTCTGGAGGACTAAAGGGGAGAGTGAGGGAGGAGGAGGGGAGGGGTCTGGAGAACTAAAGGGGAGAGTGAGGGAGGAGGAGGGGAGGGGTCTGGAGGACTAAAGGGGAGAGTGAGGGAGGAGGCGGGGAGCCAATGTTTAGAGACGGGTCAAGCGTGAAGCAGAAACCCCAAATTCAACAGCATTCAACTACTTTTGACCCATATGCCCCCCTCAGGTTTTGACCCTTATGCTCCCCTCATACTCATTTTAAATTCAACCAAAACCATCATTATATAAATCATGAAACAAGTCAAGTATAATATGGAACAAGATTTTGAGAAAATATTAGAATGAAAAGTGTTCACTTCTTGATAAATGTAGATCATGTAATGGTGCAAACTATTTTTCACTTAAACTTAAAGATAAAATATTTTCTAGTTACCTAGAGTTCTCAACCAAAAAAAAAGTATAATTTCTAAAAAGTGTCACCCATTAATGTGACTGTAATAGTAAAAGTAATAGTGTAATGATGTGTGGAGTCTCCTGCTCACTGAGGCCACGTTCTGGTTTAGTAGAGACACTTGAGTCACCACAGGCAAATGTAAAAAGGTTTGTCAAATATGTCACGGAAAGCGTGTTAGTTGTGACGCTTGGCCTCTGGGCACTTTGTTTGGTTTGGTTAAAGAGGTCATGAGGCTCTTCTCTTTCTCTCAGTCTCTCCCTCTCTTTCTCAGGATTAAGGCAGCTCCAGTGTAAGCAGGTTTGCATAATAATTCCTCATGTGAGTGTGATGTCATCCAGTTTCAGCAGCACCTGGGGAAGTCCCACTCAGGGGTCAGGTTTCAGTCACTAGCAGGGATTAGCACTTAGCATTTGTTTAAAGTGTTTGACCTACACATGTTTTATTGAAAAATGACTGTTGTATTGGTGTTTTTAGGGCACAGTTTGATTTATGTAAGGAATAAAAACCCAGAGTGACCTTTCCCACATTAGATCTACATTGACGTGAGTGTTTAAGAAAACAAACCAAAAAAAACAGGAACTTTCCATAAAACCATCAAATAAAATTTTTTAAATATGCATTATGTGGTTTTCAAATTGGAGGAAGGAGGAAATAGCTCTTTAAAGACCTTGCACCTGATTTAGCATTTCAGCAAATCGCTCATCCCAGTACAGATATACTGTATAAGGAGCTCTTGAAGTCTTCTGTGTGCTGTCTACATCTAATTATAAAGCACTTTATTGTCCAAGAATTAGGATGTGTACGTTAGCATTACCTTGATGGCAAAAGCACTTATAAACTCATCATGGTGAATATTTATGATGTTCAGAACGTTCATAAGGTAAGTGGGGAATAATTTTGGGCCACTACAAACTGCTTAAAATTTGTTCGATTTTTTCTTTTTTTAAAACGATAAAAATCAGGTCCAGCTCCTATAAACAGGACTAAACAGTCACTTTACTCACTCTATGAGGGAAATTAAAATAACAACAAAAGTACTACACGTACAGTAGTAGTAAAGTCACAAAAGTACTACACGTGCAGTAGTAGTAAAGTCACAAAAGTACTACACGTGCAGTAGTAGTAAAGTCACAAAAGTACTACACGTGCAGTAGTAGTAAAGTCACAAAAGTACTACACGTGCAGTAGTAGTAAAGTACCAAAAGTACTATATGTGCAGTAGTAGTAAAGTCACAAAAGTACTACACGTGCAGTAGTAGTAAAGTCACAAAAGTACCACACGTGCAGTAGTAAAGTGACAAAAGTACTACACGTGCAGGAGTAGTAAAGTGACAAAAGTACTACATGTGCAGGAGTAATAAAGTGACAAAAGTACTACACGTGCAGGAGTAGTAAAGTGACAAAAGTACTACACGTGCAGTAGTAGTAAAGGGACAAGTACATGCTGAATTCTTAGTGATATTTTTAGCTGCTCCTGGTCTGTTGTTTCCAGTGGATGACGTCACACAGACTCCACAAACAGTGGTCACATGATCTCGGTCCATAGGGTAAATAATGGTCCGTTCACTCAATGATGACTCACACAGATCAGGAGTCTTCATGAGGTTAAAGGTCACAGGCTGTAGGGCGAGGCCGAGGGTTCGAGCTCTGACTGACACTTATAACCAGAACAATATCAGAACAACAATCTGAGGAGCAGGTTCATCGAGTTATTTCATTATATCTGCTTCTTACATCATGAAACTAGAGGAACTATGTGAACTTAAACTGCAGTTCTAATGTGTAAATATTATGTCTGTAGATCACAGTATTTATTAAATCAGCAAATTATCCTAACTACCCTAAAGTTTAGGCCTCTAGACACACAGTCCCATTCATTTATTTTAAATATTTAACCAGGAAGTCCCATGAAGTTTTACAATAGAGTCCTGGTCAAGAGATTCTTCATTCACTACACACTCAGTGATGGTGAGCTATTAGTATAGCCACAGCTGCCCTGGGGAAGACTGATGGAGGTGAGGCTGCCAATCTGCACCATCAGCCCCTCTGGCCAGGACTGGGGGATATGGTGATAAAAAATCGTGATCTCATCCCTGTGAAGAGCTACCATTTTGACAAAATCGTCAAATTGTGCTTCCCCTTGTCCCCACAAAATTGTGACATATCACCCACCTCCACACTCACACACCACTTTGACACTAGGTAAGGTGGGTGAAGTGTCGTGCCTATGGACATAACAGTTTCCACTAGAGCCACCGCTACCCCACTGTGGCACCTGACATTCCCAGCGGTCTCCATCCAAATACAAACCAAACTCAAAGGTCAGATGAGATCAGGCTTTGATGAGGTGGAACAGCTACAAATAGAGATTATTATGAATGAATGGAAAAGCAGTACTCTTAAAGTAACAGTACTACTCAAAACAAAAGTGAGCCATTTCCTGGCGGGGGCACGAGAACCAATCAGAGAGCCCGAGGGCAGAGGTCACATGACATTGTGTGACTTCATATCAGGAGTGTGGCGTGTGGGTGTTCTCTGATACAGCTAGAGCTTTGTGGCTGTGTCTAATACAAGTTAGTGGCCTCAGTTTATTCTTCTTCATGGAAAATAACAGAACAGCCAGTAACAGTGTTGGCAGCAATGAACCAAAACTCTACAGAATCATGAGACTCCAAATGGGTCAAAGACTCAAAAAAGTTAAAAAGTTGTTTTGTAGAACATGTACCAGATACTAATCTATTGGAAAAACAAAGTCTACATAAGAATTTTACCCAGGCTTAAACGAACACCTGGCTGCAAGGGCAGAGTTTGAAGTGTGGTTACCTGTTGGACCAATCACAATGTTCCTTATACCTACAGACCCCGCCCCTCCTAACCCCCTCACTCTCCCTTTGGTCCTCCAGAGCCCCTCCCCTCCTACCCATTATAGTCCACCATTTTGACAACCACCACAGTCTCACCTGTAAGAACGCTGGCGGTCTATTGGGCATCCTGTCTGATGCCTCGTGGGTGAACTTGACCAATCGGAGGAAGCCTGGGTAAGACGGTGCGCTCACATCTCCCTCTGGTGTCACAAAGAATATCTGCACCCCATGTGGGATGTACAGCAGCAGCTCCCCGTCCTCCCAGGCTACACTCTGGGGAGAGGGGCTGGAGCACTGGCTGTAGAAGTCCTCCCCTACTGCCGACATCTCCCCAGAATCAGTGCCATATGAGAGGGACACGTGCCCGTCGGCTGCCTGCAGGGAGTAGACTGGAGGTAGGCCTGCTGGGGCTCTGGGCTGGTTGGTGGGGGAGTGGGGTAGAGCTCCACCTGCAGCTGAAAGATGGAAAATCAAAATGAATGATGGCAACTAGCAAAGGTAGCAGGTATTTAGGAAATGTAATGCTCTCTGCTGGTAAGGCTGAGCCATATGTCACCATTGAATCAAAAAATGAATTTGAGTTTTATAATTATCTAAAAGCAAGGTCTACAGCTATTTACATGAGTAGCTTCCAAAGTGAGGGTCGTGAGGTGTTTCAGCATTTTCCAATGATGGCAACGTATTTAATGTGCATTTGTAAATATAACTATATTTTACTTAAAAGAAACAGTATGTAACTTTTTTTTGACAAAAATAGACTAAAATAAAAGTTTTATTTCACATTTTGGTTGTTTATTGCACTGAAAAACCTGCGTCCTACTGTGAAAGTGCTCACATCTCCACAAACCTGACTCTGATTTGGCCTGGAGGACTCCTGTTTGTTTCCATAGAAATGCTGTTCTATGGGCTATAATATTCCACAGTATGGCATCTCCATGGAGAATGTTCCCGAGTATGGTTTTAACATTCAGTTTTCATAGAATCATGCAGGTGACCACCTCCAAACAGTTATATATTGTACCTATAAATTAGGTTAAATAAAGTGCTCACATAAACACTCTTAAACCAATGTAGATGTTTGGCATTCGAAATTATGATTTATATGAAGGCTGATCGGAAATCAGATACTAATCAATAATAAAATAAAACTAGTGTCAAAATTAGACAAAAAAAAGTCCCATTGACAGTGAACCTTTCCTGAATAGCTTTAGAATGATCTTGAGCTGTATCAGAACAAGAATAAGACTACATAGACTAGTATACACCCATGGACCACTATGGAAACTACCTAGACCACTGAGGGATTACACAGATATAAGGACACGTGGGAATATAAAAGAAAGTACTACCATTTAAAGTTGAAAATCACATTAGTTTGTCATAGGGCTGCAGCTTGCAACTAATGATTAATCTATTCTAGTGATTAATTGATTTGTTATTGCGAGTTGTTCAGATAACAAAAGGCCCATGGATGTGACATTTTACTACATTTGTCCCAGATGATCCTGAAGTGAAGCCGTATGAGGACATTTTGATTAAAAAAAACAAAAACTACCCTACATTTTCACTTTGGAGTCTGCGTGTGTCTGTTTGCGCCTGCAAGCGTGCGTTTCTGCATGTGTATGTGTGTGTGTCTACAAGTGTGTGTGCCTGCGAGTGCGTGTCTGCTTGCATATGCATGTGTGCATTTGCGTGTGTGTCTGCACGTGCGTCTGCGTGCGTTTTCTGTGTCCACGTGTGTCTTCATGTGTCTGCGTGCATCTGTATGCGAGTCTGACCCAAACTGCACTCACCAAACTACACCTGTGGAGGAGTTCATGCAAAAACTATTTATGCAGAAAAAAAAATTAGGGAACATTGTATTTGTATAAAAACAGAATAAAATGGATAAACGTGAATCTTGAGTTTAATCTGACTTTTTACAGATAATTACCAAACAAATACCAAATCTTCAGCTCACTCCCTCACTCCTTCTGTCTGCTGCTGTTCCATAGAAATCTCAATAACATCATCATTACACATTTTGGTTTAGTTGATGAATCGGTGGTTGGAGTCTTAACTAAACGACTTAAAGGCCTACAGTGCTGACCCCAAGTACCACCAAAGAAAATATTTTACTGTTTGAGTACCACCAGATCTAAACCAGGTCTATAACAGGACTGTTGCAGGTCTAATCTAAAACTAAACCAGATCTAAAAGTGGACTAAATCATTTCCACATCATAGTTCTAAACAGAAATTAGCCGAATGAGGACAGAAAATGGATAACATGAACTCTAAATGAGATAAACCCACAAACTGAAGACCTGTCCATGTCTCATCTGAAGGAGCTCATGTACCACTAGCTGTCCACTTACCACAGTTTGAGAAACACAATTTATTCCATTACTAAAGTAGTTGAAAATTATCCCCGTTATCTCTAACTGTGTGGCCTCCTGTTTAAAGCCTCCTGTGTGTGTTCAAAATTTGTGAAGCCACATCTAGTCACAACAATATTTGTCAAAAAATCCTATATTTTCTCAAAGCTCTTCAGCCCTACCTCCAGCTGCTCCTCCATGTGCTCCTCCCATAATATTGGGTTGTGGAGGTCTTTCTGGCTTGTCTTTGGTCAAAATTTCTGGGTATAGTCTACTTCCTGGAGCAGTTTCTGGAGCAATTTCTGGAGCAGTTTCTGGAGCAGTTTCTGGAGCAGTTTCTGGAGCCGTCTCTGTGCTGGTTTCCAGAATAGCTACCCGCGTTGTTATATTGTTTAGCGTTTCCTGCATCTTCTTCTGCATCTCCCGAGCAGACTGCCAGGCGATGCCCGTGCACTCATCCCCGTTGGAGGGCACGCTGATGGCCCTGAGGAGGTGACGCCGCCCCCTCTGGTAGAGCTCCAGAGCGTAGGCCTTGTCCCCAGCCTCATCTGCGCTCAGGCCCTGGTTGATGCACTCAAAGGCGGACTTGTAGCCTTCCTGGATCACCTGCAGCCGGGCGTTGTCAAAAGCATCTTGTTTGGCTTTCTCCATTCCCCCTGGAATGTCAGAGATTCAAATATGTTTAGGTTCATGTGACACAAGGTTTACGAAACATTGTAGAATAAATATAACAATATGAAAAAAAAAAAAAAAAAAAAAAAAAAAAACAGGAGGTCAAAACAACAGTGCTCAGCTTGTGTCAAAGGCCAGTGGCAAAGTAGGCCCATTTGTAGGTGTAGTACTATGTGACATTGCACAAGACTGCCCTGATTATAGCCAGGTGTTTCTGATTACAAACTAGGGATGGGACAATATAAAATAATATTGTTAATCGCGGTAAAAACGGCCCGCGATAAATCGTTCGTGGCATTTTTTCAAAATCACGCACGATTATAATAGTCTTTACGGCGTCAGACTGCCTCACGTTTCTGGTTTCAATACAACGTTTTGATGCTAGTTTTGGTGTTTGCCAACAAGGGGGCGCTCTGTCACAGCTATGACACTTGTTGCGTCTGTGCCTGTTCTGGTGGCAGAATCTGGTGGCGAAAAAAGTTGCGGGTCCGAGGGCAAAACACGAGCAACATGCACGCGCATTTACGAGACAAACATCCTGCACTGTTTGACAAACTTGAGCTGAAAATATCCATCGTAAGTGACATAAACTGTTGAATGTAGATTGTGTTGTGTGTAGTATCTAAACAGCATTTTACAGAAACACACACACAATATATATTTACCTACAATCATGTCAATAGCAGAATAAACCACGCTCACCGATCGAGAACAGCATCTAATCCATCAAAAATAAGCTCCTCTCCTCCTGAGTCCACAGTCATCTTCACTCTTTGACACGAACCGCTCCAGGTCAGAGATGCCTCTAGTTTAACTTGTACGAACATCCACAGTGTCTTCGATCGCGTACTTCCTTTGTTTTGTCTGTTTTGTCCGTTTCATCACATTTAGAAGCAAAACAGCGCCTAGAATGCGCCGCATTAGGCAAGCTCGGTAAGATCCGTCTGTTTACGGAAAAGCTCGGCATGTCACACACGTGCTCGCTGCTCATTAGCTGTGAGGAGAAAACGTCACTAAACGTGTGTGATGTGATTGGTTGATTCTACACGGGGGGGGAAGGGCGCGTAAACTTTCAGTCACATGCAGCAGTGATTCGCTGTTTGCGGCTCCAGTGACACACAACCTCCACCTTATTACCTTATTGGACAACACTGGTGTCAATCAGAAGATAACACGTGTGTTTATCACTGAAAAACAAAGGCCGTGTCCCAATTCATCACATGCACTGTTCGATGTACTGTTCAAAGTGCAGGTCGAAGTACCGCCTGACTTAAATGCGCCTTAAGGGCACTTTGGTGATTTTTTGGTGGTTGAGACACAGTCAAAGTCGGCGCTGTCATAAGTATGTTATGCCTGAAATCAACCAAAGAAATGCAAAAAAGTGATGGAGCAGATTTCACGTGTGGAATACTTTCCTGCAGCAGTTTCGACATGGAGGATCTAACTTATTTTGTGGACATGATTTCTTCAGTGGGTTATATTCTCTGGATCTGTAGGAACGAATGAGACTAACTTTGTGGAATATGTTGATGTTTGACAGAATCAGAGCCTCAAAGGTGAATGAAGTCCAAATCCGCATTTTTGGCTTTTCTGTAAAAACGTCTTTCCTGTCAGCACTGTGGTGATTCCAGGTGAAAATTGTTTGCATATACGAAAAGACGAGCGCTGTAACTTTCATTTGATGTGTAGATTGTTTGCGTGGGTGACGCAGAAGTACATGTACATTCCTGTAGAATTGTAAAGTAGGCCCGGGCCGTCAGAACGTTTACAAATTAAAAATTTTCACGATAATATCGTGAGTCGAGATTTATTTTGGTCACGATAATCGTGAGTCTAAATTTTATATCGTCCCATCCCTATTACAAACACCTGGCTGCAAGGGCAGAGTTTGAAGTGTAGACAACTGTTAGACCAATCACACGGTTCCTTATTCCTCCAGACCACACACCTCCTCCTCTCACTCTCCTCTTTAGCCCTCTAGACCCTGCCCCTCCTCTTCTCAAAGTCCCTGTACTGGATTTTTCCCTTGTATCTGAGCTACATCTGTCCCAGTAAAGTCATATTGTATAAGCAGCTCTTGAGGTCAAAATAAGTCTGCTGCGAGCGGTCTGCATCTAACTATAAAGCATTTCAATGTTCGATAATCAGCAAGTGTGCATTAGCATACTAGTTGTTGTTAGCATTACTGTGACTCAGCAAACTCCGCTCTGGCCCCTAAGAGTTGTGAAAAGTGCTTGTAAACTCATCGTGGTGAATAATTAGGGTGCTCAGAATACACAGGGAAAGTGAGGAATAACTTTTCGACCACTGCACACATTCTTAAAACATCAAAATCTGTTTTACCTGATTTTTACTACTACTACTACTACCACCACCAAGTAGAGCGCCTTTAACTGTCAGACTGCAGATTTGTTGACCTTTATGGTTAATATATCTAATTACTGGGCCTATCCACGTGAAAAAAACTGGACTAAAGTTCAGCATCTTCTCTATCTGTTTAAATAAACAAAAGTCAAATGATTTTTTCACAATATCTTCAAAAGTTGTGTTACTTGATGTCAGTTGAAAATACTTAAACACCTGGGGCATTTCAGAACTCTTTAAACATGTGAAATCATCACTGTTATTAAATCAGATGCTTTTATTATGATGAGTGTTTTTAATATGTAGTAGTGTGTGGTAACAGTGCTAATAGCAGTAGTAGCAGTACAAATGGGGAGGGGTAGTAGTAGTAAAGTAAGAGTAATAGTAATAGGAGTAGTACTTTGGCAGTGACAGTGCTAAAGATAAAGATGCACCGATACCATTACTGGTATCGAATATCGCCACTGATACTAAAAAAGTCACTGGATTAGGTATTGTTGCCTGATATTGGTTGACATCAGGTCGATATCCTGGTTGGGCCTTTAACTGGATGTAGTCAGACTATTTACAGGCTGATTTGGGCCCAGAGGGTCTCATAATGTTGGAACTTTTTTCATCCAAAGCTTCAGTCTGATGTGAAGGAGCCGTAAGAGTTACAGAACACCACTGGATCTGTGTGGAAGAAGTTCACTGTAAGAGCCTTTTTCTGCCCCTCCCTCTGGTATCAGTTCATATCAGCACTGAAGAATCTGGATTGGGGCATCTTGATACCATACCCCCATATTCACAATAAGTAGCTAGAAGTACAAGCAGCTGGCAGACCCCATCACCAGAAAATTACATAGTGCACCTTTAACTTACTTGATGTGATTATTTTGCTTCAATATATGGCATTAAACTTATCTCTCTCATTTGTTCAATTACAGGTGTTTATTTCACTCAAACAGAGTGAGAGGGGTCACCTCTCCACAGATCAGACCTCTAACTTGGCCTGGCCACTTGCTTGTCTCCATGGAGATAGTTACATTTAATGCCATATTGTGAAACATTCCAGGCAAAGTATAACAACAACATTTTGAGACAACGCTGCAACAGTAAAGGCACATAGTGTCAGAGGTGAGCAGTACTCAGTTACATTTACTTGAGTAACTTTGCAAATAAAGTCCTTTTCAGAGTACTTTTCTAGAAACATACTTTTACTCCTACTTGAGTAATATTTATATTGAAGTAACAGTACTCTTACTTGAGTAATAGTTGTGGTTCCTCTTCCCACTGTGAGTAAGTCTAAAGTGATGACAATATGAAGTGACTGGAACATTTGTGTTTCCTGTTCCTTCAGATGATTTAGTTTGGCTCATTTTTATTTATTTTTTTTGTTTGAAAATACCACATTTTGTGACTTATTTCATGTTTTGTCACATTCACCAAGATTATAAATCAGATGTTACGTCCCAACAGTCACTCTTTAAGTTCCTCTTACTCAAGTAGTACTTTTCCCAATTTTATTTTTTTTTCTTTTAAACAGTTTTTTACTTTTGTTTTTACTCTTACTTGAGTAGTATCTTGGACCACTACTTTATACTTCTACTTGAGTAATATTGAGTAATATTATTTTTACCCTTTACATAATAGGGCAAGCAAGTAGTAGTAGTAGTAGCAGCAGAAGTAGCAGTAGCAATAGTAGTAGCAATAGTAATACAAACAATTTCATCAGCAAATCTGTAGGCCTATACTTTTATCCAACTATTAATAGCCTATATAGTACTTTTGCTTGATTACAGGTGGTACAAACTTGTGATCAAACTGTCTCATCATAAAACAAACTAATCCTTAGTATTATTAGCTCATCCAAAAACATACATTTACCAACTTCTACAATGTTTTACCTAATTATAAGAAATTAGCTTCCTGTGCTAACGGTATCTCCAGTACTCACCTGCGCCAGAGAAGGGTCAGGGATGTTAGCCGAGGTAGCGACTTCGCAAATAACTTGAGACTTTGGTTCAAATCGACTCTGTATCGCTTAAAAGTGCAGATCTGAGGCGGTGACGTTAGCCCCAAGAGCAGAGGGACAGTGGGGCAGTTGTGACGGTGACGGTGGCTGGTCTAATCATGTGTTTATGTTCGTAATTCACTCACGCCACACAGAGGAGGGGCCGACACCGCGAGCGGAAGTGCGTGAGGAGCTGTCGAGGATTTTCAAAGTAAAATATGTAAAGAGCTTTTCTTTTTGTCACATTGAGTTTTCTTTTTATAGCAACAGTTTTAGCGTAGAGAATATGCAAACCAAAGGCCCCATTAGGGTTATACTATACTACTACACTGCGGATATAAAATGCATGTGATGTAATTTATGTGACAACGCTGACACCTCGCGGTAACTGATACAACTTGCATTAGATTAGTTTAGTCAAGAAACCAAGTTCAGGTTTTAGTGCATACCGGTGTTTATTCCTAAATGTTTTTTCCAATCACTTGATAGCTCTATTGCACAATTTTTAATGGAACAGAAAACCTCCCAGAATACGAAAGAATACATTGTAAAAAGGCAAGGAAAATGGAGGCCTTGCCTTACCAAACTTTCTATTCTATTATTGGGCTTTTCATATCTGGTCAGTGTTATTTTGGTGCCGTAATAACGATGACATGCCAGTCTGGTTGCCAATAGAGGAGACCTCATGTAATTCTGATTCGTTGTTCTCCCTCTTGTGCCTTCCTCTTAAGTCATCACCTACAACGTATTCTAATAACATTATAGTCAAGAACTGTCTTAAAATTTGGACTCAGGTTAAAGAACATTTTGGATTTCAGGGAATCCCTCGTCTGTCCCCTTCCATTCTAATCCTCTGTTTCCTCCGTCACTTACTGATGGCACTTTTGATATATGGAGGAGCCGTGAGCTGGTTTCTGTAAAGGACTTTTATGTGGAGGGGGTTTTGGCTTCTTTTGCCCAACTATCCTCAAACTTTAATCTGGCCAATGCCCACTTCTTTAGGTTTCTACAGGCCTGAAACTTTATTGGCAGACACTTTCCTTGCTCTCCTGGCATTCCTGATGCTACCATCTTTGATACTGTCATGGAAATCAAGCCCTCTCTGAAAGTGCAATGTCCAAAATATATAGCCTGTTATTTTCCTCTCTCAGTGTAACATCTAATCATCCTTGTGTGGCCTGGTCTGAGGAACTCGATATGAAGATTGATGAAGAACAGTGGAGGTCCGCTCTCAAGCGCAGTCGTTCTTCTTCAAACTGTGCTCGACATTGTATTATTCAATGTAAGGTGGTCCATAGAATGCACTGGTCTAAAAGTTGGCTTGCCCAAACCTGATTCTACATTTACTGAGGCCTGGTTACCTTTTTATAGATCATGTCATGTCACTGACACTGGAGATAACCCCATGAGCTGTCTTTTAAAAAATAAATAAAATCAAAACTATAAATAGCTTAGACTTCAGTTTCATTTAGAAAAATAAATGCCACTATATAGCAAAACAAGATTTAATGAGGTCTTATGAGGATGGTGGAGGTAATGCAATTGACATTGAATCTTCACATTGAAGTGATGAAGATAAAATGGTTGAAACTTCGTACAGAAAATCAGCATTATATTCGGTCATATATCCCCAATTTAATATTCAAAAAGTTAAGTGGTCTTGATTTTCTTTTGAGATGTAATTTTGACCTTAAAAAACTCCTAGTGAAGCTCTCAGAATTCCGCCAGGTTCTTTTATATTGGAGACTCATCCTCAAGCACAGTTTTACCCCACATAATACTTCTATTTGGAATAATAGATATGTACTTGTCAACAGGAAATCGATCTTCATTGATAAGGTTTTCTAAAGGTGTGTGGGCTGTTGCCCACTTCATGGATGAAGAAGGAAATATTCTGTAACATTCTGTGATATTAATATTTGCTGTACCCAGTGAAAATATAAACAAATTGTCAAGACGACCCCACAATCTCTCATGAGTATGCTTAAAGGAGACATTATTCATTCTGAGGATAGTCTTGTCATGAGGAACCTTTATGTTGATGGAGTTCAGTTGTCCGATTACTAGTGTAATAACAGATTTATAAGACTTAATTACTTAATTACTAACTCCTTAAAAGGGATAACATACTTAGAGATTTTAAAAAGGAACAGATCAAAAAGATAAGATACAAATATTTGTATTTCCCCTCCCCTTTAAAACTTTAAAATGGATGTTGACAGTTGTGCATTTTGTGAGAGGGAGGCTGAGGATATGGATCGTTTCATTTTTATGTCTGACTCTGTTCAAGTTTTTTGGTTTGACCTTCAACACTGGATTCACTCTCAAAGGATTCATTCAATTTATCATTAAGGAAATTATGTTTGGTGCTTTTATTGAGGACAGCCTCATTATGGTATTAACAATATTTTATTATTAGCAAAGCACTACATACATAGAATTTTAAAATCTATTCCAAACTTTATTCAACAGAGGAATGACTTTTCTGTAAATCTCTGGCACTTGTTAAATCTAAAAGTGCATTCAAATTCCTTTTATTTATTTATTAAAAAAAAAAAAAAAAAAAAAAGATAATAATAATATAATAATATTAATAGCCCTGTATTTTTAATGTGAAACATATAGAAACATATGTTTGAAAAATTGATTTATACAGTATTTCAGGGGTCACAAATAAAATATCACTGAGGTCCGAATTTAAAAAAAAGTCGACAAGTGAAGGTCCGAAGCTTCCGTTTTATTTTTAGTTCCAATTTTAACAGCTGTAACGATAACACAGTTTTTAAGTTGTGCAAAGTTTCAAAGTAAAACAAAAACATGCTTTTTGACTGGAATGTGAAACAAAATTTTAAAAAAGTGCATGTTACAAAAACTACACAACACTGAACATTGATAAATAATTTGAACTAACAAAGCATTTTACTTTTTCTGAGAGAAGTAAGCCCTTTGTTGCTTTGTAAGCATTCTAAATCTAGGGCTGAATGCTGTTAAAGCCATCCTCAAGCACATGTGAAGGTGATCATTATGAGCCTGGAACGGTATTTGTTTTTGATGATGTTCATTGTGGAGAAAGCAGCTTCACAGCAGTATGTTGAACCAAACATACACAATATGTACAGGGCTACTTTCGTTAGTGTTGGGAAAGATGTCTCTGGTAGGATGAACAAGTATTGATCAATCCATTCTTCTTTAAAAGTTCTATTTTCCGTGTCCACCTTTCTTTTTTTGGAGCTTGCCATACCTTCTCCCTGTAAAGCTGAGCCGCTGCTGTCTGTGTGTGAATCTGCTCGTCTAAAAATAGATTACGGCACCTTCCCCAAATACGCTGATCTCATTGGCTGCACCGTGTGTTGCTCTTAAAAACTTTACCCAATGCGCGCATTATAAACTTTGAAATTCACCAGATATAGGCTAAAAAAGCTCGGGTCCGGGTTGGATCACGGAGTCTGCCTTCTTGTGACCAGGGCAGTATTTAGTACGGTGCCTGATTTGTTTGTATTTTGCCTTTTCTACAATAAAAAGTCACACGTTGCGTTTCTTTTAGCACCACTATCACACTGCCTTTTTACGAAACACCGCCCCCTGCTGTTTGAATGACAATATAACATGTCAGTTGTCATCAGAAAAAAAAGGATTTGCAGCAGCATCCAGGCGGAATCATCCCAGAGCTGCTCAGCCCTGCTCTGTTCAGCTCAGCCCTGCTCTGTTCAGCCCTGTTCTGCTCTGTTCTGCTCTGTTCTGCTCTGTTCTGCTCTCTCTCGCCTTCTCTTCGTGTAGCTCTCCTCACATCGACATGGGGAACTGTCTGACTGTCGGGCCCAACGAAGCCCTGGTTGTTTCTGGTAGGTAGGTTTATATTTTACGATGTGATGTAGCTAATCGTTAACCTGGGTGTAGCTCAGAGGATGAGCGCTGCATCTGACACATGAGATTGCTCCTGTGAGACTCGTTTCCTTTGCTTTAATTATATTATGTGTCACATATAAGTTGACATTCGCTGTCGAGGACGAGTTTAGGCCATGTGCAGACCAATGCTAAACCCCCATAACACACACTGAATGTCAGTTTATCTCAGGGCTCCAGACTGCGTCCAAATGCTTGCATTTTGCTCCTATTTTTTGGCGTCTGTGCCAGTTTTTGTAACTTATTTTTTTTATTTGTTTTAATCACCCGCACATCTACAACCAGATTTTTAGATGCTATTGTAAGATGATACTGACATAAGTTAAATTTTTCTCGGCCTAACTGCTTAGTATTTGCATTAAATGTATTAATTTGAGAGAGAACTAGGACGAGCTGCACCGTTCCCTCTCCCCTACGCCCGAAACACCCCGCAAGGGCATTTTGTAGCGTAACCTCAGACCAGCAGCGCAGCGCCGTGCGCAGGAAGCCGCCAGACTCTTCCACCTGCGCCTGGTTTAACAGATCAGAGTGCGCAAACAGCGCATGTGCAGACTGGTTTAACAGATCAGATTGCGCAAACAGCGCATGTGCAGACTGGTTTAACAGATCAGAGTGCGCAAACAGCGCGTGTGCAGATTGGTTTAACAGATCAGTGCGCAAACAGCGCATGTGCAGATTGGTTTAACAGATCAGAGTGCGCAGACAGCACGCCTCTGGTCGCAGCTGGATGCTGCTCCTCTGCTATTCTTTTATTGTGCTTTTTGAGGACTAGCTCAACAGTACATGTCCACCACCCGCTTAAACATCAGAGAGAAGATTGGCTCAGATTGGCAGTGATTCTAGATTTTTTTTTTTTTCTTTCATGAAGTCTGGCGTTTGACCTACCCAGCCCACACAGACAGTGAAGACGAACAAATTTAGCTTATTTCTGGCTGAGTAAACCTCTCGTGTGTTTCAGGCGCTCGTCCTGGCTCCGCCTTCTCTCTGCTCCCACAGCAGTGGCAGACGCAGGCGGAGGCTCAGGCTGCGCAGGCTGGGTATTTGTGCCTCCTGCAGCTCTCAGAGCTCTGTGTAGCCTGTGAGCTGCTCCTGCCTGCAACCATGACACGCAGCTTATGCAAACAGCACGCAGCTAATGTAAACAGCACGCAGCTTATGCTAACACCATGTAGCTAATGTAAACACCTAGCAGCTAATGCAGACAGCACACAGCTAATGCGACAACATTATTTTAGTACATATAATTAGTTATTATCAAAAGAGATATCAAGTAACTGTCACATCTCATCATAAATCATTATCTAGTGTTCATCATGAACAAATTCTGTGTTGGTCTTTAAAAGTGTGTTTTGCCTCACACGCTTGAAAATATAAAGATGATCCATTAATCCAGCCATCAATTTTCTTCCACTTATCCTGTGCCGAGTTGCCTAGGCACCAGTCTAAGCAGGGACTCCCAGACTTCCCTCACCCCAGACACGTCCTCCGGCTCCACCGGTGGGACCCCAAGGCGTTCCCAGGCCAGCTGAGAAACATAGTCCCTCCAGCGTGTCCTGGGTCTTCCCCAGGGCCTCCTCCCGGTGGGACATGCACAGAACACCTCCCTAGGGAGGCGTCCAGGAGGCTTCCTGAGCCTCCTCTCGACATGAAGGAGCAGCGGCTCTACTCCGAGCTCCTCCCATGTGACTGAGCTCAATATGAAGATGATATAAAATCCAAATCTATTTTCTGTAACTGGAAAATTATCATGTTACACCTTCTCATGAATAAAGCTGTTTAGGTGTTCTTCAGCCAAGATTAAAAGAAACTACCTTTATTCTGTGTTTGAGACAGCTGTAGATGAAATATGTGTTTACTTCTGCAATAAATGAAGTTAAACCTAAACTTCAAGGACACATTGCACTATTACGGCACATAAGGGACAGCAGCAGACAGCAAGTGCCACTGGGTGGCTTGATGCAACCATAGATGCCCCACAGTTGTTCTGCGGACCACCACCTTCTCAGCGAGTCAGGACGGTGGTCAGCGCTCTGGCACTGTCCGTTGCACAGGGAGATAATGTGCATTATGCCTGATTGGTTGAAAGTCCTGTCCTGCAATAACATTACACATTAAGAAAGTTAGAAACAAATACAGGTTACTCTGAATATGAAGTTCACAGTGCATGTCCGAAGGGTGCACATTGTCCATTTGATTCAGACTACAAATCTGGATAGATAGTCAATTCAATAATTTATTGTCATTGTCAAAAATAACAATGAAATTACAATAGAGCATCTGTCCTTCAATCTGGCAGAAATACTATTAGTGCAGTTGTACTTGTAAAGTGCAGATCTCCAGAATGTAAACATAAGGCACATAAAACATGCAATGCAAGTCCAGTTCACAGTTATGGCAGGAGTGGGAGGTGGAGAATTTGTGTCCTAAGTGTTTGGAGTGGCGAGAGGGGGATAGTGTTTGTTTAGGAGTCTGAGGGCCTGAGGGTACAAGTTGTTTGCCATTCTGGAGGTTCTGGCTGGGAGTGACCTATATCTCCGGCCAGAGGGCAACAGGTGGAACAAGCAGTTTGCTGGGTGTGAGCGGTCTCTTATGATGTTGTGAGTCCGGCGCAGGCAGCGGGAGGTGTACACAGTGGAGATCTCCGGGAGGTCAGTCTTCACCACCTTTTGGATCGCCTGCTTCTCAGCCCTAGTGCAGCTGGAAAACCACACCAGCAGACCGTACGTCAGCACACTCTGAATGGCACAATTGTAAAAGTTTATCATGAGTCTCTGATGGAGTTTGACTCTCTTTAGCTTCCTCAGGTAGAAGAGCCGTTGCTGTGCTTTTCCTGCAGCAGACTTGATGTTTTCACCCCAGGACAGATCCTCTGACACAGTCAGGCCCAAGAATTTAAAGGAGGGCATCCTCTCCACTACTTCTCCCTTAATAAACAGTGGTGCATGCTTTTGTGTTTTCCGAAAGTCCACAATCATTTCTTTGGTCTTTTTAACATTGAGGGCCAGGTTGTGTTTGCCACTATCCCACCAATAGCTCAACCTCCTCCCTCCTCCTCCTCCTCAGCAAGAAGGCAAGTTTTTCCTCTCAGCTCACAAAGATTGGTATCCAATTTTTGTCACAGGCGGTCAGGGAATTCACTTGTCATTTCATTGTGGTTCTGTCTTTCTTGAACAAGTGTTCTGCATTTGAGCACAATTATTAATTATTATTAGTTATTTGTTGGCTCAGCCCAGGCGACCACACTGTTTTGGTGAGCTTGAGCTTCTCATTTTACGACACTTTGATGTCCTGCTTTAATAGTTGTGCTCATAAGTTTACATGCCCAGGTGGAATTTGTGATTTTTTTTTTGGCCATTTTTCAGAGAATATGAATGATAACTCAAAAAACATTTATTTTGTTCATGGCTAGTGGTTGAGTGAAGCCATTTATTATCAAACAACAATGTTTACGTTTTTTAAAATCATAATGACAACAGAAACTGCCTAAATGACCCTGATCAAAAGTTTACATACCCTGGTGATGTTGGACTGATAACATGCATACAGTTGACACAAATGGGTTTGAATGGCTACTAAAGGTAATCATCCTCACCTGTGCTCTGTTAAAAGGGCAGTGCATTTCTGGGCTCCTGACAGACCCTTGCATCTTTCATCCAGTGCTACACTGACATTCCAGGCTTCAGGGTTTGAACAAAATAATCAAAAAATGTCTAATGTTTAAAAATCTTTCTCTCATTATTCTGTGATTTAGCATATAGAAATAATTTAGGTAATCCTAATTGAAATAAAACAGGAAAAGCTTAGTCTGATTTCATGTCAGACAGTGAAGAAAAAAAGCACATGTGTCTTTTTATATAATATAAGTTAATGCCTGCTTTCAACTATACTATCCATTCAAACTGCTGAGTCACATTTAGCATAATAGTGAATCTTATGATGCTTTGATCACAGCCACACTTTGACCAAATATGTTATACAGTACTTCCTCTAAAAACGGCATGATTTAGTTAATAGAAAGTGTGCATTACCATCACAAAGAACTGTTGTGAATAATTCTTGTTCTTAGACCCCAATTCCCTTCTTGTTCTTCTGTGTCTTTTACTCAGTTTGTTTACGCCCTTCATTAATTTGCTTGAACAACCCCTCTCCAAAGACAGCCACCTCATTGATAAACTTTCGTCACAGCTAAAAGAATCATGTCAGTAGTTTCCGACTTGACACACAGTTTATAACTTACACAACACCTTCGCATGTAAAGCTGCGTCTTGTGGTGAATCTAGGAAGGACCGACCACTGGAGAACTAGACATGAGCTCAAAGCCACCAGTTTTCTGGCAAAACGCAAGAGGAGCCAGAGTACACACGGATAATAGTTTGATTTGTAAAACACAAGATTTCAGTTCATTCTGATCAGAGGAGTGAGGGGAAAGACACAGCTCCCTCTTGTCTCCTGTTCACTCAGGCTTGCTGCTGCAATGGTTCACTTATTTCCAATGTATAGTAGCCTTAAAATGCATATGACAGGTTCTCATGTTTTTCTAATTATTACTTGGTTTGGTAGGATAGTACCTAAGGTAAAGATGTATTAATATTGATTTTTATACATATTTCATTTGCACATATACATCACATTTACATTGTGATGTATATGTGCAATATTTATAAAAGAGCAAACCTTACACTGTGACCCCAAAGCCACTTGTTAGATCACTTGTATGATGTTCTTTTTTCACAGGGGCCTGTTGTGGTGCTGATGAAAAGACTTATGTTGTTGGAGGCTGGGCCTGGGCCTGGTGGCTCATCTCTGACACCCAAAGGTTATTAACTATGATAAGATTTTTTTTCTACAATAATAATAATAATAGAAGGAATACATATTGTATTATTTTATTTTAAACCGTACTTTTACAAGTACAGTGAAAGACAAAGTGTTCTAAATATGTTTGTTGTAGGATGACGTTGGAGATCATGACTCTCCAGCCGCGCTGTGAGGAGGTTGAGACTGCAGAGGGCGTAGCCATCACTGTCACTGGGGTTGCCCAGGTAATTACTGACTTCTCGTTCATTTTACTTTCATTCTACAACTTCTGTTCTGCCACTGCTATGTATGATAAACTCCTGTTTGTGAACACAAAAACAGCAAGCTGAAAAACATTTTACAGACTTTATTCAAGTCTTTACAGTCAACTTGCAATGCTTAAAGATATAAGTGAAACCGCAAAGCATACGAAGGAATAACTAAATGTCTAGACAATAAACTAATTTTACCACTACAGCAGATGCATTATGATGAGGTATGGTTGACTGTGTATATTGTATTATTTAGGTAAAAGTCATGACAGACAAGGATCTGCTGGCTGTGGCTTGTGAACAGTTCCTGGGCAAATCTGTGATGGAAATCAAAGCAGTCCTTCTGCACACTTTGGAGGGACACCTTCGATCCATACTTGGTATGTACCTTGTCTTGTTAAAGTCAATGTGGCCTTTTAAAGCTTGGTGTTCATTGCACGATTATGGCCGTCTGCAATAAAAGTTTCTTGTACATGAGAAAATTTTGTGTTGTGGCTCAAAAATGTGGGTCATAGGTCTTACAGTGAGACAGGGACAAAGATTAAATAATAACCGGTGTACAACCAAAGACAAGCTGCAATATTTTAGAGTCTTGGTCGAGTGAACCCTGGAGTAAAGTCCTGACATTTGTTTTATCTCAATACAGATTTATTGTATAAGTACTTAAGGTGAGGCTGTTAACAGAAAACATAAAGCACTTGCTTGATAGGAGTCTCTGTGTTGGGGCTGTCTTCTTAGGCTTGAAGAAAACCTTTAACTCCTTAAACCATCATATTCTGCTGTCTCAGTTTAACATTTCCAGTCAAGCCCTTCAATGGTTTACATCATATCTATCCCACAGGAAACGGTATGTGTAAAAATGTGGTGTAAAATCTTGGTACATTCTCTTATGGATGGTGGTTTGGTTTTTCCAGTATAACGCTCACTGCAGTCTTCACTACACTGAATGTAGTGAAGACTATCGCTTCATTTGCTATTTTTATCTACCTTATTTTTAATGCATGCCCCATTTTCCATCATAGCTTACATTTACTCTTATTATTCATTGTTTTATGTTGCAGGTCAATGCCAAAGCGTCTGTAAATTCTGTTCACTGAGAATGGCAATAATAGTCTATTCTGATTCTGTACGAGGCTCAGCCCACAAACCTACATAACCCATGCTCCCGCCAATTTTCATAATATATAAAAGTAGGATACAAAACAATAGACAGCAACCTCACAAACCTGATGTGATGTGCAGTAGTTTCATTATGGGAGTGCACACTGATTGTGCAGGGACTTAGAGCATCAAAAAATAAACTGTAACCAATTAAACATTTTAATATGTAGTTATCGGTGAATATAGCATTTTCAAAACAATAAAACGTGGTAACAAAAAGGTAATATTTTAGGTATAAAACCCTTTCTTTAATAATATGTACATTACAGGTACCCTGACAGTAGAGCAGATTTACCAGGACCGTGACAAGTTTGCACAGCTGGTGAGAGAGGTGGCTTCTCCAGATGTGGGCAGGATGGGCATTGACATTTTGAGCTTCACCATAAAGGTAGGCACTGAATTTATCATTTTGACACATATCACACACACAAATGAGCATAACTGATTATTTACAAGTGGGAGTTATGATAAGCCTCTTTTCCAGGGGCATGGTATGCTTTGGGCAGTCATGATGTGTGTTTTGTTGAGCCTCCTTCAACGCAGTTCTATCTCAATTTTCTTATAATAATAAATGTAACTTTTGTCCAGAGGGATATTACTCAAAATTGCCCTGACACTGGATTTGATGATCCTACCTGTTGAGCTGCACCTATCCGCTGAGACTTTTGTTGAGCTTTTTCTATTATTACTCAATGTGCTAAAATTGTCTCTCAGGCACAAATAAAGTGATATTGATTTGATGACACACTGACACGTGATTGTGTAGCGTGACATGTGGCTAGTTAAGCCTATCTGGACAACTAAGGGATTACAGACATCGCAATTACAGTTGCACTTTTTGGGGCATAGTCCAGAAAGAATGATAATACAATTGTGATTGCGCATAGCCTCCCCTAATTCACTGCCAAGCCTACCCCAAAAAATACCTCACTTTTCTATTATTGCTATCCATCATCGTTAGAAATTTAGTGACAGGTTAGTCTACTCATAATTTTTACTAAACCTACTTGGTGTATGAATTCGTGTTTGAGTCTAAATGTGGCAACAGATGGAAATTGTTTTAGAACTCAGCACTACTTCTCTTTTCTTTGCAAACTGCCACTGGACTGGTGTTATACTATTATTTATATTTACTACAGGTATGAACTCACCAGACTATGCACTTGCAGGGGTCTAACCTTAAACATAAAATCTGACAATTGGCTAAAGTCTCAGCTAAATATGCCTTGTAGTCCTGGTATGTGGAGTTTGCAGTGGATAGGCCTCATTGCAGTGTGTATCTCTCACAGGATGTGTATGACACACTGGATTACCTCAGTTCCCTGGGAAAGACACAGACAGCAGCTGTCCAACGGGATGCAGACATCGGAGTGGCAGAGGCCGAGAGAGATGCTGGCATACGGGTAAAAGGAGTTGGTGGAAAAATAAGTGATATTTTATGCATGAATGAAGCTGAAGTCGAACACGTTTTTTTTTTTACTCTGACAGGAGGCAGAATGTAAAAAGGAGATGATGGATGTCAAATTTCTGGCAGACACTAAAATGGCAGACTCAAAACGAGAACTGGAGCTGCAAAAAGCTGCTTTCAACCAAGAAGTTAACACTAAGGTACACACCAAGTGTCACTGTGAGATGACATCTGTAACCTACCTCATGTCTTTGTTTTGGCAGAAAGCTGAAGCACAGCTGGCTTATGAGCTGCAGGCAGCCAAAGAGCAGCAGAAGATACGTTTAGAGGAGATTGAAATCCAGGTGGTTCAGAGGAAGAAGCAGATCACCATTGAGGAGAAGGAAATTGATCGCACAGACAAGGAACTCGTTGCCACAGTTAAAAGGCCTGCTGAGGCTGAAGCCTACAAGATGCAACAGTTGGCTGAGGGCCACAAGTGAGGACCATGCACACATTCACACCCAACACACATCTCACGCTGGGCCACAGGGTCAGTGTCTTTGCATCATATTGAGGAGAGCATAATACAGGTCCAGCAAGGGGCCAAATCCTATTCTGTCTGCTGCATTTGTTTCACGTGACACTGTCATATACACTCAGTTGGGGGGCAGCTCAAACATGAACACCTACATCTAAAACCACTTAATAATAAGGTTGAGGTTGCTCTTTTGTTTTGGTAGAATAAAGAAAGTGCTGATTGCCCAGGCAGAGGCAGAGAAGATACGGAAGGTGGGTGAGGCGGAGGCATCTTCCATTGAAGCAGTTGGAAAGGCAGAAGCAGAGAAGATGAGACTGAAGGCTGAGGCATACCAGCAGTACGGAGAGGCAGCCAAGACCGCACTGGTGCTGGAGGCCTTGCCAAAGGTAATGCACGTTAACAATAAAAACTACAGCTGGACAGAGGTTGAAAATGTTAATCAGTTAATTTTTCAATGTATCTGGTACCAAGTTATTTAAAAATGAAGACCAAATAATATTAAAAGGTTCAGTATTAGCTATTTTTTAATTTTCCAATGCCTACATTCAAATATAGAACTGGACTGTCATTTAACCTTCTGAAGCTGAAACTATGTTTTAGGCTATGTCAAAAAGTCTCTATTCCTGTGGCTGTTCTGTGTTGTCTCCTCCTCCTCCTTCCTGCTCACTACGAGCCTAATAGAAGGCAGGCAGAGTCCTGGTTTAGTTTTGGTTTAGTCCCGATGCAGATCAGTCCTTTTGCTTTCTCCCTGCTTAGTCCTGGTTCAGTTCTGATACAGTCCTAGTTCAAACCAGCTCACTGGTTAAAAGTAAGTGAATATCTCTGTAGTTTTACAAGTGAACATTTTTGACATGAGTGAGAAACTCCGCACATTGCCACTGATTGATCATAAAAGCAAATTTTCTATGTATTTTGACTGAAAAGGAGCTGCAGCTGCTGACTCTATGTTTCTCTATAGTAAAGTCTAGAGCAGATTATAGCCAATAGATCAGGTTTACTCAGGCAAACGTGTGCTGAATATGTTTGTCTTCACTGTCTCCATGGGCTGGTTAGGTCCAACATGAGACTTTATGAAATAGAAAAAAAAAAGTCTAGAATCCCTGCTAGCCCGAGCCAGTCTACTAGCGTTTATACCAGTGCAAGGACGCCTTAACCCATGTTCACTGAGGCAGCTCAAGTACATTTGAATGGCTGTTTTACTAGTTAGATTGAAAGTTAGTGAGCTTAAGTTTCTAGCTTCTTGAGCAGCTTAAGCTTCTTGGGCAATGTACCAAGAACACAAGAAGATTATTGTTTTGGGAAAGGCGGTGAGAGGGCTCAAAATAGTCTGTTACTTAGTTCTTACTCTAATGGACATGACATGCCATGATAAAAGTGGGACATTTTTATAATACATAAAGGATATAAAGTATATCTGAGTGACATGAACACAGCATGGTGAGTCAGCTTATAAAAATTTTTTTTTATTGTTGGCTTTTTCTTTTGCAATCAGTCATCAATTAGGCTTCTGTGAATGTTTAGGCTACTGAAAGTTGCTCCTGTTATCAAATTAATAATGTTGATAAACCACTGTCACATTTGCTGGACGACTGAATGGCCTGTGAACCAGTCATGTGTATTGTATAGGCAAATTAATATGCACATTTACGTGAATTGTCCTCTAATTGTGTATGCAAATGTATATTGCGTCACTCATCTGCTGACTGTGGTCATAATGTAGTGACCATTTTTTGTGGTAGATACCACTCAGTTATTCTAGTAAGCTACATTTACGCGAGTAACCCTTTTAAAAGTAAATAGTAATAGAGTTCTGACACCATACTTTTACTCTTACTTTAGTAAAAGTTGTGGTTGAAGCTCACTACTTTGTACTTCTAGTAACCAATAATAGCATAATAATAATAATAATAATAATCTGCATTTTATAATGTAAATATAAGCCCTCTGTAGCCAGAGACCAGGAAAAAAGTGTAGAATTTCAAAAATCTTATGGGGGAGGGCCCCAGACTACCCGTACATGTTTGCCTACTGTTCTTGTGGCTGTAGTAGTTGTGACATTCTGGATGTTTTTGTTGTTTACAATGTGGATGGATGTTTTATCTGTTTAACAAAAGAATTGGTTGAGGTGATGAAAGCGCAGTCATAATGTTGTCAGATCTAAATCACTAATAGCTGAGGCAGGTTACATCCACTGCCGGGGGCCCAAGAGACAAATTTAGCCTAGGGCTTCATGAAACCTAGGGCTGGCCCTGTTTTATATTTTGCTTGAAAACAGCTTCACTGCGCGAGCCTCGGAGCATATTTTGAATTGGCAAACGTCTTCAACGGCGACCCACAGTACACTCCGATCTGCTAAACTAGGCACACATGTGGTTTGAAGATATACTCCAGCTCCTGTCCCAGAGCTCTACTGAAAATCAGAGCCAAACAGGAACAGAGACAGGAAAGTATTGTAAAAGGCTCCTACATCACTGACCATGGTAACAAATATGGTGCTCCTCCGTGGCACTTACTGGTGGCTACGAGACAAGTAATCAGCAATCCAGAAGACAGCGGAGGAGCTGTTACAATTTTGTGATTTATTTGTCTTCTCATTGGTATTAACCAGAATGGAATGGAGGATTAATATTGCCAAAATGTTTTGCTGCATTGACTGGCTTGACCAGTAATGCCACAACTACCTACGCATGGAAAATAATCTCTTCCTGTAAACACTTTCACAGATTGCAGCCAAAGTGGCTGCCCCACTGGCTAAGACGAATGATATCGTAATTCTGAGTGGGGAGGGCAGCCGTGTGACTGGAGAGGTGAACCGACTGCTGGCGGAGCTGCCTGTGTCGGTCAATGCTCTGACTGGAGTGGACCTGTCAAAGGTAAGCACTACTGGATCCTAGAGAGTCCAAAACTTGTCCTTGACAATATGGACTAACATGCTGTTTTCCACAGCTGCCACTGTTACAGAACATGAGTTGTCCTCAAGCATGAAACTGCCCTGGTCCAGGACATTATCCACACACTGGAACTGTTTTTACACTTGAAAACCTCTGGTGCCTTACTTCCTCCAGTACCAGAACACACTCCTGCATGTGCTGTTGTTCATCTAATTATCAACAAGGTGTCATTTTTGTATTAATTCTATTCATTTTTTAAAATCCAAACATGGTATGTATATGGTCACGTGGTATAGTAGTGACTTGCAATTTTTTTTATATTTGTTAAATTTACTGTAAATGTGTTTGTAATTAAAATGTCACAGTTATTGCACCTCAGTACTTCATATTGGCCCTATTTCAAGAGACATGTTTTGTTTGACCTATTTTCAGGGTTAACTTCTAAGTTTTATGTTTAGAGAGTTATCTTAAATTTTGTGAACTTTACCTATTCCAGAGCAGGTTTGATTCCTCTTAGTTTAACCAATGTCTTCTTACTTTGCCTTACTTTTGCAACATTGAGTCATTAACCATAATGTATCATTAATATGGTATGATTAAGATTCAATTTCTTAATTAAATAGGACTCATATAAATGTACATTAATAAATAACAATGCATTATGGTTTAGAACAAGATTCTACACATAAAATCCTCAACAGTAATGTTTTCTGGTGGGGTGGTTCCTCACCTGCTTGTCTCCATACAGTTGTTATTACTTTGTTTGGAATGCCCCACAGTGAGGCACTGGACTTTTCCTCTTTTTCTAGTCTTCTTCCGTTACAGAGCTTTGTCTGGTTAGAAGATCAGTTCAGGAACTATTTATGCAAATTAAATAGTAAATAACAGGACAATGAGTATGGGAACACAAACACTACAATTGCACTTTTGTAATCAATTCTTGTTAGTAGGCTTATTGTTTTTATCATGTTATTATATTTGTGGAGGTTACAGTTTTAGACAGAGAGGGGGCAGCAAATCTCTGGTTCACACAAAGGGAGCTTCAGGGAAAGAAAGACTGGGAACCACTGCTTTACAGAAATGTTGTACATGAGCTATTGTATGTTGGCCAGAGCAGCATTTTGCATGCCTTGTATAGTTTTTCTACACTCTACTTACATTAATAGTTTAATTACTTGTGAATGGATATCACCATTCAGGGACCACATGTGTGCTTTACAGGGGCACTAAATATGCATTTTTACAGAGGGTGTTTTTGCTGTCATTTTCTATGTTACGTTTGACAAAGTGTGTGACTGTCTGACTTTTACTGCACCTTGTAATGTTTGCCCTCCATAAGCATTCGATCAAGTCTCTTGCACTAATAAACAGACATGGAAAGAAAATTAAAAGTCTGATTTGCTTTGAATGTGATACTGTAAATCAAACAGCATAGTTTGGAAGGATTCATTAATGATCAGAGGTGATCATAAAATGCAATGAGTATTCTCCCATTTTAACATACTGGACTCGTCATCTTAAATAATCTCTTAGCCAGTCCGCAGCTACTTCTCTGATACCATATCGTTCAAGTTTATTTAGCAGATTTGAATGATGAATTGCGTTTAATGCTTTTATCAGATTAATAAAGACAACCAGCAGCTTCTTTTGGTCCAGTGCACTGGTGATTTCTTGTATTGCTTCAATTATTGCCATGGAAATGGTTCTTTTTGCTCTGAAGCTATATGAAGCCGTATAGGCTGTCATTTATTATTTGATGTTTGTCCACAAATTTTTCTAGCAAGAAATACATTTTTTTTTTTTTTTTTTTACTCTTTGAGAACTGAGGCAACAGTGAAATTGGTCAATAATTTATTAAACTGTTTATTTCCATTTTTGAAAAGTGGTATCACTTTTGCAATTTTCATTTTGCTTGGGAAACAGCTGGACTGAAGAGATAAATTACAAATATGGGTTAAAACGTTTTACAATGTTATCTATGACTTTTTTAACCAATAACATGTCGATATCATGACAGTCTGTGGATAATTTATTATTATATTTTTTGACAACATATTGTTCTTGTTCATTGGTTGCTTCCAGAAAAAATGAGTAAGGGTTCCTCATTATTGTTTCTCTACACTGAATTTTAGCTTGGTCTGGGATTTCAGCAGACAGCTCTGAACCAATATTTTTTAAACCGTTAACTATATTCCTCGTGTTGTGATTATCCCCATTTATATCATCAAAATAATTGGGATACTGAGCTTTTCTTGATCCCTATTTAATTACGCCATTTAGTATGTCCCAGGTTCTCTTTATATTGTTTTTATTTTCATATAGTATTCTTTTATAATATAACTGTTTGCTAGTTCTAATTATATCTGTTAATTTATTTTGATATGTCTTGTATCTTTGTTCAGCATCTTTAGTTTTTAGTTTGTTGAACAATTTATAAAGATTTTATTGTTTTTTTTTTTTTTTTTGTTTTTTTTACAAAAAAAATATTATAATAATAATAATATTAATATTCCTACGGTAAGTCAAGGGCTTTTTTGTTGGTTTGCTGTTTTTACAATATTCTTTCACTGGACAGTATTTATTATACAGAGATACAAATATGTTCAAAAAGTTGTCATTCACTCAGCCTACATTTGTTTCTGTAAAGACTGAGATCCAGTTCTGTTCCTTTAAACTATTGTCAAAAGCATTAATGGTCTCTTCAGGTAAGGTATAAGTCACCTTCTTGTCCTCATTGATTTTTTTTGAATCCACAGTTGTAGAGAGTAAAGACAGGTAAGTGATCAGTGATGTCACATATTAAGAAGCCACTAGTTGTTTGGTTTCCCGTAATATTAGTGAAGATGTTCAATTATTGTTGCATTGTGTGATGTTAGTTTGCTTGGTTTTGTTACTGCTGGATAGAGGGACAAACTGTACATTGTGTCAGAAAAATCATCTATTGCCTTTTGTCTAGTTGGATTCAGAAGGTCAATGCTGAACAATTTCTCCATCCATTCAGTAAAAGCTTCAATATTTGAGCCAGGTGAACGATACACACAACTTGCAACAATATTTTTCTTTTTATCATCATGAATCTCGACAGTGAAATATTCCATTGTTTCATCTATTGAAAGTGACAGATGGGTTAATATGCTAAAGAACCCAGATTTATGGATGAATAAGACAACCCCACCCAGTTAATCATTCTTCGTGACTCCATTCGAGCCATCTCTGGTGTTGTCCTCATGGTCAGGCCTACGACCAGCTGCAGTCTGCTACTACCAGAGTTAATGTGCAGGGAGTGCAACGCTACACCACCCCATTACTCCACCACACTCCAGCACAGAACACAGTGTAGCTAAAGATCCCTAGCAAGATGAAATCTACTAGAAGAAGAGCTTGAAGAGGCTGTCTATGTTATGCCGCAAGAAGCAGACCAGTCCGAAGAGTCGTGGTTTCATTCCACATCATATGGTAAGACACAATGGTAAAATCTTTAACTGTTCTTTCCAGTACCTAGGGACGGTGCCAGGGCCAACCCTTGGACCTTCACTCCGCAGTGTCCTACTCAGATTCTTCCAGCACGCTGTTGCAGTGAGCTCAGACATCAAAAGTATCTCCCATTAACTATACCTCCTTCCCTCTGACCAGCCTTTGCTGCATTTTCTGTGGAGGAACATGCAGAAAGACGAAGAGCCATCCATCTTTGAATGGCGAGTCCTGCCCTTTGGGACGATGTGCAGCCCCTGCTGTGCCATCTATACACTTCAACACCACCTCAAAAAGAACAGATGGTTGAGACCATCGAACAGTCCTTCTACATGGACAATTATCTCCACAGAACACCCATGTCAGAAGAGGTTTGGAGCTTGATGGATAGCCTCTGCCAGACACTCACTGGAGGAGAATTTGATTTGAGGCAATCCAGCAGCCATCTTCCACTTGAAGCCAGGTCCCCTGCCAACAAGCTCTGGCTTTTCAAGGGAAGTCCAGATATCCAGGACCTGACTTTCGGCATGCAGTGGAAATGTCTCACTGACACTTTGGGATACAGACATCGTCCCACACGGGCACTCCACAACTCGTACAAGAAGCTAGCCAGCCAGTTCAACTAGCCACTAGCTTTATGATATTGTTCTCGACATGTGCCAAGATCCTTATCCAGGACCTTTGGGATCAGGGTCTTGGATGAGATGATCTAATTAAGCCTGAACACCTCCTTGAGGAATGGGACACCTGGGAACAGGTGTAGATCGCATTCTCTTGTACCCTTGAAAAAGAGGGAGCATCTCAATGGGACTTTTTTCTGGTTAAATAAAGGTTAAATAAATAAAAAAAATAAATTAAAAAAAACCGACAAGTTGTGAGTAAGATTCAAACAGTTGACCAAAACCCATTAAACCCATGTGTGATTAAAGATTATCAGTTCCATTTTGAATATGACTTTGCATTTGATCATGGTGAATTTTGAACAAAATATCAATTTTTTATAATATATATTGTATGGAAAAAGTCAGTACAACGTTTATGCAGATTTGCATGTTGAACGCAATGATATACAAATCATTATCTATATCCATATCTCAAAATCTGAAACTCGCACCAAAGTGTTATATTGTTATTATATTGTTTCTCTCTTGTTCATTCTTTTTCTGTGTTTGAAAAATACATAATTCTTTTAAAATATTCAATACATTTAAAGCATACAAATAACCACAACAGTAAGCAATACATTGGTTAAACATTCTTTATTTTTGGAGTAAATTAATGCATTTTAACACATTTTAAAGGAAACGTTCTTTCAATCAAAATGTTTCTAAATGCACATTCTTATCAAATTATGAGCCCAGTGAAAAGTTAACACCCTCTTTAGCCTGGAGAATTGTGAGAGCAGACTTGGGGTGGTTGTGGATGTCTCTCAGTGTGTTATGTTATGCACAAATATATGCATTTTTACACATTGTATTGGAAACGTTCTTTCCATCAATATGGTTGTAAATGCACATATTCGTCAAACTGGGCCTAATGAAAACTGAACGCCCTCCTCACTCTGGAAAAGAAGCGTGACAGGGCAGATGTGGGGCGGTTGAGAAAGTCTGTCAGTGCATTATTGAGATGGGTCACAACGGCCGCTTCGAAAGCTGCAGTGTCTGGTGGACAAGCAGCCCTCAAGAGGGCGCTAGCAGAGCCATACTCTGCAATGAGATTTTTGGCTGCTTTTTTGCCAACTTTGTTCAAGTCTTTAAAGTTGATAGCACAATCTCCGTTGACTATGAGATGCTTCTTGATCTTTTTATGCAGCCAGACAGCTATTTGGAAACTGTCTTGATTGTGGCAATTTGACATTTTAAAGATTTCACGAACACAAGCAAGTGTAACGGAGAACGACATTAGATGTCCACCAGGTGAACCAGGCGGGTTGCTCGTCTCTGTTACGGTTTCCTGAACAGTGGACAGTTCATTTGTTTCTTGATGCGGGGTGTCTTGTGCTGAATTGACTTCCCTGTTGTCCTCTGGCTCATGTGTTGTTTCGCATGGTGCTGGTGTAGTGCTTGTCTGGAGTTCTTTGGACTCAGTCTGATGCAGACTGCAGACTTCAGACTCTTGTTGGGGACTGGTGGTTGGATTTGATTCAGACCACTCTATGATGCCATTGTTTTCTCTTATAATCCCAATGGAAGCCAACTGGCACACGATTCCCATAGGCAGCACCTGTAGATCCACTGATTCAGGCTGAACCTCCTCCTGGGGCTCAGCACTTGCACTGGTTTCTGATATTAATTCCTGGGTAATCTCAAGTGACAGTTGTTCGATTCCTGCAGGTGAGTGTCCAAGAACATTTTCCATGTTAATTTCTTGTGGAAATTCAAATACAATTTCCTGAGGCTCTGGGGATTTTTCGATATTTTCCGATGCCAAGTTGACTTCCTCTAGTTTGAACAAGTCGATGTGGAAAACTTCTGAGCCATTTTCTTTTGTAATCTCCAGCAGATCATTCTGGATTGTTTCTGTTGGGTCTTCCTGGATCCTATTCTCCATCAACTCCATTGTTAACACAGGTGGAACATCGGTGGACTGAAGCTGCAGGGCATGGTCCTCTGAGTTTGGCTGAACTGCCTCCTCTGTTTGGGGCACGTTACCTTGAGAAGAAACTTGAATGGTTTCTGATGAGACTTCCTGTCCATGAGATGCCATTTCTTGGAGAGGTTCCATGTTCTGAAGAGCATCAGGGGCCATGCCCTGAGGTGCGTCAGGTGCCATTTCTTGGGGCTCTGATGTTGTTATGTCTACCTGAATCTCAGGTGTGACAGCCTCAAAAACCTCAGGTAAGTGGACTGGGATGACTTCAGATGCTATCTCTCCACTACCTGGAGGGGCTTGTGGTTCACGCCACTGGACTGTCCCATGGTTGTTTTGAATCACACCCATTGTCATCAACATTGGGAGGATATCTGGTTGCAGGAGCTGGAGCTCATCATCTGTGGGTTCTGCAGATGTGTCCTCCTGCACTGTTTTAGATGGTTCTTCTTGCAGAACACCAGACATGACCTCTTCCATAACTTCTTCAGAATGTTGCAGTTCCACTAGTGTTGACTGGATCTCCTCCTCACATTGGTTCCCTTGAGGAACTGGACAATCGTCTTCTACTATACCTTCCAGACACCCGTTTCTCTCTGTAACCTCCTCACTAAACAGATCTGGAGCGGTGTTTTCCTGACTACTATCCAGTGGCACTTTTCGGGGACGTGGTTGTGGCTCCTCATCAATGTAGTTATAACCAAAGGTATTGAGCATTTTGACTGCAGCAGCTTTTTTCGCCTCTTTCCTTGATTCACCTCTTCCCACCACTGTTTGGTCTGCTACAGTCAGTTGTATGTGATGGATCCAAGGGTCAGTGTCCATGTCTATGTCCAGTACACTGTACTTTGGGGGCTTTCCACGCCACTTTGTCACCAGCATATCCAGACATTGTATTGGATTTTCTTTTGGCTGAAACATGGGTAGTTCTCGCCAGAGAGTGTAATTCTTTTTTTTCCTTCGCCTGGAATAACTTTCCTCCCTCTCCTCAGGTGGAGGTAGGCGCAGAAGGTCCGGCAGAATTCGTTGTGCTGCCAGCTTTTTGGCACCCATTTTGGTTGGTGCTTCCGCTTCAGCAATGAATTCTCCAACCGTTAGACGAAAGGTGAAGATTGCATCATGGAGGGGACCTTCTTTCTTCACCTCTTTAAAATCTACTGGCAGGTAGTGCTTTTGTGCCAGTTCATAAACATGATTGACCACATGTTTGTAGTTGATGTCTATCCTTTTATGTAAGGGCATCATGATTTTCTCTGTGGCTGTCCATGTTTGTACCTGTTTCAGTCTTGGTTTGTTAACCTGTCTCTGCTTCAGAAATGTGTCTTGTCTCTTCAGAAGATCTGGATAAATGAATAGTCTTCTGAACGTGTTCCTGCTCAAATAAAAGGCTGTGATGTCAAAAAGCTTTGGCGTGACATCATAAAGGATGGAATGCCATCGTCAAGGAGACGATCCATGGGTTTGAAAGATGCCAAATCTGGACCGTCGCCATAGCAATAGACACATTCCAACATTGCAGTCAATTCTAAATTCCAGAATGGAGGCAGCCGGAAGTAAAAGTGAAATTAGGCATAATGCAACTCATAAATCACAAAAGAATAATCCTGGCATTAACTACATAATATCACAAATGTGAAAGAATGGATTTTTGGCAAATGATAACCACTTAGATACATGTGAATAATACCAGAGCCTGGTTTAAAGACATTTACAATTTTTAACAAATATTATTACATTATTTCTTTATTTAACAGTAGATTATGATGAGGCACTAAAAATATAGTAATATATATATATATATATATATATATATATATATATATATATACACACATATATATTTAATTTAAAGAAAAATATATGTGTGTGTGTGTGTATGTGTGTGTGTATATATATAGATATATATATATATATATATATAGTGGCTGATATATATCAATGGCTTATAGCTATATATATATATATATAGGCCTTATATATCTATGTATGCAAAGATATATATATATATATATATATATAAAAATCAGTTTTGTTTTGAGTGGGGCTAACCCTTTTGTGTGTGTTTACGTCAGGGTGTGTGGTGCTCCTATTCTAATTGCCTCCTCAGGATCAGGCAACAGTTGAGCTTAACAACAGGCCTCACCAGTGACAACACCTAATTTGTATTTATTTATTTATTCATTATTACCTATTTTTTTGGTATCAAATAAATTTTTTTCCCCATTTACATTCTCTGTATTTTCTTTCCTCACTTATGAATTACTAGTACTAGCACTCTCCTCAATCACAGAATTCATCTTTTCAGAGGAACCTGGGAGCGAGAAGTGAAATCAGTGACCACACTCAAAGTGATCCTGAAAGAGCAGTCAGTCCCTGAGCCTCTCCTGTATACGCTGCTTGGGGAGACTGAAGGTATCATCAACACTAAATCCCTTGGCCACGATGCATCTGCCATCGTGGATCCAGACCCGATAACTCTGATGGGCTGCCGAGACTCCTCACTATCTGAAGTGTTCTACCATCAGAAGTACCTGCATTGGAAGGAGAAGATGGAGACCTAGTCAGATCTTGGAAGATAGCTTCTGGACAGCCTTCATTCAGAATTATCTCCCAAGTCTCCAGGAATGCCAGAATAAGAGGACTGAAACCAAGGAAATGGACAGTGGTCCTCATCAGGGACCTACAGTTTCTGGCCAGTAAGTTCTGTAACAGAGACCTTCAGAGGACCCTATGGACATGTTCGGACTGTATCTGTGAAAGTCAAAGATAAAACCTACACCAGACCCGTGGCTCGGCTGATCTCACTGCTAGAACCCTCCTGCTTGACTTTCTACTTGAATAAAAATGTCTTTGCTGACATTTGGGGACAGCTGTGTAGGAAAGTCAACAATCAAATGCACCTTTTTGTATCAAGTTTTGTTTCTTGCATGTTTTCATTATTAAGGACTCGAATACCTCATTTGCCTGTTTTCCCATTTATTAATGAACCCCGAGTGTAACCTCGTTTCTAGATGTGATTGTCTGTAATGTTCAGTTGTGCATTTGTTTTCTGCTAACCAATTAAGCTTTGCAATGTGGCGATTGCATAATCTATTCACCTTTAATTTCATATCATTCCTTTGATTACTGTATATTACATTTATTAAGCACTGTATAATTTCTGTCTACTTTATTACTGCTAGATGCTAACGTGCATTCTATTTTATACCATATTTCAATAATATGTTTTTATTCTGCTTTATTTCAGACCACTCACTCACAAAGTCACCCAATCAATCTGTCAAACACCTAAACCGTACAACTGCTCTTGTAATGGAGTCCTGCTGCCAATAAATCCTTAAACTAGTAGTATTGCCGTCTCTTCCAGCTATATTCTCTAGAGTGGGCCAGTTAAATATTGCGCCTCCACTTCAGGGGTCCCTAGGTCATTTCCTCTGCAGGCTGGAGCAGGGATTGGAAAGGAGAGAAATGCAACTGCAGAGTAGCGAAGTTGAAAATTGAAGGTTGGTTTGTAGACCAGTGTCAACCCCCACTTAGCTTTGAGCAGCTGTCCTGAGGCAGAATCCAAACCATTTACTTTGCATTAATAATTTGTTATTTCTTTATAAATGAACAACCAATAAACTATCATATTAGGCTCATATGCAGACCTTTTTTGTACCAAAGTTCAGCTTTTCTGAGCTCTTTAAGTCAGTTGTCTGTATAGTCTTTGTGGATAAACAGATCACTGCCCATGCTTTCGGTGGAGATTCAAAGCGGTGTAACTTTCAGCCGAGGTGCACGTACACGGCACGTGTCCAGCACAGAAAAAGCCACATGCTTTTTGATTGGCCGTCAGGAGTGTCACAGAGCTTTGCAGCCATCCGCGTTGAAGTGACGCTGGAGTATAAACCAGCCTTCAGGCAACACACACAAAGTACATGCTAGTACCAATTGCCATTTTTTTACATCATTGTACATGTTGGCAGGATAGCAGTCTTATATCTGTTAAAACATTTTTTAAACTATTAAATACCCTACACAAACTGACCAGAGCAGAGACAAAACTAAGAGACAACATGACTTCTGTCATTTGTATGTCGATTAAACAATCTTTAGCTTGTCTTCTTGTACTTCGCTCTAATGCAGTACACTTTCAGTAGCGGGTGCTGTAGTAGATAATGCTACTGCTTGTCAAATGTCATGTCCAGAAGAATATACATCAGGGGCCATTCAGTCCCCTTGTGTAGAACCAGAAGTGGGAAAATATTTGATACCAGAGATGAAAATAATTTTTGACCTTGCAACACTGGGACAGTAGTTTTTATATACTTTTTATACCAGCTGATTGTTTTTTTTTATATGCCTGCACAGCATAGTTAAATGCAGTGCTGTTGGTATTTGCTTTTTTTCCCTGTGCAATTTGTAGGTTACTGTCACTTTAACAAAACACGAAAAAGGATCCTCTTCATAGTACATGACATGAAGGCAAGTGAGGGTCCTGCTGGTAGAGGTCTGCAGCCAGACGGTGTGAAAATACTCACCCACAATTTCAAGTAAAGACTCACGCAGGACTTTTTAAGACTTTTATGTGTTTGTGAAACTATTTTCATCAGACAGGAGGCGTTGCAGTTTACAGTACAGCTGACAGTCTGATATGAAAGAGTACAAAAAAACAACAGATTCTCAGACTTACACTTTTGGTCTCTGCATGACGCTTCTCTCTGTGCTCCTGCCTGTTTCTGCCCCTTAACCACTTTACACTTAATTCAGCATAATTTAAACACTTTTTAAGAAATAGCCTCGCATAACAATTATACAATTGCATAGATTTTGCTCTACATATCTTTTTTCCTATTTTTTTGCTCTTATTGGAATGTTAGCCCTCTTTGGCCCCTCCTTAAACTGGGCATGAGGTGGCAGTGAGGGGCAGAGGCAGAGCAGGCTTCAGAGCTGAGGCAAAACTGTTTTGCTCCTGCTTTCTCAGGTCATCCAACACCCACCCAGATTACTCTATGCACTCAGGATAGTACGTGTCTTAGAGTTGGGCGATATGACATGATAATATCGCATACCGCAGTACTGTATGATTGTGTCACCATCAATATAGTCTGTAAAGGGAGAAAAAAAAATTCCCTCTGGAATCTGCAAAGTTTCATATTCAACATGCAGCCAATAAATTACTCCATTAAATATATATTCTAACAAATTTTACAGATTTCAAACCTGCATTTTGTTGTTGAAGTAGCTTTTCCTTAGTTGAACAAATAACTGGTCCACAAAAGCTGAAAACATAAGCGCTGCTGGCTACAAGAAAGAATACTACAACTTTTTTAACACGTGAACTTGGAGCACTGTGCAGGACATCACGTGCATGCAGTTGGACTCGGGACGCGGTAGATCTGACTTTATCATACATATTCAACGTCATTAGAGACTGGAAATTTGGAAAAGTCCAAATCTGGGTTCCATATGTTCTAATCGTGTATTTGATGTCTTAAATGCAAAGCCAAACAGTCCCATTAATTTCAGTCTGGATCATGTCCTTATGCGTTAATAATCCAGTTGTGCTTTAAAACTAAAGTTTTAGCTTGGGTGTCTGTGTGGGTTATCCGTGCGGCACTGATGCGCGCTGAGTTTTGTGCGTCCCATTAGAGAGGAAAGATAGTCGTTTCCTCAATGCATATTTGTGCATTATGTTACACAGTAAAACCTCCAACATTCTTCAGTTTCACACATTTACTCCTGATTTTAGCAAAAAGGGGGGAAAAAAAAGTCGCAGTGGGCAGGAGCAGACAGGTGCGTGAGAGCTGAGGGAAGAAAGACTCCAGTATTTTGCACCTAAATCAACAAAACTGACATTGCCACTTAATAAATGTGTGTTATTTTATTCATTTTACACACCCCGTAAGTGTCATTTAAGAAAAAAATCTAAATGTAACTACAATTTTAGCAGATTTGGCTTAACTAGGTAGACCTGCAATAATGCCGTCTATCGTGGTACAATTAGGGGATGGCATGACGATATTAAACAGATATTGCCCAACTCTAACGTGCTTTTGTTTATTGGAATCACTGTTTTAAAATGATAATACGGAGCTGAAATCTCCCAGTAAGGAGTTGCATGTGATGTTTTATGGATGTGCACTGCCTGCTCATTTAATTTTTCTTTTTTTTTTTTTTTCTTTTTTTTTTTAAGAAATATTACTCTACTTTCACTTACAAGATAGCCGCAATCAGTATTTCCCAAGAAGGGGCTGTGTGTCATTTGTTGCACTTTAAGAATAACTATGTACAGCAATGAGCCCTAGCTGGGACCCCACCCTTGACCCCCCACCAACCTGGAAATCAACAAACACAGAAAAGAACGTCCAGGCATGTCCAGCAACAAAATGAGTAATGGGCACGGCACATCTGTGCCACACATCTTCATGCTCAATCTCCCGGCAAAAAGGAAAAGTTATGATAAAACAAAAATAACAGTTGTAAGAATTAGATAAGCTTGGACCCTAATCTGTCCCAAACCCATTCTTTGAAAAGGACAGGAAGGATGAAGGAGAACCCTCCTCACTCATACCAACTCATACCACACAGACCCCTCCAACTTTCCCCAACTTTAAAAAAAACTGCAACACTGAGCAGAGGCCAAACTGGGATATAGTTCAATCAAAAAGGTCCAATCAGAAAAAAGTTGGAGAAGTGGCCTCCTCGTGCTGGCTCCCAGGGTGCGTTACAGGTCGCTCTCCCCGTACAGCGCTGTGGAGAAGGACATGTAGTCCAGAGCTCCAGGGATGGCATCTGGTCCACTGTACGGAGCCATGCGGGCTATACAGTACTCAGCCTGGTCTGCGGGCAGCTCCCTCCTCAGCTCCTCTGCCGTGATAAAGGGCTGCAATACACAAACACATTTAGACACTGTGAAGGCTGCTCATTTCTAGAACAAAAGAGAGATGCAGATAACCCGAGAGATTTTTTTCATGAAAAGAGTAATGAAAGACAATGCACCCCACAATACCCTACACATGGCTGCCTAACGGAGTTAGTTGTTGAGTTCTTCAATTTACCTACTGCAGAATAAGAATAGTTTTATTGCCATGCTCAGTGAACAAAAATAGACTTTAAAGAACTGATTCAATTCAACTGGAATAGTCTTGTCTATAATACCCCCACTTCTAGACTCCTTTTTAGTCTAGAGGGGGCACTATGACTAAGTGCCATGCTTATACGTCTGATCTGTTCAGAGAATGGGGTAAAATGATTAACATTGGAAAATAATAAGTTAACATTACAAAACTATTAAATGATTGTCTAAACAATTCCATTAGCTTATCACATTTACATTTGGCCATATTGATGAGGTATTATAATTCAGAAGCACAGTGGTGCTCACCTTATCTCCGGCGAGGATCCTGAAAGAGGCAATGACCTGGTCAGCAGTGTCGGTGTCTGTGGTCTCTCTGGACATGAAGTCAATGAAGGCCTGGAAGGTGACTGCACCACAGTTGTTTGGATCCACAATCCCCATGATGCGTGCAAACTCGGCATCACCCTAAGAGCAGACAAAGGTTAACCCGCAGCCACACTCCACGTTCCAAGCAGACTGACAGTGGGACCATCCATCATAAAACCTTCAGAGCAGGACTTGTGTTTAAAAATTGAACAATTCAACTTTTCTAAGAGGACTTTCTCCATGGTAATTATTTGTCTTTGCCTGAAACATTCCACAGTATTGCATAAATACAAACAGATGACAACACCTGGCTGAGTTACAGGTCAGATCTGTGGAGTAGGAACCTCTCACAGTAAGAATGAATGTCTTGTAAGGCATTACTGAGCAAGTACATTCCACGCAACGGGTCCAGGTGGCCGTGCACCAAGTAAAATAACAAAATGCATCTTAAAAGGAGGTGACCAATTTATACTTTAGTCAATAGATGTGAATGATGAACATAAGGGAAGAGTCATGTCTCTTTTCACAAAAATTCACTTTAAATCTTTATATCTCTTATGTAAAGTTTTAGATCAAAGATAAATATTTGCTTTCTCTCCGGTCTGTCCATATCAGAACAAATGCACCTGCTTACAAGGGGAAAAAAGGAAAAAAATATGGCAGGGGACCAAACTCTGGTCACCCCTAAATTTGAAAAAAATGAAATTGCCTCAGATTAACAAGGAGCTCCTTTGATTCACATGAGTCCCATAAGTCTGATTGTGCAGCAATGTTTGTAGTGGTTTGAGGCACAATGGTAGTGGTGACCAGAATGAATTATCTGTATAATAAATACGAGGAGATATCGAAAGACACATACAGGGGTGGGTGCCATTCAAAACAATCACCAGTACATACCTTTGGTATACAGTTTTTGTCATGATTTTCTTAAACTACAAAAATGTATCTTGAAGACGTGTTATATCCAAGATATCACTGTAAGCCATGGTTTGATGAAGGACTAGGCAATATAGCAAGAAAATGTATTAGTCTTTTTGCCCGCCTTTCAATTTACTTTTTCTATTAAAAGGAGATATATGTATTCCTTTCATTAGCACTGCTCTAGTTTGATGGTACCCAGGCCCATTTCTGTAGAATAGCAAACAGCACAGCATGAACACAGATATAAGACAGAGGTGTCTGCAGGCTTTGGGCACAACACTGTCCTTCAACTCGCTACTGAAGAGCAAGACATTTGTGTCATAGTATACTTCTGAAAATAATTCTGCCACCAATATGTGCACAGAAAATCTGTACTAAAAATTTATAAAAACTTATGTAAACCTAGCAAAGTCTGACATTCTAAATCTGTCACTTGGGAATCCATTGTGGCTCCTTTTAGTGGTCTGAGAAACCAGTGGTGCAAAGGTGCATGTAAACTGGAAAATGGTTATTTACTAGGGGCATTGTAAGCGCCATGGGCACCAGTGAAGCTGGAGAGATTGCTGATCAGTCCAGAGATTAAACCTACAACTGTAATGTGCCCTGAGCCTGCAGACATCAAGCATGCATAAAGCCAGCTGCAGTACCAAGCTGTTTCCAGTGGAAATAAGCAGAGCCCGGAAATCATCTGAGACCATCTGTCCTGAACGCTTCTGCCGGCCACCATAGCAAAAGCCAGTGGATGTCAGATGGAAGGGGGTCAGACAGACGAGTGAAGGGGGTAGGGTGGGGAGATAAAGCAGAAACAGTTAGCAAATACGAGTTGACAGAGCAAGCAGGCAGGAGAAGCACCCCCCACACACACACACACCCAGAGCAGAACGAGAGCTGCAATCCATGCTGAGAGAGAGCCCCATGTCGCACTACCCTGTGCTTCCCTAATGGCTCCTACCTGCTTGTCGTTCTCCACATCGTAGCCCAGGCTGATCAGGCAGGCCTTGAACTCCTCAGCCATCAGAGCCCCACTGTGGTCCTAATGTGGGCCAATAGCCAATGAGAGAGCACCCCATGAAGATGAGGTTGGTGCATCACGTGGTGTGAGGGATGATGGACCATGCACAGACACACATGGATAAAACATTCAGGATGTTTAGACATAACACAACTTTCAAACCATGATTTGTGAATAATGAAGGCTAGTTTCCATGGTGATAGTGGGATACAGTGATGAGCCCTTTCCATATTCACACAAAGCACAATGTATAGTTTGATACAGCATGATACAGCCCTCCTCTGTGTGGTTATACCAACACCTGGCTCCCCTCTTACCTCACTATAAACATTATATATCACAGCTTAAATAGGGAGGTGAAAAGGTGGAATTTCTGAAGCTTTGAATGAAGGATGATAAAAGGATTACTAAACATGCATGAATGACACAAAATACTATACTAAGCTTATGGAAAAATTATTTTAATATTGTTAGAAGCCCATAAATGTCAGTTTTGCAAATGTCCGCTATAAGGCTTTTAAGTCTACTGAACACCATAGCTTTGATGTTTAATCATGTTTAGAGTAATGCTCGTGAACACGGATCAACTCAAATCCATCTGTCTGTATCTTGATAAGTACTGGCTTGGTTGTTGATCACGGACAGTGCTTGCACACGGTACTTTATAATACAGTTGATGGATGATACATGAAAGCCGAAAGCTTATAGTTGCTTCGTTCATCACATAAAGCCCACCCATGCCCAATTGTATCCCCTCTCACACATGCATCCATCACAGGTGTAGTAGGGGCCCTGACCTTGTCAAAGTGGTTGAAGGAAGCGCGGTACTCATGCAGCTGTTCCTGGCTGATCCCTTTGGCGTCACGCGTTAGAATCTGGTTCTCAATTTCACTGATCGTCCGGGCGATGGTGGTCAAGAGCTGCTCCCAGCTTACCCGCAGATGCTGCAGGGCATTTACAGCATTACAGAGAGCAATGTAACAGTAATAATCATCCAACTCGGGCCATACCTCCATGGTGTATTGGGTGTACATGTTATCAAATATCAGGGCCTCCTGTATGAGCTTGTAGACTCCCTCCAGCTGGTCCATGTTGGGCTTGTACTCCGTGATGCTCTCCTTGTAGTCCCGCACATTTGTTAGCTGGTCCTCCAGAGTGCCATTCATCTCAATAGATATTCTGCCAAGCTCCTGTAATTATTGAGATATCTGACTGGCTACATTTACATGAAAAATCAGATAACTGAAGCAGAGACTAAAACAGCACACACAGGTTCATAAAGCTGACATGCCCTCAAGCAAATCTGTGATTGACTGCAGTGAGTTACCTCCATCTTTTGTTTGATCCAGGGGCCCACAACATTGGCTTGAGAGGCAAACTGGCAGCGCAGAGCGTTGTTGGATTGTTGCTTGGACAACTCCTCTTGCAGAGCAGCATCCCTCTGTGGAACAAGCTGCAGCGTCTGCAAGCAACACAGTTACCTTCCACCACATGCTCTGCTCCACTCAGTCCTGTCTTAAATCACTGTTCAACCCTTAAAACATTCCCAATTACACTTCAAATTCTATCAAGTAAAATGTTATTACACTGTAACTAATGTGACTATACTTGAACTTTGACCAACCTGTTCCCATTTGCGGTCAATGCTCTCTGGTGTGATGGTGGTGTAGGGGTTGGTTACACTAAACTTGAGGTTGTTGTTTTGACCAATGTTTTTGACCTGCTCCTGGATGCCCTGGATAGCCTTTCTTTCCGTGTCAGCATCTGGGAGAGTAGACTTGAACTGCTCATGAGCTGCAATCAAGCCCTGCAAAAGAGGGTGGAGGGAAGTTGACATATGATGGTGTTTAACACTAGTTCTAAATGTTTTCCCTATGAAACTATGTAGATTTTACATTTTTGAACATGGCTCACCTCAATCTCTTCGATGGTGTGAACAATGAACATGTCCAGAAGGTCCTCCGTGGCTGCCACCATCCAGTTGTTGAAAGGTGCAGCCCTCTTGGCATATTCCAAATACATCTCATCTATTGTCTCCAGTTGCTTTTCTGTATTCTATTCACATGAAATACAAAGCATAGTATAGTATAAAAAATACAGATGGATTTGAAAGGGTGCTCCACATGAAATGACTATGGCTATATGATATAGCCATAGTCATTTCTTGTGTCATTTCAAGTATGGATATAGCCTATATCAATACTTAAATGGATGAAGTATTGCTGACACGAGTGATTTAAAGTGACAGAGTTACAAAGAGTTCATGAGCCCAGTTGCAGAGTGGCATGACTCCAGGGAGGTGTTAAACACGTCTGAAGAAGGGAGTCAGCTCATCCGCGTCTGAGGATGATGCTGTCCTCACAGAACTGAATGTACGACTCGATGGCTGCTACAGATAGTTTGGATGGGTACATCCCAACGTGTATAGCTTCTCCACCTCACTAGTCAACTTATTAGAAGTCTTCACTACAGGTTTGGAGAGCTTCAGCCTCTGTCTGTATCAGGTGGACCATGATGATACAGTAGGCTCCAGTTACTGTGTTGTAACAGTGATCCAGAATGCTTTCCTCTCTGGTTGGGGAATTGACTTGCTCCAAGTAATTTTTTTAAGAAAGAAAATCTGAACCAGGAACTAAGGAGTTTGGAAAGAGCCGCTCCATACACAGAACCTGGCCCGAAGCTTGGCGGGATGTAATCACCAGCCAGAATGAATTTGAAAGGAGTGGGTGTGACACTGACCTCCAGGGCTTCTCTGCGGCTTCCAGTAAGGGCCCCCAGCACATCCCACTGCTCACAGATGGTTTGGCAGCGCATGTTCACACTCGGAGAGTCATAGTAGTCCAGGTCACTGCAGAAATATGCCTTAGTCTCTATGCTATGCCCCGGGACCGGCCCCGGGACCAGCCCCGGGACCAGCCCCGGGACCAGCCCGGGACCGGCCCCGGGACCAGCCCCGGGACCAGCCCGGGACCAGCCCCAAACCCCCCACACACCAGCCCCAACACCAGCCCCAACACCAGCCCCAACACCAGCCCCAACACCAGCCCTTACTTCAGCTCCTGTGCGATGGCAGCAATCTGTTCCACGCGGTCTTGATGTGCCGTCAGCTCACTCTCGAAGGCCTTGTGCTTTCGCAGCAGGGCTTTCACCTCAGATAGATTGGCATTCTCATATTCTTTCTGGGTCAGCATGGCCTCCTTACCTACATACAGTCATTATTTACTAGGGGTATTAAATAAGAGTTTTTTATTTAGTCATAAACCAACATATTGATTGATCATTCATAGATCAAACAACAAAAAAGTGTCCTGTTTACAAACCGGTAGGCTAATGATGAAGGAAAACCAGATGTTGACACACTGATACTGATGGCCATTATGTTAAGTAACTAGAGTGTGTAGTGTGCTTCTTAGATGGCTCACCAAAATAATGATTACAGACAAAAGATTTTTGAAGATGTTTTGGGCTAGATATTAAGTTCATGAATGTCTCAGAACCCATTCCAACTTCCTAACACTCACAAACTGATATAATGTGTAGCTTTCCACTCACAAGTGTGCTACACAGATCAAACAGGTTTTGGCCAGGTTAGGCTACTTCCAGCAGGCAGCCCTGTGTGCTGTGGTCTTACCATTAGTCCAGGACTCGTGAATGGCCGCTTTTTGCCGAAACTTTTCGGCCAGATGGTCAAGACGCTCCAGGCGCCGGATCTCGTTTAGCAGCCACTCTTCGTATCCTTTCTCCGCCCCCTCCAGAGTCTGCCACGCCCCGTTGATATCCTGCTCATACCACAGGGGAGACTTTCAGATGCTGTTGCTTTGACTTGAGTTCTTGATTTTAAATTTGGGGCCAAAATGATGACTCGAGTTTATTTGGTTTATTTACCAAGAAAACATGGTGTCCAAGGAAGCTTTTTTGTATATTCAAAGTGCCTTAATGGGACATAGCAGCCATAGGCAGATCTTCCAAACAACAGACCCTGCAACTCCATAAGCCCCCTGTCTCCTGAGTTCTGTTTATAATTCATGTTTGTCAAACTATACGACGTTAAAACAGGGCCCCAATTTGCTCTTCTGCCCAATATCATTTTCGTATCATCCATCTTAATATGTACATTTTGACAAAGATCTGCATCCTGCGGCAATTCATTATTATCATTATTATAATCTATGCATCAGGGTGTGGCAAAAATATTTAATAAACAAGGTAAAGGCATTTATTAGTACCCATTTTCTGTTGTAAGCATGTGTATTCATGAATTTTATAGCGATATTTGTATAATAAGCAGTTATTAGGGACTTATAAGCTAAAAAACAATACAATACTAATACTTACCGACAAATGACTAATTACTGGCGTGTTTACATGGGTATCAGAAATCCAGTCACCCAAGAGTTACAGTAGTATTATTATAATTCAAAGTAAATTAGTTTGAAAAAAGCATGCATTTTATCTTTAAATTGATAGTATGCAACTTCCTGGAGACGGAAAGTCAGCTGCATGAGTCCATGGATTTACAAAGTCAAAACCATACTGTGGAAGTTTCAGGTTATAATGTGGAATATTATAACCAAAGGAACAACATTTCTATGGAAACAAGCAGAAGGAGGTTCGTCCAGGCCAAGAAAGAGTCAGAGTTTGTTTGTTTTTCAGTACAATAAAAACCTCCACAATGAAAATGCTTTAATTTTAGTCTGTTTTCAGCTAAAAAGTTAAATACTATGGCTTTAACATTTGTCTAGTCTGCCTCCTTGATGTTTTTAATCAACACATGCACAGATGCAAAAAAAAAAAAAAAAAAAAAATCAGTCTATGTTGCGGTTTACGTGCCAATTCACTACAAGTACGAATCAAAAGCGAATATGTATGTAAATGTAGCCAGTGATACATACAGACACCATGCGTCCCTCTGAGGGCATGAAGGCCGGCCTGTTGCTCAGACGCAGTTTGGTCTGTAGTGTGTTGAAGCTGATCTCCAGCTGGCACTTTTCCTGGACCTGAGGACAAACACACAATGGTTACATGTTACTGTTACAAGTCACAGTACTGTCACATTAACACTCAATGCGACAGCACTGAGTGTTAATGCAACAGTACTGAGTGCACTGAGTGTTAATGCGACAGCACCAAGTGTTAATGTGACAGCACAGAGTGTTAATGCATTAACACGCAATACTGTCGCTCTAACATGCACTACTGTTGCAAATTTCAAACTCAATTTCAATAATAAAGAATAGACTCAATGCTCAATACCAATTTGGATACCACAATGATAATAAAAACACTGATGTGGCAATGTGATCAATATTAAGTGGTTGTACTTTCTTTACTATTCCCATTCCCTTATATCTGTGTAATCCCTCAGTGGTCCAGGTAGGTTCCTACGGTGGTCCTTGGGCGTATACTAGTATATACTAGTAGGTATAAGTATAAGCAAGTATAAAACCACATACTAGTATATACTAGTATGTGGTTTTATACTTGCTCTGATGCAGCTCAAGGTCATTCTAAAAGGGGTTCAGGAACGGTTCATTTCATCCTGTGAATGTGATTTTTTTTTTTAGTATCAATGAGTATATACCTAGTTTTGCATATGTCCAAGTCACAAGTATCAAGTCAGCTGCTCATGACGGTCAAGGTGAGTCACCATTTACAGTCCAGCCAGCTTGCAGCTGGACACTTTGGAATGATAGCTATAGGACAATATGTGGTCAATTCACTTCAATAAAGTCTATTTTCTGTAAAGGTAGTAGCTGTGGATTAATTGGGACCTTATTTATGCCAGTTCTTTCTGGGGGGACTCCATACCAATGTACTGCATTTTGCCCTTAAAAGTTCTTGAGCTCAATCTTCCAAACAGAAATCATTCCTTCACTCACACCTGCTGTAATAGTTTTAATCAATACAGCACACATACCCCCATTTCTCTCCACTACATTAATTTGCAACACTGTTTGTGAAAGAAAGGTGTACGAAGAGCACATTGCTATTTAATTTTTCTAATGAAACAGCCAAGTCATCTAAAGTCAAAGTCAAGTTTCAAGTTACTAATGAACAGTCCTGGGAACATTTGTCAAGCAAGTCTGACTGGAGTCTCCCAACTTCTCAAAGTACTGTTACATGTCTGTTACAGAAACAGCAGCAGACCTTGGGTGGTTTGTGCACGCGGCGGTAGTCCCTGAAGTCCTCCAGCTTCTGCTGCATCTCAGCCATGGTCTTCTCTGGAGTGCGATTCTCGAGCCAGGGGATGGTGCGACGGATCCATTCCAAAAGCTGTGCATTAACAGACCAGAGCTTAGTTCCTTATGAACCTTCTTTAGGATGCAAGTTTTCATGTTATGAGATAAGATAACCCTGTATTTGTCCCACTATGGGGAAATTAGACTTTTACTCACTTGACTGGCAAGTTTCTCATAGTCCTCCATCAATCGCTCATTGTCTTGATTGACAGCAAGCACTTTGCAAATGCGATTGGCAGCTGTCTCAGCCTATCAGAAACAAGTTTAGTTATTAAGAGATCGCCTCTCCAGGGTGCTGCTGTGAGAAAGCCACCTTTGTATTAACTAATCCTTAATCTAGTAACTATTTATTTATGATCATACACAACACAATGAAAGCATGAACTTTTTACTAAAGTTTTACATGGCGCACATGCAGTGTATTAAGTATCATCAGCATATTGGTTTGTGTTGTCAGAGATATAGTAAAAACTGCAAACTCTCGGTTATGTGCGGAGCTCATGCCGTCAGGGTTAGTTGGTGGGACACACTCTGATGTGCATGCACCAGCTCAGTCTCTAGTTACACATTGCCGCTGTGCAGTAGTCCACATCTCAACTCCTGGATTTGACACTAAACTGCCACTAGAATCAGAAAGGTTGTTTTCAGTTTAAAAATACACTTTCAAAGGTGACCACTCACATTCAGGATAAACAACAATATTTCCCAGAGTAAGTCCTGGTTTAAATCTCCAAAGACAAAGATTTACACCAAAACAAGGAAAGATGCAATCAAGAAGAAAGTTTTTAGCATCATCATCGCTTCAGACCAAGTGAAAGTTCAAAATAAAAAAAAAAAGAATAAAGGAATAGGTTGGGTTCATGTGAAATCACAACATTCTGGAAAGGCTATAGCTGAAACTGAGCTGGAACCAGGTCTATGGTGGACTTTGACTTTTAACTGTCAGATTACAGATTTGTTGACTTGGTTTATGGCTCATATCTCTAAATCATGGGCCTATTCATGTAAAACTGAAAGTGGCACAAAGTTCAACATCTTCTCTGTGAGTATACATAAGACAATAAAAGTTTTTATTAGAAAATTCTTTATAATATCTATATCAATAAAGTTGTGCCATTATTCAACCCCACAAACGTGATCGATTAAAAGTTTGTGGAGCCAATCCCTATCGAATGGCAACATGGTTTAACATTTCAGAATCATAGGTTTGGATATTTCATTCCAAAACAGTAAATCTCTCACAGTTACAGTCCCATGTGAAATCCTGACAATTAATTTCTAAAACGTGCACACAGCTTATTGGTGGTTTTCAGACACTAGAATAAGATGTCACACTCTCACTCTCATGGGGGCAGGAGCCGCATTTCCCTATTGATTACATTGTACTTTGCCATGAAATATCCAAAAGGTGAATGCACAAATTGCTAATTGGAGATTAGACCAAATAACTCACTGTTTTACAACACAAATCTGCATTTTGAAAGTATCAATTTTAGCCGTCCCCATCTGTATTAAATATTATTGGCCAATAAAATGTTGTGATGTCATCTACAACCCTGTCATATTCTAGATCAGGGGTGTCAAACACATTTTCACTGAGGGCCACATTAGCAAGATGGCTGCCCTCTTACTACTTTTTTAACTTGTTAACTAACCGTTTCTGTATGTATTACTTATTCAAGTTCATTTTCCACATGAATTATATTGTTCTCAAAAATATCCAAGATAAATTTAGAAATGTTGACCCTGATCATTTACCCCAGACCCCAATATATAAAGTTGCCCCTGTCTGTTTTCAATATTATTAGCCTATAGAAAGTTGTAATGTCATTTGAAACCCAGCAACTGAAAAGCTCTGGCAATTTTAAGCTCCAATAGAATTCAAACTTCATACAAAAAGCATTTTGGCTGGTTATATCCTGCCCCAGAGTTTTGGACAGTAATATACTTTACTGGGTTTGTTTTAGCGATTCTTTTATTGATTGATTGATTGATTTTCTTTTAAGAAGATAAGATAAGATATGCCTTTATTAGTCCCACAGTGGGGAAATTCCAGCATTTTAGACAAATTAACTAGGATCCCTGTTATTGTGATGAGCACCTGATGTTTTAGTAATATTTCACTGAATCAACAAAGATTTACTCTATGGAAAAGTGAAATCTCCATCCCGTTTCCCGGCCTGATTTATCAAGGATTTAATTTTAAAAACATTTTTATCATTTTGAGTAAACTAGATTTCAGTGATAAAATAATGACAAAACAGAAACATTAAAAAAATCCTTCCATGCAACAAATTTAGCAAATAATTACCTAGACTATAAAAACCTAGACTATCAATTTTTTTATGAAAAACTTTCATGAATTGTTTAAGATCTAAAATAAACATGCTTATGACTTCATGTATTTGGCGTAAAATAAGCTAATGATTTCTCTTTAATTCTTGAGGTTAACCTTAAATAAAAATTTGACTGTCTTGATCTGTGGAGCTTGAAAGTTTAAGTGCAAAATCATAAATCAGAATTGGAAAGCGGGCCTGGCTCACCTTCTGAGCACCAGAGAATGCATGATAGAAGCACGACACATAGGTCATAATGGCTTTTTCATCGGGCCGCAGCGTACCCACGATGTCTACAGCCGCAGCAGAGGAAACAGAAAAGAGGTCAGGTTACCAAAGCGGCCCCACACAGATGCACCAGGGCAGGGAGGGGCCCGATTCACACCCCCGGTACACAGCAGGCAATAGGCCAAAAACACACAAGACATCTCCCAGTATCCTTCATCTATTTATCTCATATTTTGTCTTTTTCTTTCTGTCTTTGGAGCAGACGTTTGGTGTTCTTACCAACTTAAGTTCTGTATAAAAATGATCACGTCTGATCCTTTGAATAAATTGACCCACTGGAAACATTAAACCATATTTTGAAGAGCAGAATTTTGTGTGTTTATGGCCACTCATCTGCAATGTCGTTACTGAGGTAAAAGCAGCACTGAAAAGGAAGCCATGCTGGACAGAGACAGAGCTGGCAGCAGCAGGGCAGTAGGGGGCGCCTGTGGTACCTTCTGCGCTCCAGAGAAGGCATGGTAGAAACTGGACACATAAGTCATGATGGCTTTCTCATCGGGACGAGCCGTGTTGACAATGTCTACAACATGTGGAGGCAGGGTTATGAGAGCAGAATTTTGTGGACACACAGGACTCTGGAGCCTGCACTGCTCATGTACAGCATAGACAACCAACACGTGCGCACACACACACACACGCGCGCGCACACACACACGCGCGCACACACACACACACACGCACGCACACACACACACACACACACACACACACACACACACGCACACACACACGCGTGTTTTCAGACGTTCTTAAGGGTTACTCAAATGTGTATGAATGAAACAAAACAACTCCAGGTATGTTTTTGAGGAGGTAACTATGTTCTAACATGATTTAAAGCTTAAAGAGTCAATTCTGCCCAATATATGACCTTTAACTTTAGTCCCCACAGTTTGATAAATATCTGCCCACACACAGGCACCCACATGCATACATTAATACTCCTTATCCTGCCTTGGGACCAGCACAAAGAACATGATGAACCTTCAGATGGATTGGCCCATGTGACTGAAAATGAAGTTGGTTGAAAAGTTCTGAAAGAAACTTTGCTACATAGTCGATCCAGAGTAAACATCAGCTTACCCTCTGCATCCAGCATCTTTGGGATGTCCAGGTACTTCTCAGCCACATCAAAGGCATTGTTGAGGTTAGTCAAAGGATCATCCTGCAAAAGCCCATACACTGGTTTACAGCAGCAAGAAAGCCTCTACAGGCTAATGTTTTAGAGGCAGCATGTTGTATTACGATCTTTGATAATCTTTGATGATCTTTGATGATCCTGGATAAATATAGTAAATATGAAAAATTACCTTTCGCAGTTTGTCGTAGTCAATGAGCTCAGGTCTGTGCCGGTGGATCAGGGCGTTGAATGCAAGGCCATCCTTCCAGCTGTCACACAAGAAACATTGCTTTAAATAAAAAAACCCAATCTGAATCAAATGTTAAGTACTTTTAGTATTTGCAAGTAAACAGGCAGACTAAACTTAGAATTCACAAGTTTAATCTGTCTTTGTATAAATATATTGTTTTACTTTTTCAGCATAAATAGTAGTTTTTTGCATTAATTCCCGCGCAGGTGTAGTCTTATGAGAGCAGAGTTTGGATCAGATACAGAAAACAGATCAGTTTTTGGGAGTTTTTGTCACTCTTGTCGACTACAGCCCTAGTAGAAAACTCTTAATCCCTCACCTGATGTGGAAGTTCTGGACATTAACATTCTTGTACGGAGCAGTCTTCCTCTGGCACCACAGAAGCAGCCCCTCTTTGGCCGAGGTCTCTGCAAAGACACAGCATAGGAGACTAAACAAGGAACTCTACTTGCAGGGTGTCTGTAGTTGGAGAGCGTGTATACCTTCCACAGAGATGTCCTGGATGGCAAAACGGAGAATGATGGTCCAGATCATTCCCAGTGTCATCTTGGTATTTCCGTCCACAATTTCTGAAGTAAACAGACACAAACTCCTCATTGGTCACCACTCTATGAAACATCAATGTAATGGACCCACTGTGGTCTCAAATATTGTACATTTCTATATATCAAGCCTCCCCAAATTTTGACTTTCTGCATCTGTTACAATCAACATTCAATTTCAAAGGTACATCGAGACTGCTGTTGCGTCTGAAGAGGTAGACTCTTCACCCATATTGCCTAGAATGAATGTAGTGTGTGTATATGAGTATTTATGGTGGTGAGACGGGCATTTCAGTGTGTTGGAAGATTATTATTGATTGGTATTATATTACTGTAAATTGAAGCTCCAAGTGTAAAAGAATCTAAATGGCCAAAATGATGGGGAAAAAAAGACATTCAAGACGTTTCAATTCCCATCCAGAAGTCATATTTGATTTTAAATTTTCTTACTTGAAAACTACTTCTGGATGGGAGTCTACATGTCATTATTTAAAAAGATTAGTTCATATGACTACCTTTGAAACCTTTTCCATAGGCCGTTCACCATAACAAATAAATAAAATGAGTGCATAATAATAATTTGCACCAGAGAATGCACCTCTGTTCAGTAAATTCCACAAATGTTTTTATACAATATTCTTTACAGTCTAATTAAAGGTCTTAAAACTGGCTCATGTGAGTTTTTAGCCATGTAATAACGCTGTTACTTCTTCAAAAACATACCCAGAGTTGTGTTTTGTTTCATTCACATATGTTTGAGTAACCTTGTATTATTAAGCTCTCTGCATCCTGAGAGCTCAAAATGCTCTGTTCCACCTTGTGATGTCATCAAGTGGTAGCTTTAACGTTAACAGCTATTTTAGCCTCAACTGAACTGATTTACTCTACAATACACTGGAATAACCAGACATTGTTGCCTTTAATTTTTTAACCTTTTATTCAGTTGAGATTACCACAGAAAGTCTACAGTGTCTTCCGTTGTACTGAGGAGTGAAGGAGTTTCAACAATCAAAACAGATGTACTTCAAACGTCCTGGTAATTCCAGGACTGAGAAGTATTCCCATAATTCCAGGAGTATGGAGTTTAAAACACAGTGGCACACTTCCTGTATTACCACTTGACATCACAAGGTGGAACAGAAGACAGCCTAAATGTGCAAGGTCTGTGTGTTAAACATGTGTGAATGAAACAAAACACAACTGGAGGTATGTTTTTAATGAGGTTAAAAGATGATTATAACAGATAAAAATGTGTGTAATATAGGTATGTATTTCTCAGGTATGTTTTATATGAGCAGACACATAAAAGACTTTGAAGAGTTTCAGTCTGACTGTACACATATAGTACAGTGACCTACCCTCCGCTCCGATGGACACCAGCTTGACCCCTTTGCTGGCAATGAAGTCCAAGGCTTTGTTGACGTTGCTGACAAAATGGACTCTCATTTTGCCTCTCTCAGGCTTCGGTAACCGCTCTCCTGTCAAGACAAGAGCTGGAGTGAGGAGCTATAGAGGAGGGGAATAGGGATCCTTCACAAAGCAAAGAGTTGTTTAGAGACCATTTGGGACACAATTTAATCCGAATCAGAAGTGAAAACATGACCCATCAAAAGTTTGGACACACTTTCATTAATTTTTCTTCTTTTTCATGATTATTTACATTTTAAATGTACACTGAAGGCAAACTTGTTTGATTTAAAAAAAAAAAAAAAAAAAAAAAAAAAAAAAGTAGAACTAGCTACCCTTTGCTTTAAACTCTGGTTTGCACTTTTGGCATTGACCCTGACGTAGCACACCTGTGAAGTGAAAACCATTTCACGAGACTTCATCAAGAAGCTCACTGCCAGAAGGACAAGAGTTTCAGCACTGTCAACAAAGAAAAGAGTGCCTACTGAGGATTTTTAAATGAAATACAACAAAATATTTAGTTGAGCCATTTCACTTCTTTCTTTTACTACATAATTCCATATATTTTGCATCATATATTTCATGTATTCAGTATGCATTTGCAATGTAGAAAGTAGTAAACAAAAAAATATTAAATGAGAAGGTGTGTCCAAACTTTTGACTGGTCAAATACGCCGCCACAAGCCTCTCGTCCCTTATTCAATGTTCAATTACATTATATTGTATACAATTATGAATAAGGAAGATAATTTACCATGCAGTCATCCTGCTTCAAAAATGTCAAATTATTGCTGGGTTTTATATGATTTCACAACATCTAATCGTTTAAATTCATATTAGTCCAATGCAGATTGTGTTGAAATACAGAGTTTTCCAGGGTCTAGATGATATTTGTAGGAAAGCACAATGTCATCAATAAGGAAAACTGGCTCTTGCCCCCATCTGGGATTATGATACCACATTTTAGAACCTGAAAACCTCCAATATGTGCATATGTGTTTGTTGATCTATCACATCTATAAGATATCAAGACTTTCCTTTTTAGTACCACTTTGCTTGAAAGCATCTCATGAGGAATATTTAGCCTGATTAGCAGACGATCATTCCACCGGGACACTTACCTGAGATGACCTCCAGCAGCAGCATGAGTTTGAGGCCATCTCTGAAGTCCTCCTCGATGTTCTCAATCTGCACGCCCATCTTACGCAGGTGGGAGTTGCACCAGGCTGTGAAGGTCTGCAATGGAACCAAAGTATACAAGTATGTAAGTCAGCTGTAGATCAGACCAATCAGACACATACTCAGAACACACATTCATATTGTAATGTAGAGGTGAGAGATTACTCAGAAAAAAATTTGAAAAAATTACATAAAAAATGTATTTAGTCAACAGAATGTGATTTTCCACATGTATTTTATATCATCATCATGGTATCAATATTTGCATCAAGTATTGAGTCTATTCCTTAGTATAAAAATCAACTTTGAATAGTGACAACACTAATTGCAATTGTGGAGAGCAGCCATCCTCCTCCATCTGAGGTTGAATGCTATAATGAAAAGATCTAAATGTCTGCACTTCATCACAATCATTCAGAATATGATGAAATCTATGCTGGGAATTGAAGATTGAAGAAACTTAGTTCCATCATGTCAGAGAGTAGTTCCAGCTTTGTAGCATTACTGTGAAACAAAATATTTTCTCATAAGTTGCGCATTTTGAAGGATGCATAATTAACAGGAGGTGGAAATGCACAAATATCTCATTTAGAGCCCTTAATTGGCAATAAAGCTTATTTGCTCGTTTCAGGTGGTTATTGATTTAATCGCATAACGGTTACAGCACATTTTAGAAGGTGAAACACATTTAGCTGCATAAACATATGAAGCAAATATGAAATTCATGTCATTGTCGGCGTAAACCTGCACCGGACCAGAGTGAGCACAGGTGATGAACAAAGCCAAAATAACCCCATCATGCTGGTTGTTGGCCAAAATCCTCCTGAGAAGCACAGTCAACCTTCGCTGCACTAGCGTAAAATAAAAGTTAGCTAAAAGTAAAATATGTTGGCCAACTAATAACTAATAGCACACATGTACTAGATAATCTTCATTAGTGAGAAATTCAGGGAAAGTTTATGTGTAGCGGGTCTTCAGTGGTTGTCCTTTTTCAACTTCAACGCAGTACTTTGCTAAAAGCTGCTGCTTCAGTCTGTACCAAACAAATCTATAGCCTTGTTACAATTTAAAGAACCTGCTATCTTTAGCAGCATACATACAGCATATATTTGTGTCATGCACTAAATCACAGTAGTAGTGCTCTCCAGGAAAGCCAAACCAAAAAGTCATGGCACGGTGTGCCCTCTGCAGGATTAGCACTGTCATGACACAGCAGACAGGCAGCTCCCATAACCAGGTAACCAATTCCCAGTTGTGCGCTCGAACTCTTTGAAAAGGGAATAAAGTAGCATTTGTTATGCACTTTTCCAATTCTGGAAATATGTGCATTTCATATGGGTGGAAATACAGTTATTGTAACAGCAATGACAACGCGCATGTTGTTACCACAGCTGTACAGTCATCCAACATGGATAGATATTAGACTCTGAGCCAGTCGGCTTGTTCCAACTCAGAGTTATTCTCTGTGGTGTTTTGAGCAGAAGCGGTCAGATCTGTGCTGCTTAGGAGGGATGTACCAATCCAGCTTTTTTTCTTACAATACTGAAGTCGATTAGGCTTGTCACAGTCGGCTCAATATTGATCGTGGGTAAATTTTTGTTATTTTTGTTGTAATACAAAAAGATTTGAGCTGTAGAGGGTTGAATAAGTTACTCTTATTAGATAATTATTTGTTCATTCTGCTATTTATTTGTTGCAGCTCATGTCTTTTAATGATACTGAATTTAAAAAGGGCTTGCTGGAATTGTCTTGCTTTATTTTACCCTTAATATTGAAACTACTTTATACCACTAATTATCATTTATCGCAATATTCCCCTGTAGCAATATATCGTACTTCAAAATTGTCACGACAGGCCTAGTGTCGATACTTTGCCTTTAAGCCTCTCCAGATACCGGATATCTATTTTCAGTCCTGCCCATACTAGGACAGAGACTAAAATGAAACTAACAAGAAATGTTTCTTTTGATGAAATACCTATTTTTTCCTCTAAGTACACTCCATCAAGATGTCCTCAAGTGGCTTCAAATTACATTTGTCTGGGTCAAATTGATAAAAATATAATTTTTTATGACTTTTGCGTTCTAAAATGCATTGATTTATTTATATAACAGTGGACAACAGCCCATTGAAGCACCAGCACTTATAGCACAGATCGTAACCATTTTGTAAACTAATCTGTTGACATGTAGTAGTAAAACATTATGACAAACGCCCCCACCTCACTCGGACCATGGACAGGGCACAAAGGAGCCATTCAGCTGTGACAATGGTGGCCGTACTGAGCGGAGCGCCATAACCCAGGCCCAAAAGAGGTCATCCCAAGGCGGAGGGGGGTAGAACAGGAGAGTGTAAGCCTGAGAGATGGGAGGCTAGAACTGAACCATTTTTCTGACAAGCACTGTGACTATGATTAGATTTGCATTTGTGTTTTAATAACAGGATTCTGTCACATTTTTAATCGTGTCCAGAAGAAATTGACAAAAAGACTGAAATATGAAATGACAAACTAATACAAAAATCACATATAGAACAGAGTTAGCAATTTTTATTATTATTTTTTTTTCCACAAATGATGGTACTTAAAACTGCAGTATGTACATTTTTGCGAAAAGGCTACAATAAAAGCAGGATTTTTCATTATGTACATTTTCACTGCTCTGAAAAACATGCATCCTTACTGTGAGAAGGGCTCGCATCCCCACAAATACGACTCTTATTTGAACTGGAGGAGGAGCCTCCTCCAGCTCGTTTCCATGGACATGTCATTACTTTGGAACATTCTCCATGGAGAGACATTTTTTAGGCCGTACTGTGGAATATTATAGCCAAAGTACAGTCTGAACTTTCTATGTCCGTGGAATCATGCAGGTGATGTGCTGGATGTATGCGGTTTTAATTGGATTGCGATTAATCAGTCTGTGTGCGCCCCCACATGGCCGTTTAGAGGGGGGATATTTGACTATGGATTATTAACTGTAACGCATAACATATTTAGATCACCATGTTATCCTTTGTTTTGAAAATGCTATATTCATTGAAAACAATGTATTAACATGTTTATCAGTTTTTCATTTTTGACAGTCTAGCCTCCCTTTGCTCTCCGCATTAAGTCACTCCCCCTTCAGAGCAGTATCACATCACAATCAGTGTGCATCCCACTAATGAAACTACTGCAGATCACATCAGATTTGTCAAATTGCTGTGTACAGTTGTATCATACTTTTGCTCATTTATGGAGAACTTTTGCGTGTGAGCATGAATATAGGCTTGTAGGCCGAGCATTGCGCAGAATCTTACAGCCAACTATAAGGAGGGTTCAAAAAGGGCCCAGGAGAGATTGCTAAAATACTTAGACATGCATCTAAAACCTAGGCATGTTTTTGATTAATATGGTAGAAAGCTGAAAAAAAAAAAAAAAAAAAAAAGCCCATAATACGCTCTCTTTAAAGTATTAGGAGCCGGACACAGCACAACACATGATCAGTGTGCTTTTTGAAAAAGTGCTATAGATGGAGTTAGAGCGATCATGTCTGATGTGAAACATGCTTCTGATTGGATGGCAGGGCCTGAGACGAGAGGAAGTCAGGTCAGTGCTGGGGTTTGCAGGTTTATTTGTGCCTCTTCCTGTCTTTGTTTCTTGGGGGTGGAGTGAGGGTCAGATTGCACTGCCACCAGAGTCTCTCTCCCACTGAACATGTCACTGGAAGGACCAGCACAATGCATTTTTCAGCCACATGGACTATCTGGGCTCTTCAGGATCTTCATCAGCTCGTCATCTCTGAGCATGTGCATGTGGAGCTAGCAAAGCAGGAAAAGCACATCGTCCAGCCCGATATCATTCACAGTATAATGTTTACCATGATAATAGTATCCTAAATGTCTTTGCTAGCCTTAATTGGCATCATTATGGCACCATGTAGTTGTGTATAAGCATATTTGTTACACACTTTATGCAGGCCAGTCTTGAGCAGACATCCTGACTTGTGAGGCACTAACATGATGAAGAGCTCCAGAGTGTGATCATTATGGGCACACATGCGACTAAAATTTTCCTTGGGCATCTAACAGATCCTCATCACATCCCTTCTGCGGTGTCCTCTCCCCTCATTAGAAACACAGATTAAATACTATAGAATCAATTTTTAAAATGGTTTTAATGGACAAGTATACAAAAAAAAAAAAGCACTTGCTCTCACCTCACCTTTAACCAGACCGCTAAAGCGAGGCCGATGGACTTGAGGCACATTCTGGTTCACAGAGCTAAATGCAAAGAGCTAAATTCACAACAGCTATTTTTTTTTTATCTATGTGTGAGTGAGAAGATGAGAGTGAATATTTTTAAAGAGCAGCATCAAACCTGCACGTCCGCGCTGTGTTTTATTTAATTCAATAAGGCTGCCGTGGCGTGAGGTGAAATTGAAAAAATCTAGACAGCAAAAGACATCAAAGATCAGCTACTGAAATTGTAGAGTGAAGAGGTCTCACTTTGCACTTCCTATAGTGAACTGTAAAGATCCTTAAAAGCACAGACCTCTCTCTGAAGCAAATATTTTTTCATAACTTTTTATTAATTAAGCGTATGGCCTTCAACCCATTCTATTTAAACTTAAAAGCTAAATTCTTAATGTTATTAGATCAAATACATTTTCCATAGATAATATTTCAGTAATGACTATGATGTTTTAATTCCTTTTTTTTTTTTCTTTAACAAGTGTGTAGTATAGATTATGAACTGTATATCTGGGTAAAAGTAACTAACCAGATTATTCATTTAGCCCTCACTGTTGAAGCAATTTAATGACAATATATTAGGATGGCTTAAATAAGCGTCAGGTTTTGGTGTATCCAAACCAAATTGTTAGTCCAAATTGTTAGTTTGAGAACTACATAATCATGGCTCTAGACTCAGTATTGCTTCGTAGCACATCTTAACATCTGTATCATGTTCTTCCCATAAGCAAACCCATCATAACTCCTGCTAACTCAGTCACTATAGTAGTGCCCTTCATTGGTCCACACCAGCAAAGTCAGTGAGGGACTCCTCGGGACATGGTGCAGACTGAACAGAAGCTATGCTCCATTGGATCATATATCCCACATTCATACAAGTTTCTTTCACTCTTTTTGAGAGCAATTTGAAAACTCTGGTGAAATAAAATTATGCACATGACTGAACGAATGTGTGGTATGACATCTCTTATATCAGAGCCCAGAGCCTCCAAATCTGCGCAGGTCGATAGCAAAGGCCACTTCCTGTCCTGAGAAGTGCAACACAGGAAGCAGCGGGGGAGGAGGATGTGCATGTTCATTATTCAGGAATGTGCCGCACAAGTCAAGAGTCCAGGACGTCAACCATTTCCCGGCCTGTGCTGTCCCCTACAGAGCCTCTTCACCAGGGCACAGCACCACCCACGGGACATAAAACATGTTAGATTTAATCACACATTTGCAAATGTAATTTAGATTTGCAATAGAAGTAAACACGCAGTTCACTGTACAGTGTACACACTGTACAGTGTACACGCTGTACAGTGTATACAGTGTACAGAGTATACAGTGTACAGAGTATACAGTGTACAGAGTATACAGTGTACAGAGTAATTTGTGAGGATGAATTTGGCTACCTTTCCTTTTCCTTTGTAATAAACTAAAACATGCCCAATTTATTAATTTACTTGCCGTTTTCATCATTGCAAACTACACTGTTGATCTAAAACAGCTTAAAGTAGGCCTGGGGAAAAAAAAAAAAAAGTATTTGATTTAATTGATTTCTTAAGTTTAAGACAGGTCCACAGCTTTCGACGTGATGTGCTCTTCCTTGACTGCTTTGAAATCAGTGACATCAAAGTAAATGTTGTGAAAGTACAAATCATGTTTTTTTACCCCACAACAGCTACATGTTTAATGCAGCCACGACACTGTTAGGATTATTCAGTTTTATCTCATCCATAAAACCCATTTAACCCATTGGCCATTGGGGGAAATGTGATCACTTCTCAATATAATGATGCTTGTATGCTGTAAACTACATATCATTTTCTTTAGTTTGCAGCAGTTTTAGTGTTACAAAAATGTGTATTTTTGAGGTGTTTGAAGTGTCCCATTGTCCCATTCCCCTGGGAAACTCTGGCTCTTTGTATTTAGCAACATTACATGTTTTTGTATGTGATTAAACAGTCACAATAAAGGAGAAAAAAAGAGGGAAACTAATGCTTTTGTGTCGGTTCTCAGACAGTGTATTCTCGCAAGGGCTGCAGGGAGAGCTCTATTGCTGAAGTTACTTAGTTCTGCTTTAATAACAGAAATGGGATGAATGACTTCCTGTTCAGTCCAATACTGGAGAACTAATAGACATCGCCTCTACTGGCATTTCACCGTAGCAAGGATCACATTTTGTTCTGAAGTTTGCAAATAGAAAGTGAAAAGGAGATTTTCTGAGCATTCAAATTCAAGACAATGCAAGATTTCTTAAACATACATAAACTGCATAACAAACAAGTTTACCACAGAAATGCTCAAAACGAGTGATGGTTTTTGAACTTAACAATTGGGAGAAGTCCAGATTTCTACCTGTGCCACAACTATCAGAGAAAATGGGAGTAATTTGAGGCTCAGGAGTTCATGCAATACCTCCAGATATGTTAGACTGTTGTTGTCTCATCAAAAACACAGTTAAAATCTAAAAAAAAAAACATTTTTTTTTTGCATAATATATGGTCATTAAAGATGACCAAGAGCATAGCCCCTTGATGGAATACTGAAATATTAACAGCCAAATAAAACCATCAGTGCATGTCAGAAACGATACAAGAGGTCAAAGCTACAGGATTAGTAAGTGTTAAGAACTTAACTTGCGTTTTACCCAGCCCTAACTACACTTAAATAAGAGTGTTCCTAGTGATTTGCAGATTTTGAATAGATTTTTTTTTTTTTTTTAACATTCCCCGCTGACACCTCAAAACCTTTACTGAGAAGTGCAGACGTGTGTTTGCAATAAACGGTTCACATGTTCAGAAGCACTAGTGACAAAATTAGAAATGTGACTGTGGTTGCTTCGAATGAGTCTTAAAAAAGTGTGAAACTACCGAGCGGAAATTATTGACAAAGAAAGAGAAGTGGTTTTGTCCTGTGTGTAAGATGAGCTTCTGCTTTTATTTGAGAGCTCTGTCACCAACCACAACTTATTTGAAAATGCTAAATATAATAGTTATATGACAGTTGACACATGCGTAAAAAGCCTCAGCAAATTTTAATTAAAAAGACACATTTGACTCTGGACTGTCATTGCACATGAGCAGTGTCATCAGGATGGAGGCAGTGGAGCAGACTGAGAGCGGAGCAGATTGTGCAGAACGCGGCTCGACTGGTGATTCAGGTCCGTCAACAGCAAAACATCATCCCGCCCCTTTCCCACGTTCTTTACCTTATAAGGAAACTCACTTAAAAGCCTAACAAAGTGACAATAGCCCCCCCACCACCACCACTTCCACCTCTGTCCGGCTACTGTCTGTTAACACAACATAAACTAACAGGGAGGGATTGGTATTTTTGTTATAATTTAAAGCATACAAAAAAAACAGGAAACATTGGGATGAAAGTAGCTGTCCAAGTGATAAAAAGTGACTGAAATGGGTTACATTGGAGGTTACAATATGCTTTGTTGTCTCAGTAGCCAAATTCAATCCATCCAAGCATTCCTCTTGGGCCAGCAGTAAGGGACAGACCAGGGGTAGTGTAGCCATCTCAAGCTTTGAAGCTAGATTTTGAGAGTACTTAGCTGCAGGATATGCATGGTGGCCAAGTGACTAGCATTCATGCCTCACAGCAAGAAAGTTCCAGGTTCCATTCCCAGATCACGCAGGCCTTTCTGTGTGGAGGTTACATGTTTCTCCTCATGTCTGGGTGAGTTTCCTCCAGGCACTCCAGTTTCCTCCATCAACCAACATGCACAATAGGCCAAATCCTCCAGCTAAGGTAGTCCTGACAAAGCCTAACTCAAGACTTGGAGATGGGTCCCCTGTTGCGGCACTGTGGCGCCCACTTTTCCTGACAGCTTACCCTAGGAGCATTGAAGGATTGGTCAAATGCAGAGGATAAATTTCCCTACAGGGACAATAAAGTGTACAAGCCAGCAATGACCACTGCATTACCCTGAAAATCCTGAATGGTGCTATATAAATCCAATGTATGTTAATAATATCAAAGTTCATTTTAAGGAAGGACTCTGCACATAAACCTTCTGAACACAACACGGACGGTGTCGCACATCTGTTGACAGCCATTCAGAGCACAGCAGACCGCATAACCCAGAGGCCGACAGGAGTGGTGGCTTAGTAAAAGTGTGGGGCTTTGTTAAGAGTAATGCAGACGACTAATCCGCTGGAGGCCAGTTTTGATTGGATCAGAGCAGACTGTACACTGGTACAACTGGACTTCCCTGACCCACATTCAGTGTGGCCGTAGGGGGAGGGGCCTTTTCTATGGGGCAGCCCCCATCTTCTGCTGAGCTCTCCACACATCACTGCATTTTTAAGAGAAAACTTGGTCAAAGATAAAAATATTAAAATTGCTATACAAAGGATTCCATAGCAACAACAGTAGTAGTATTTGAAGTGTCAGATGGTTTGAGAATTTTGCGTGGGTTTTTCTTGAGCTGATGCACCAGTACAAAAAGAGGACCAAGAGCCTGAGCACAGACTGTAAATATTTGATGGCTTTCAATGGAACCTCACTACTATCGCACTTCAACAAGCTGCCGCTGCCTCCAGGACCGCTCACGTGGAGTAAGCCGATACCACCACAGGACGCTAGGAAATCCACACTTGTTCCAGTCTGGGACCTCCAGGACAAGGCCCAAACTCCCAGAGATTCACCCGTCTGTCAAAGTCTGATGAAACTAATCCATCGCCCTGGCAATTTCTCAACCTGATGGGAGTTTAGTGTAAAACACACCTCTTCTGCAAAATCGACATTTCAGAGCTTTTAACCATGTTATACTCGTTTCCCCTAACCATTTATTTACCCAACGTTTTATTTGGAGTAGCTTGTGCATGTTTGAGCAATCTTGGATCATTTATTTTCAAGAAGCCAATCAACCCCTGTTTTTACCACCACAGGCACACGCCCACTCTGTACTTAATTACTTCTCCAGTAGTCATTTTGCTACAAATGAAAAAAAAAAAATCCACTGCTCACCATTATGATGTGCAGCCATCTATCGGAGGTGCCAACAGCTGCACGGCACTTTGTTGTGATGACGTTTACGGTGACGTCAGCCCCCATTGCGCACCACAGTCTTCTAACGCAGAAGCCAGCCAGCTTGTTTATTTTTTACTTAATTAAATTGTCAATGAATATTGCGATTTCAAATGTCCAAACTATAGCATAATAATCCACGAGTGTCAGAGATTATTAAAGAAGACCTATTGTGCTTGTGTCTGCTATATAGTTATAGAGTTCAATGCTCAGACATTTTTTAATATTTTCATGTGATATATGGTTTAAGTTGCAAAAACAGTTGTAGAAATCTGTAGTTTATGATAGGTTGGTAAAATAGGATCGAATTGTCATCGGAGAGTGGAAAAAAGGAATGCCTTTTGTCAATACGACACACCTCAATTTAAACTCATATCAGCGAGGAGGCCGTCTGGAGGGCAGTACTTGCCTCAAAGTGCGGTGCTGCAGCCAGTGACCGTAAGGCCTTTGCATCTGAAAACTGACTCGACTCACTCAGTCTCATGTAGGCTCTAGCCTGTCTTACATTCAAGTCATTACATTGATGAGTGGACTGCTAAAAATTGCAGAAAAGAGCCTGTTACAAGGTCTGTCCATATACATAAGGTGATATGGACAGTGTTAGAGATACTGTACTGTCCGTAAACCCCTACCCCTATTCTCAAGTCCCTGCACTGGCTCCCTGAAAAATTTCAAATTGATTTTAAAATTGTGTTGCTTACTTTTCAAGCTCTTAACAGACTAGCACCTCACCATTTCTCAGACCTTCTCAAATACCCTCCAGAACCCTCCACTCTGGTTAAGGAGCACTTTATTATCTACAATGAGTCCGAAGGTTCCTCACTAGTACAGAAAAAAGGGTATAAACAAATATTGAGCCACACCCAAATAATGGTTAGAGTTATATAGTAACTTTGTGAGATACCAGATTGCCTCCTTCAAGAACTTAAAGCAACATATAAGTAACAGATTTGAGTCGTTTCATTAAACAAAACTATGCACTTCCCGAGGGCTGGTTCTGAGTCTCGGTCATTATGGAAGTTTTGATAGGGATCTTAGGCTGGTCTGTAGAAGTTTAAAGGCCAGGCTTGGTCTGAACATTATAAAACACAGCACTTTATAAAATGATGTCATATATATGACTAATAAACAAAAAGTATAGCAAGTTTTCCTAATTTTCTCTTCTCCCCTTGCGTCTCAAACTTGATAGTTTGGCTGCTCCTCTCTGGATATGTGTCCCTTGGCTCTTAAAGGAGTTTTGGTGGAGGTGGGCATTTCCTCTACATAATCTTGCATTGTGCAGATTAAAATGTCAGCCTGTGTTTTTGCTCTAACCTCCTGTGTAAAAAAAAAAAAAAAACTCCGAGCTGTAGCGAGGTAGTAGTCCCTGCTGCTGGGAGAGTGGGGGGCAGGATCTGGGGTTCCACCACGCACTCCGAAAGTCATTAAAATGTTTTTGACCAGTGGAAAACAGGACAGTCCACCCCTTACAGCACAGAGCCCCCTCCTACTGGCCTGAAAGACTATAATGGGCAACCAAAGGAATGTAGCGCTTCTGTGGGTTGCCAATGGCAGCACATAGCAGCCGGTGGGAAGGGGATGCATTCCTTTGGTGGCTCTCTGCTCCATTGTTCAGTGCTCGTACTGGAGCTCAGCTGAGGGAGCCTTCAGCTGACCCAGGATCAGCTGGCCTGCACTGACAGAAGGAAAAGGCCCACACTCTGGAGTAGGGATGTCAAGATTACTCAGATCACAATATAATCCTATAAAAAACTACAAAATAGTAACTATGATAATTGTAGAAGCAAAATTAAACAATAACAATTCAGTGTATGGTCAATGAAGGTCAACTAAATGGAACCTTTTTTGTGAGGCCATGGTAATAGGGAACTGAGGTTCCTGGCATAAAGGGAAAGTTATAACACAAACGTTCAGTCATATACAAAAATAAGGCTAAAATACACAAATTCATTGGGCCTTTTATAGAAATTACATCTAGACGTTCCCCTAAATCTCATTTTAAGTGATTTGGGCTTCAGCTTTGAAAAGGGAATTGACTATGAGAACATCCCTCCAGACAGCAGCTTTATTCCTCCTTAGAACCCAGATTACCCACAAAAATATTTACAGGATTTAAATCCTCTTGTTCATTTATGCATAGCTTGACACCACTTAGAGTAAATCAGAAAGTAAGGGGCAAAAGAGTCTCAGCTTCACAAAGAATCCAGCCACTTGTCTGTACTCCAAAGGCTTCAGAAGACATTCAGTTTGAATTGGGGTCATTTTAGAGGGGTGGGTGGGGTTATCCTGTATTGTAAGGGTTTTTAAACATGCTTCTTGTAACATGTTTGTACAGATCCAAACTACAGGGATAGTAGAGTTTATGCAGAAGATTTTTCTTTGTGAAGGAAATTCTGGTACTTCAAATATTGCAGTTTGGATTTGCTAATTGCACCCATTCATATGGCGATTTTGATTCAGTTGTGGTTAATCTTGCATTCGGTTGTTTATGTAACATTATCTTGACTTTATCATTCAGAAGGCTTGATTCGATAAGGCTGGTCCCATACTAGAGGAATGATGATTTCAGTTTTTAGGTTACCATGTTGATAATCATGAATAAAAGTAAGAAAAATCACTTTCACTAAAATTTGATATGTGACATCCTTATAGGTCACAATTACTACAAAAAATGATTGATGGAACAATATATTATGGGGCTTTATATTCCTCAGGTCTACGTCATGTGGGGGAAATTGTCGTTATTTCATAATGCAGTAGGATTTGACCTGTTGAGGATTGAATAATTAAAATCTATGTGTCAGAGATAGTTGCAAGCAGATCATGTTTTTAAGAGTTTAGAAGAGTTTAGTAGGGTTACACTGCTTTGTGGTTATTGTGTCACTAGCATTAAGGAAGTTTCACTATTACTGTTGTAACGTTTTACTGCAATATATGGCACGTCAAGCATTGCTATCATGACAAGCCTAATCTCTACTCCGGAGTCCACACTTTCCACTACTCCATCTACTACAGGGAACCAGACTTCTGATGCTTCAACCATTCTCTGTCTAAAGATAAACCTTGAATGCAAATCAAAAATTGGTACAAACACCATAAATAAAAATGCAAACTAATAAGTGAGGCAGCCAGTAATACGGCCTATGTTGAATAGCCCACTGATTAGGGTGTGAATGAGGGAATGTTTCCTCGTTGTAGAATGCTTTTAGGTCCAGGGAGGAAGAGAAGCATTGTATACATGTGATCACTGAGCATTGTTTGAGCTGTTTGTTCAGACAACATGGAAACAACAGCGATCCCACAACTCAGCCTGTCCTGACCATCTCATCTGTCCCAGGACTGAGGAGCAAATGCTACAGATATGCGAATGAGGGTCGTAAAGTTAAAGACAGCAGAGGTGGAAAACTACCACACTGTCATGGAAGACTCAGAGAGAACAGGGCTGGGAGATGAGAAACTAAACTGGCCATGAATCTGATGAGTCACTAGTACAAAAAGTCTCCAGGTTAAATATTCAGCCCCAAAAATTTGTGTTTCATCTAACATATATTGAACGATAAGTTGATATTGTAATTATAGTGACCAAGGCCAAGTTCTGCCGCCTTAGGTCCACAGCTGTAACCCTCACAGGCAGCAGCAGGAAAGATGACGGATGAAGGAATGCCGTACAGGTCTCATGTCCAGGCAAAGTTGGAAAGGCTGCTCAGTTTTTTAGTATTGATACCTGCTAAAAATGAATATCTATCTCTATACTTTTCACCACGCAACCACGCCCTACAACGGGAGGAGGAGTACAACAGAAGAACATGATGAGACTGGTGGCCAAGACAAGACCAGGACAGGGCATCAGACAGTAGGACATGACAGTAAAATGACATGACAGGAGAACTGCTTTGACTCCTGGCTGTTTCACTGCCTTGCCATGAGAAAACTGTGAGAATAACCGTTGCTGGGAATGTGCCACAACGCTCAGAGGTACAATCACAACAAAGACATGTTCAAACACGTGGGAAGGTTGTTTGCATTTGAAGCTCTGGAGAACCCTGCGTTCTGCTCCCACAAAAAGTAAAGTGATAACTCACCTCATGGAATATTTGGGACAGTGTGAAAACAAAAAGCACAAAACTGTCTCATTTCCCACACTGTCCCACACTGTCCCAAACTGTCCCACACTGTCCCACACTGTCCCAAACTGTCCCAAACTGTCTCAACCCTGCCCTCCTTCCTGTTCCACATTATAACTCCCCCTTCTCCTGCCCAGCCCTTCTCACACACCAGTGACCGCAAGTGGTTAGCTCATTGCACAAGATCTGTTAATGATTGGCAACAAGACTTTCCTTTCAAGAAACTTTGACCCAGCGAGCTCTCAGTACAAATATGCACACACCTACAGCCCTGACTCAGGCACAAGAGCAGGTCACACAAGTATCCCTCGGAGGAAGTTACAGAGCTACTCACTGATAAGGGTGTAATTAAAAAAAGCATATTAAAATCTGTCAATGTCTATATGGGTGATGTAACTAACTGGTTGTAGCTGTGGATACTTTTCTGTAAGGCCTACTTGAAAGTGGGCATATTGAGAGGTAGGGTTGTCAAAAATATTGAAAATCAGAGACTACATCTTCACCTGCACAGGTACCGATACAAAAAAGTCAAGGTCACGAGACAGAAATGAACCTTTCCTGGATAGCTTTGGAATGATCTTGAGTATAAGACCACATAGACTAGTACACGCCCATGGACCACTAAAGAACCTACTTGGACCACTGAGGGTTTACACAGATGTAAAAGAAATTACTATGATTTAATGACATTCTATTGTCTAAAAAAAAAAAAGGAAAAAAAAACAAAGAGTGCTTTTTATTTTTATTGTGGTATCAGAATCAGTATTGAGTCTATGCCTTTGTATCAAAATTTTAGTATCGTGACAACACTATTGAGAGGTGCCCAGTGATTAGCAGGTTTCCTCATCAGCATGTAAAAAATGCCCAGGACAATGTGTGGCACGCTGTCGAACCAACAACAGGAATGTCAGAAATGTGAGGCTGCAGCACCAAAGCCAGCTGTACAACACGCCCTGCTCCTGGAATACCACCACTACTACTACTACTGCTGCTGCTGCTGCTGCTGCTGCTGCTGCTGCTGTGTTACTTCACATTAGGTCAACTCCTACAGTACAGAGGTACTAGTAGTGCGTGATACTAGACCAATTAAAAAGAAGAACCACCGCACTGGTCCAAGTAGAGCAGGATGAAGTCAAAGGTACTGATAGAAAGAAAAAAAAAAGAAAAAAAAAGGTCCACATGTCCATAGAATTCTACACAAGAGATCTAGGCTATCAAACATCCCCAATAACCCCAATGTCAAAGGGAGGATTTGTGCGCTAGATAGGAATGCACTGGGATTGAATGCCTAATGGCCCATAGGATAGAGGGCAGGAGCTGACTTTAGGCCTGACATCTCTGACGACTGCGACTGATAAGCCTTATGTGCAGAGATATAGCAACATGTTACAAAGTTCGATGGCTTGTTTCCAACTCAATGCGATGCTCCTAGAGCCAGACAGAGGTCCTTTCTCCAAATCTGAAATGTGGGCTCTTAACTATCCCCTGAAGTTCACGGAATACATCAAAAACTACAATGAGATGTTCAACATGGCTGAGTAACAATCGACTAAAACTAGACGAGGGGATCTGGAGCGGCGTAAAACGGGCCTCCTCCAAACTGGTAAGGCTAGCATTCCTGATAACGCCCAGAGCACTCTCGGCTCTAGCTTTTCCAGGGCCATGGCGGATTTGCAACATTGTAGCGCACCGCTTCCGCCGCGGAATAGAGGAGAAAGCAAAGGAGAAAGCAGCCAGAGGCTGACACCAGTCCGCCTTTTACGCGCGGCGCACACATTAGCTTAGGAATCTAGAGAGGGGTAGAGGAGAGGAGGCAGCGGTGAGCGGAAAAGTCCAGAGGGAAAACCGAAGCCGAGAGGTTGCAGAAGTCCCCCAGTCCCCAGTCCCCAGCACCCCTCCCAGGCCCCGGTGCCCGCTTACCTTGCGCTGTTGCCGTTCCCACGCAGGGTCCAGCAGCAGGTCGCGGTCCCAGTCGTTCTCTTGCTCCATGTAGGTATTCTGCGGCCCGCCGGCAGAGTACTGGTTGTTGGCGGCGTGATAGTCGACCATGTTAATGTTAACGAAGGAGGAGAGCACGACACCAAGGAATGAGCTGCAGGAATCGAACAGAACGCAAAAGGAAAAACGCAAAGAAGCGAGGGGGCGCGGGGGCAGCAGGCCAGGGACAGCTCAGGCTCTCCTGGTCCAGAGGAATGTTTTCTTCGTCCGGCTCCTGCCACAAGAAAAGAGATGTGAACAGTGTGACTGTGGGAGGATCGGCCGCTCCTACAATGTGCAGCTGCTGTAAAGCGCCACGCGCTCCGCCGCAGCCGCGCTTCCGCTGCTTCTGGACAATAAGTGCATTCTTCAGAAACACGAGTCAACAAGAATCTGTGAGGCCCAGGTGACAGTTATCTGTGATATACTAAAACACAGCGTAATGATGTGCCACATTTAAATGAACAGAGCCTATCATAAACAGACTGAGGCCGATGTGACACCGTTTGGGTATTTTTCTTTAACTGGACGTGGAAGTTTATTTTGACAGGCTACTTGTGGGAGTTTACCAATCCGTGGGACTGTTTCCGAGATCATTTTTTTCTGATAAAAAGCTTGTCTCTACATAGATGTTGGTCTGCTTGGTATGTTCCATAGAAATAAACTTTTATATTTACATGGAGAAGGTGAGAAGGTTATGCCACCAGGCCAAATTACATGTCAGATCTTTGGAGAGGCGTGAGACCTCTTGCCTGGCAAATCTTGAATCATATCTGTATTTTTTATACACTCTGGTCCTCACTCCATCGCTTTTCAAGCCAGGACCATGATTGTGCAATCACATTTGTTCATTTAAGTGATGCATATGAAACAAAGGAGCTCATTGGTCACTTACCATTTACAGACAAAATCACATTTCCCTCACCTCAGATCAACAGGTCAGTGCTTTGCTTCTGCAAAAATCCTCAATGTTTTTCAGTCCCCTGTGATATTTTCCTTTTTATTGTTTTTAAATTAACCCATATGCTGACAACAGTTTCACATAGAATAAATACTTTTACAATTGAAGTTGTGATGGTAGGCTGAGATATGATACACACCATGGTACAGTAGGTGGCTGTGTGCACCTAAACCTTTGATTGCAACCCAGCATTTAACCAAACCAGAGGAAGAAGAGGGCGGAGTTATATCCCACATTATCAAGTTATGGCCTAAATGTTCACTTTGCATTGTCGGGCTCGGGTCTAGAGCCATACCTTCCAATCTCTCCCAGGAGACTATTTTGAACCTAAGCTCAACTGGACAAAAAGTTGTAGGAGTGAAGACATTTTACTGCTCATCCAAGCCGCTTCATCAGTTCTGGTGAACACTGCCTTATATCTGTCTGAAGGGAGGAGCTAACTACACTGAAACTAAAAACACCTATTGTTTACAGTTTCTGGTTGTAAGCTAGAACTTTTGAGCTGCACTGACTGATTTAGATACTTGGGGAAGATTGTCTTTCCTAACAAAAATTGTCTCTTTAACTCCCCTCTCAAACTATTTCTTTTCTTTGGATAAGATCTGTACCTCACTATCTTCAAAGGAGTGGTTAGTGGCCTTGAGGTGGAGATGTACGGCAGACTGGGGTCCAGAGGAACTCTCATGACGGTGTTGGTACATCCTCTTGTGGAGTAGTTGTTTAGTTTCTCCAATGTAACGCTCACTGCACTCTTCACTACTCTGAATGGAGTAGACTACATTACTTTGTGGTTCAGGGTTTTGTCCTTTGGGTGAACCAGTTTCTGTCTTAAAGTGTTTGTAGGTTTGAAATAGACCAGATTATCTATCTGGAAAATACTAAAAATACTATTTGAAAATTGTCTGAACCTTTTCAGACACACCAGTTGTGTACAGAATGGTTACACCTTTTTTTCTAGTTTCAGATTCTCTGTTGTCCTGTTTTTAGCTCTCTTAGATTTATTGAAGGCCTATTTTGGATATCCACAAGTCGAAAGGGATTTCTCCACGCGTTGTTCCTCCTTCACTTTGTAGGAACGTTTGTGGGAACCACTTAAGTCCTATGTTGTAGTGTACGGATAACTCCGAGTTTGTGGTGCAGTGGATGGTGTGAATCAAACAGCAGGTATTGGTCAGTGTGTGTGGGTTTCCTGAAGACTCCTACCTGGAGTCCCCGGTCCTCTCCTATAGTTACTGCACAATCGAAGAAGGACAGTTTGTTCTCCTTGGCCTCTTCCGTGAACTGTTTGGATCCAGAGCATTAATATGTGCAGTAAAGAGTTCCAGATGTTGAGTTTTGATTTTAGTCCAGTTGTCATCCACTTATCAATACCAATGCGAGGGTAGGGTGCCTGGAAATGAGGCCAATGCATCCCATTCAAATTGTTCCATATATATATTAGCCATAATAGGAGAGGCCGGTGAGCTGATGGCACAGCCGTGGATTTGCCTGTAGAAGTTTCCTCTGAATTGGAAATATGTGGTTTTTAAACACATTTCCAATAGTTGGCAGATTTGGCAGATTTGGTCAGGTGACGGTTTAGTTCTCTTTTAGCTTAGTATTCTGCAGTAGTCTCCACCTTGCTGCCTCCACCGCTACTGATGTGGGGATACAAGTGAAAAGAGAGGTCACATCAAATGAAACCATTGTCTCATCCAAATCAAATTGGAGACGTTTGACTTTGGTCACAAATTCTGCTGTGTTCTCAACACGGTGCTCCGTGTTGCTAACCAGAGAAGCCAGGATAGTCTTCAGAGTCTGTGCTTCATACAATGGGTCTGAGGGGTACTCCTTCTTTGAGGATTTTCAGGAGGCCATAGATGCAAGGGATGGAGTTACCAGGATAGAGTTTGAAATATAGCTGTCGATCACTGACTTCTTCCTTCTCCAGCTTCTGTAAGCAGTCTATGATCTTCTTCTTGTACCCACTAGTGGGGTCTCGTTTCAGTAATTCATAGGTTGTGGTGTCACTGAGAGGCTGTTCACCTTAGCCTCGTAATCAGCTGAACTCAGTTTTGCCATATGAAAAAGGGAGATGCCGGTGATCCTAACATCAAACATCTCTCACCTCCAACAGGAATAACCAGCTTCCATTTTTCCGCATGCAGGCTTATGCACAGCATGATACAGGTGACATGAGTGTAGTAGAGTGAATTCAATCAGACAAGTGAGAGGGCAGACAGGTGAAAGATTGGAGTGATGTTACCCAGGTGAGAGAGCAGCATAATGACAGACAGGTGAGGGGGAGGAGTGACGTCAGACAGGTGAGAGGGAGGAGTGACGTCAGACAGGTGAGAGGGAGGAGTGACGTCAGACAGGTGAGAGGAAGGAGTGACGTCAGACAGGTGAGAGGGAGGAGTGACGTCAGACAGGTGAGAGGGAGGAGTGACGTCAGACAGGTGAGAGGAAGGAGTGACATCAGACAGGTGAGAGGGAGGAGTGACATCAGACAGGTGAGAAGGGGGAGTGACAACAGACAGGTGAGGGGACGCAACAAACAACAAACAAATATGAAGAAGCATTTCATGAGGACAAGGCAAGTTTATTTGTATGGCACATTTCATAAAGTATTCGTAAAGTAATTCAAAGTGCTTTACAGAATAACAAAGATATTAAAATCACAATACAACAAATCAAAATAATCATAGCTAGTCATCATAAAATTAACACTAAAAAAGAAGAGGCAGAATAAAAACCTTTCAGTTATATGCACAGCCAAACAGAAACGGATGGAGCCTGGATTTAAACATTGTCAAAGTAGAGGCCTGTCTCACATCTTCAGGAAGACTGTTAGGCACAAGCAGCAGTGCTCAGAGTCAGGATTGCAAAAATGTCCAACTCAGTGGTTTTAATTTGTCCACACTTACAGTTAGTTCGTGATGTCATTCCAGCTCCCACAGATGAATGCTGTCATTGTGTCCTTGGGCAAGACATTTAACCTACGCACACTGGTGTATGAATGTGTGTGTGAAAGGGCGAGTGGTTCCTTGATGTGACCTGCTTTGAGTGCCTTTATTTGTTATCAAATATGAATGTATGTTTTTGTACTATTCATACTTATTGACAACTCGGACAGAACTCACTATGAGAGTAGAGTCAAAGAAATATTCAATAATTTAATGGGAAAAAAAATGTTTTTTTTTTCCATTTTTCCCGAAAGTCCTGAAAAATGACTCAGGACATTATGCTATGCGGCTTTGTCTCTATGAAATAATAACCACAAGTGATAGCTATACTTAAGTTATTCTTTGTTTATTATTTAAAAAAAAAGTTTTATGCATATTTTTTTCTCATGTACATAGGGCGTCATAAAATCTGTGTACAAAAAATATACATAAAAAAACAAAAAAAACTCCTATGGAAAAGCTTATGTCTCATCCCACGCATCCGTTCAAATCAGGTGACTCAGTTGTACATCGTCATCTGAAGCCACTGGAACAGGGCACAGTCATATGAGAAACACTTCAGGCATTTCAAAAAGGATTCAGAAGCCGCTTCACTTTACCTGTCTGTAACTGACTGTGATGGCTCCCATTCCGCCCATATCATATGCCTGAAATTTATCTGCCAAAGGACAAAAGAAACACATTTCAGAGTTCTGTACCAAAGGACTGAAACTTACTATTAGAAAAAATCATACTAAATTTGCTGTGGGGTGTAGTAATGAGTTATTTTAATCTGTGTAACTTTTAAAAAACTGCCACAGATTGGCGGCCTCACTACAATCAGTGTGCCCCAGGACAGTTATGGATACAACAGTAGTTTAGTGGAGTGAAAGACTAATGCACAATATTGTAAAGGGACTTTGAGCAACTGAAAAAGCACTATATAAGACAAATTTATTATTATTATTATTAGTATCGTGTGTTCCTCCCTGTCCCATATTTTTATATTTTTTTTTGCCTGACTTCAGACTAATGTACTGATACCAAATGTATTTTTTTTTTTTGAAATTTTAGCTAGTACGCTGAATTTTAGCAAAATAATTTACATTTTTGGACCTCAAAATGTCCTATAACTCTTCATTTCCAATCACTGTACTTGACTATTTGGTCAATTGCCAAGGGGAATTTGTCAAAATTTAGGTAAAAACATTTTTAAATTTTTTTTTTAATTTTGACTGACAGTTACGTTGAAGTTCCTCTGGGGTCAATCTGACTCCAATTTGCTTCTCTTATAACTTGGCCATAGAATAACATATTTTTTATAATTTTGGGCTCTATTTTTATCCTGAATTCAGACTAACTGATACTACATTTACCTTTCATTTATATATTTAGTGCCAATAGGCCTTGATTGTATGGAAAAAGTGATTTTTTTTTTTATTTTTTTTTTACATTATAATGCCCTATAACACTGAAATTACATGAATGACAAAAAATATTTGGTGCATTAGAAGTCGGGAGGGATCTAAATTTAGTGTAGGTACTGTTTTGAAATTTTTTTAAACAAGAGCAAAAAGTGATGTTGAAGTAAAACAAGATCAGGACAAACACAAAAAACAGATCTCACTCTAAATATGTAACACACAATTCAGAAAGTTCAGTCAGTGCTTCCTACAGAGACCTGTCCCACCATAAAACATGTCCTACAGAGACCTGCACCTCCATAAGAACTGTCCTACAGAGACCTGCACCTCCATAAGAACTGTCCTACAGAGACCTGCACCTCCATAAGACATGTCCTACGGAGACCTGTCCATCCATAAGACAGTATGTCCTACAGAGACCTGCACCTCCATAAGACAGTATGTCCTACAGAGACCTGCACCTCCATAAGAACTGTCCTACAGAGACCTGCACCTCCATAAGACATGTCCTACAGAGACCTGCACCTCCATGAGACATGTCCTACAGAGACCTGCACCTCCATAAGAACTGTCCTACGGAGACCTGCACCTCCATGAGACATGCTCTCTACGGACCTGCACCTCCATGAGACATGTCCTACAGAGACCTGCACCTCCATGAGACATGCTCTACGGAGACCTGCCACCTCCATAAGACATGCTCTACGGAGACCTGCACCTCCATGAGACATGTCCTACAGAGACCTGCACCTCCATGAGACATGTCCTACGGAGACCTGCACCTCCATAAGACATGTCCTACAGAGACCTGCACCTCCATAAGACATGCCCTACGGAGACCTGCACCTCCATAAGACATGCCCTACGGAGACCTGCACCTCCATAAGACAACATGTCCTCTGAGAGACAGAGCTCAGGGTCGGTGCTGATCAACTGTGTAGTCAGTGATCCCTCAAAGTGCTCAAGGGGGGCATTTTGTTCATCTAATAAAAAATCTAATATAAATATATAATTATGCATATGTAATTTCAAAATGAACACATCTACGATCGACTCCTCAGGTTGAAAATAAAATCCCCAAGTTACACTAATAATGGACTGTAATTGTTGTTCACTAAGTTTTGTGCAAATGCAAAACTGTTCTGAAGAATGCTTTTTTTTTTTTTATTTATATGAATCTCTTCAATTATCCTTCAAATCAGAATTTTGCATCAGAATTTATGATCTTTGATGAAAGGATTGACTGTTCAGAACCATTTGACTTTGCAGAAGACTAGCTTGTGTTTGGGGAACTAGGCTTTGTCTAAAACAGGATCAGGACTAACACAGGGATCAAATATCACTCTAAATATATGACTCCTTTTGAACAACTGAAAACACACAATTCAAACCCACGAGCATAGGGCTTCCTTTGGTTGACAGCTCCATTTGAAAAACAAAGCTCCAAACAGTTCCTCTCAAAGTGACACAATAGACAATAGCACCCTTATTATACACTTTTACAGGTTTGGCCTGTATGATTTTTTTCAACATTGATTTTGTTTTCATGTTATCCAAGCAGAACTTGAGTGTTTCTGACCATAATTACACATTCTGAGCCTTTATTTGGCAAAGGAAGTTCAAGTGTGAGTCTCACATGCACCAAACACTAGTCAAAACAGCTCTAAACATCATTTCACCCCAGATTATACATTTTGATCCAAAACTCTGCTCAGACTAATGTCTGAACAGAGTTTCATCAAAAAACATTATTTTTCAAAACTTTTTTTTTTTTCATTTGACATGATTTTGGCAAACAGTGGAATGTGTTTTTCAGGGTACATTGTAGGAATGAAAACTACTCAAAGCTAACTCCAAAGAGTGAAGGGGCTTACGGATCATGCTCTCCAGCTTCATGAGCGCAAAGAGGAAGCCTGGGTAACTGATGGTCAGGTCTGGCTCTGTGTACCTGAGGCCCACCAGCTGCATCACCACATCATCCACTAAGATGCCTGTGCACACAAGGCTGAGGTCAAACATCACATTGGAAAAAACTCACACATTTACTGCACTTACTGAATTTCCTGCTTTACACATTTTATTCTTCCTGAAATTCTCCAGTCCTCATTTCAAATCGGTTTGATTAGCTGAGGTAGATAGTGCTCAATTACATTTATTTGAGTAACTTTTTAATGAAATTGTACTTTTCCTGCATACCTTTCTAGCTGCATAGTTTTTCTCCCACTTGAGTAATATTTTTATTGGCGTAACAGTACTGCTACTTGAGTAAAGGTTTTGGTCACTCTATGTTGACAATATGAAATAATTGCGTTTCTTGCAGCTCCTTCAGATATAATGTATTTTGTTTTCTCACTTTTGTGTCTATCCTTTGAAAGCACCAGATTTTGTGTATTAAATCATATTTGCCTTTCAGTTAACTTCAAATTATACATAAAATTGCGTCCCAACTCTTTAGGTTATTCATGGTTGAGTAGTAATTTACCATATACTTGTTTTGCTCTTACTTGTGTAATTCCTTAAAACACTAGTTTGTACTTCTACCTGAATAATATCTTGAAGTAACATTACCCTTTTGGGTATCTGAAAAATAGTGACCACATATTATATATTTAGTTGGTGTACTCATTTAATATCATGTTTTGACCTGATTTATGGTTAAAAATAGATTATGGTAAATAGTAGTTTTTCCCTTTATTCATGAAGGATTTCATCCAAAACCTCAGGTGTATTGGCCTTATCAGGGATGAGGTGGCTCCCTCTGCTGGTGTGCCCATTGAACATAGCGTAACTCATATTTGAGATAAAAGATGCCTCACCAGCAGCCTTTAGAGCTGGGCCCACCTCCTTGTACTCCAGCCGCTGACTTTTGTTCTTATCAAACACCAGGAAGATGTCCTACACACATACACAAGCAGCTCAAAGTGAGACACAGGCGATAAGAAAAAGCAGCGCGTCATTAGGGCTGGGCGATATGGCCATAAAAATCGAATCCTGATATCATTCCTGTGACGATGTAATATATTTTTTTAAATTATACTTCATAAGGTCATGTAGAAGCTTCACAACAAATATTCTTGTATGATATGACAATTTTAGACACAATATTTAACATAATGGAGTGTGCATTAACATTTCTGAGCTGGACGTAATGACGTGCAAATTAGGGCTCTGTCTTTTAGGATGGCTCTATAGCACCCTCTTCAAATTTTGTTTAAAAGAATTCATAAAAGACAATCTATTTCATGAGCTTGAAAGAATTTACAAAGATGCTCTTTATAATGGAGAACAATGTGACAAAGCATGTCAGATCTGGACGGACTCAGTGTAGAATTTGTGTGTTTTGGTGAAGATAATGATGTGTGAATTGAACAAATTAAATGGCTCTCCACTTGGTTATCTTGATTATCTTTTCAAAAGGGTGCACAAAGATACTAAGTGTACATGAATCGTGATAAAATTGAAACCATATTTTGTCTCCAAGAAAATTGTCCTACACATTTTTGGCCCAGCCCTACATGTGGTGCGCTGTGACTCACTGTCCACCTCCGGATCTTGTCCCACAGAGCCTGGAACTCGGGCCAGTTCAGTTTGGCCATCCCTTGTGTCTGAGGGACAGTTCAGGAAAGTTCATGTGTCCTGACCTATGCGACCGTGGTTCCCATGGTCATGGTTGGATGCTCTTGCAATTGACCAGCTGGCATACTGACCAGTGTTTACCATTTTTTATTTTTATGTGACATTGTTAACTTAATATTTGGGGACGTTGACCACCTCAGAAGTACAGTTCAAAGGACGGGAGTTACGGCCGTTGAATTGTGTGATTTGAGCAGTTTGTTTTTCTGTATTCATGGCAACCCGGCTTGGAAATAGCTACGGCAGCCAGCTAGCTTTGAAATCCCTCAACTTTTAACAATGCAACAGGCTTTCTACTCCAAATATGGCACAAGACAGAACAGAGGAAATGGCCTGTCTCATCTCCGACTAACGCAAGAGAGAGGAGTGAGAGAAGAGGCTTTTTTGTTGTGTCTCAAGAGTTCACACTTTACAGTAACACTGAACCCGATGACGTGTTCCACTACACTGAGACTTTTGTTTGAGCTTTTCTGTTATTATTGTATTTTTCCTGTTCAATGTGCTTAAATTGCACCTCTGGGACAAATAAAGTGATTTTGATTAGATTCTGTAACAGCCATCGCCAGACCCTCAGCAGCTAAACCCCATCTCCTCATCTCCCAGTCCTGATCACGAACCTTTCCTTGAAACAGTAAATTGCTCTCTCCATATACTCTCCACCATTAGGGTAATCCTATTTTGGTGTTCCAGCATAGCCATTTAGAGAATGTCCCATCTTTTCACTGGTACTTAAAAACCTGTATAAGAATACTTCAAAATATATAGTATAGAATATAAAATTGTGTCCTATTTTTGCATGGAATTAAACACAACTTGAATGCAGGTCAGTTGCATGTGGATGGCAAGACTTAAAAAAGGCATAAAATAAATTAATTCAGTGAATCTATTTTAAAAACACTTAGACTTCACCTCCATTTCACATCGAGTTGTACATTTCATTACAAATCAGGTACATAAGTGTTAAAGGATACATCCATGAGTACCACCAAGCTCTTGCAGTGCTCCAGAGCCAGGTACTTCTCGCTGCCGTTCAAGACTGCCACCATCCAGAGGGAAAACAACACAATTATTAGTTTTTTTTCTCAGCTATTAATGATAGAGTATTTTATAATTGAGATATAGCAGTGAAAAAAACATTAAGTTGAAAGCAGTACCCCAAAGAACTGCAGGCTTACTGACCTCCTCCTTGAATAGCTTCCTTCAGAAGGTGGTAGAGGTGCAGTGGTTTGCAGAAGCCTGACTGAAAAAAAACAAAACTATGGAATCATGTTCTGTAGACAGTTCATACTCTGCAGACAGCCCATGGCATGTGCGTGATTGAGTTGAGGACTTCACTCAGTAGGGCAGAACTATTTGTTTCCTGATAGCAAACAAATATTTACTGCTAAAGAAATGGGTGGCAACTGGTCTAAACTACAGGATTAGCCACTGTCTAACAAAACACAGTGTCATACTGTATATTCTTTTTTGCAGGAGACATTCAAATGGTGATTTAATTAAGAGCCCTGAGTCTTTGCACTCACCTTGTCAGAATACTTCTTAAAGAGACGCTTGGTGGATTCGGGAGAGGGCAGAGCAGCTTGATGTGGAGATGAAGGCTGTGGAGTAAGAGGGCACATCTGGAGTCAATCCAACTTAAATGTATATGAAACTTCCTTCAGAAAGTGTATATGAACACATGCATTTATACATGCATTCATGTATACATGTGCCAACATTAGTCCCTTCAGTCTGTGATGGACATAAGTATAGTTAATGGGTAAGTCCATACATAAGTGTTTTGTATGACTCAGTTGTTGAAAGGCCACTTTTTTCCCCGTTTCTTTCTCTGCTCTCTGTGGTGGAATTACCTCATTCACTGGGGAGATGTCTTGTGGTGTTGGTGTGTGAGGCGGGCTGAAACACAACAAGGACATCACTCATTCTCTGCTCTTTACCTTTACAATAAATGAAGAATGAAAGCACTGACCTGGTTGCATTGCTCTGCTCAGTCAGCACTCGGAGCAGGAAGTCCCCCTGCTGGTGGGTCTCGGCTGTGGAAGGGATGATGATGTATCGGCCCGGGGGTAAACTGTCCCGCAGCACCACCTCCCGCCGAGAGGAATATTGTGGGCTGCAGAGGAGTGGGCGAGTAGAGTTCAGATTGGAGGAGGACAGGTATGTGTTCTGAGGGTGGGCCTGCGGAGGAACCAGTTCATTACGATGACATCTCATCACACCAACAAACAGACTTAATCCCTACCGTGTACACATGGAGAGCTGTGGACAGGTTTAACCCTCTCCGCCGCTTGTGCTTTCTGCATGAGAGACAGCACAAAGGAGCAAACGGGAGGCTGAGAGGAGGGGTCAACCTGGGAAAGCTCTAGCAGGAACTGAGGGTTCTGCCAGAACAAGCCTGAAACACAGAAACCTTTACTGACACCATTTATCATTTCACAGGGTAAGGTCATGCACCACAGGGAAAGTTCATTCTCACAACAAAAGAAAAAAATAAAATCTGTCAACTGGATAAAACGTTGTAGGAGTGAAGATGTTTCGCTGCTCACCCAAGCAACTTCTTCAGCTCTGGTCAGATTGCCGGTGGACACTGCCTTATATCTATCTGAAGGCTGGAGTTAACTACACTGAAACTAAAAATACCTATCGTTTACAGTTTCTGTTTGTAGGCTAGGTCTATTGTACTACCCTAAGTGTAGACTGTGCCTGAGTCCTACATAGCATAGTCAATCAAGCCCCTAATGAGTGATTTGAGACCTATTAGCATCCAAATGTTTTCTTTGCTTTGCTTTGGGTCTGAGGATGGAGTTATAGATGAAGGATAGATGATGTCTAAGGCCCCCATTCCTGTTTAAGGCAGCTTGAATGAGCAGGGAAACGCCTTCACTCCTACAACATTTTGTCTAGTTGACAGCTGATTTTTTCTTTTGATATTTACTTGGAGGGCTGATATCATACAGGTTAAGAATCATATTCACAGGGAAATTTCATACTCACAGGGTAAGGTCATACTCACAGAGTAAGATCATACTCACAGAGTAAAGATCATATTCAGTCACAGGGTAAGGTCATCGTCACAGGGTATTGTCTTTCTCAAAGGGGAAGTTCATTCTCACAGGGTAAGGTCATACTCACAGGTTTCACAGGTCAAGGACATTTTCACAGGTCAAGGTCATTCTCACAAAGCAAGTTCATTATCACTTGGTAAAATCATCTTCACAGGGTAAGATCATATGCCCATAAATCAAACTATGCACCTGAGTGGGCAGGGCCACCCGCTGAGATATTTGGCACCCAGTTCCCGTGATGCATTACACAGCACCATGGTCTCACAGTGGATGCTGATTGGCTGGGAGACTTGGTCAGATGACACACCTCCATTGACTCAAAGTTCTGCCGGAAGTCTGCCAGAGACATCCTGATAACACAAGAAAAATGAAAGCATGAGTAGAATGGGAACCAGCTCACAGCATAGTGTTAGGGTGGTGCATTTTGTATTTGCTTTGCCTGTGTAATGTTTTATCTGACAAAACTACACAAAAACAAATTTCTCATAGGGGTCAGTTGGTGAGTCTAGTACAGTTTAGACACTCTTTGTATGGTTCTAGTCCTGGTCTAGCCCTGGTATGGTTTGGGATTACTCCTGATTTTATGAGGTGTGTCTGCCATTGGGAACTCACTCTTTATATGCAGATATTTCTCAACTGATAAAAATAAAACTCAAATGGAAGAGAATGGACATGCTCCAAATGAAACTGTGTATACCAACCAGAACTCCCCATCCTCACGGTTGACCCGGCCCAGCCTCTGCTGCTCCTGGGGGCTCACAGTGCTCCACTCTGGGCTGGGGGGTAAAATATACATGAAGGACAAGCGCTCTAACCAACAATAGAGAGAAAGCAAAGACCAAAGACAGGAGAAAGCAAAGACCTGCGTGAGTCACTCCACGGCCCTTCCCACTCTGTGTTGCCCCAGGGGTTGAGGAGTCGCACCAGTTCAACAGGCCCATGAGCTGTCATCACCTACACCAGGACAAGAGTTGGTTACATTTCAGAATTGATGGTATGGAATTATATGCCATAATTTCAGATACATACAATTCACTGAAAATTTAATTATTTTAAAAGAATAACATAATTTATGATCCACAAATATTGAACCATATCCTTGTTTGTTTAAGTTTGTTTCCTCAAACTTGCTATATTAATCTTATGAAGGAGGATCAATTGCACCTTAGTTAATCTGTGCTGACAGAGAAGATGTTGAACTTTGCTTCATGTGTATAAAACCCTGTAATTACAGAGCTATAAACCATAAACCAGGTCAACAACTTGAACTTAAAATTCTGTCTTCCAGCTAAATTGTAAACTATGGGCATTGTGGAATGTTGCGACTTCACACATGTTCAGATTTGCTGACCAGGTTTACAGTTAATATCTTATAATTACAGCCCAATGACATGAAACAAAAATTGGCACAAAGTTCAATGTTTTCTCTGCCAGTATAAACAAACAAACAAAGAGAATTTCATGTTTTCACAATACCTTCAGCTCTGTGGAGCCAATCCCAGACAAATAAGGTTCAATATTTATGGATTTCTGTTTTGGATATTTTTGATATTTCTGTCAAAAACATTGATTTTGTTGATTTAGTTTCAGATATTTTTAATGAAAATACAATGTACACCTAATATCTAACTAATACTAATAATCATAGTGTTAGTTTTTGGACAGATTGTGGATTGAAAGCTAGATGTTACAGACAATTAATATGATGCAGATTCTGTTAGGGTTAGTAAATCCTTCAGAGGGAAATCTTCTAACAAAATCAATAGATGAAACATAGTAGCCACAGATTGATTCTAAGAAGCAGTACAACCTTTGGCTACTCTAGTCGTATATCCCTTTAAACAGGGTCAGTGTGTCTTGTGTCAGCTGTGGTCCAGTGTAAATACTTTTTCCATGGCAGTCACGGAGTAAGCGTGTCGGAACATGATTCCAAGGGGGTTCTTCTGCTCTAAACGACCCTGCAACGAACACACAAACAACAGACTGAAGCAGCATGACAGGACAGGCCCTGGCAGGTTTCAGCATCAGCCTTAACCATAGACTTTCACTGTTTGATGATTACTACTGCACCTTCAGATAATTCTGCTGCACCTGTCAGATAGTTCTACTGCACCTGTCAGATAGTTCTACTGCACCTGTCAGATAGTTCTACTGCACCTGTCAGATAGCTCCACACTACCTGGTTTTGAAGATCGGCACCAACACTGAGAAAATTAGCTGGATCGAGTATCGGTTGCATGATGTCAGGTCGATATCCTAGTTGGGTCTTTAATTGGATGTAATAAGACTATTTACAGGCCGATTCTGTCCTCCCTGATAATACTAGATCTTTTATTCATACAAAATTGTTCAGTATTATTTATTTGAAGGGTAAATAATTGTTCCATAACACAGTTGGATCTCTTGTGTAACAAGTTAACTGCGTTTTAAGGAAATCAGTGCCATTTTCCATTCCTACACTGGAATTGGTTAATATCGGGTAGGCGGATACTTAAAGTCAAAGTACTGATATCGGTATCAGAATTGAAAAAGCTGGATCGGTGCATTTCACTCACATCCGATCTACTACTGTCCCTGTCAGCTAGTTCTACAGCACCTCTCAGCTAGTTCCACTCTACCCAGCAGTTTCTTTGTCCTTGTCAGATAGTTCCACTACACCTGTGAGTTAGTTCCACTCCCCCTTCGGTGTGCCACTGTACCTGTCAGACATTTCCTCTCCACCTGTCAGATTGTTCCACTGCACATGTCAGATAGGTCCACTGTACCTGGCAGTTTGCACAGTTGATGAGAGCTCCTTTGGCCAGAAGTGGCTGGATGAAGCTGTATAGGTCTCTGGGCAGATGACTGATGGGCAGCACCTCCGCCACTCCCCCTGTCATGTCCACCATGGCCTCATGTGGAAAGCCCATGTCCAGAGCCCGGTACCCGCCTTTAAGCCTGCACACACAGGTACACTAACACTGTAGGAGGAGTTGAACTGTGGTGATGTGGCAGGACACTAGGGATGTCAATATTATTCGGTTAAAATGCTTTTTTGATATGTAGCAATAAACACATACACACATTGTGATTTTACTTTTAGCCTTATCATAGAAATGGGACTATTAACTTCACATTCAAAACTGCAGAATCGATGGCCCTGCCCCGTCATAGTACTTTTTTTTTTTTTATGTCAACACAGCAACAGTTGTGTACTCACTTGGCATAGGCCTTCTCTAGTAGCGAGCTCCAGAACTCATTCTTCTCAGGGGAGCTCAGGTAGATGAGTTTGTTGTCCTTTGTGGGCAGCAGGTCATCGATTCGCACCTCCACCCACTCCCCATACTGCCAGAACTGACAAAACAGCATCAAACATCCTTGTGATGGTTTGTACAAGGTCGTATACTGTTCTCCCTCCTCCAACCCCTGAGAGATGTCTCCTCTGATAAACTCCTCCGGAATGACATTTCTCGACACCTTCTTGGCCTCCTTACTGGTCTTTATACTTAACAATAAGTACAGTTATAAGTATAGTTGGCTATAAATGTACTTAATTACATTATAAGTACTACTGCCAAATTTGTAGTACAACGTATGCATGAAAAATACTATTCATAGTATTAATTACTTCTTAACATGATAGTAGTAGCATTTTTAGATCAGTCTTTTGCTTCAACCACATTATCGATGTATTAATGTTGTGTGAGAGAAAAGTGATTGGTGGCGAATGGGGGGTCAGACTTTCCTCCTCCAATGTGCTACATGTCCAAACTTGGAATTATAAAAACTTGGATTAGGGCTGCAAGATTAATCAGTCGAATAGAAATCACAATTTTACTGGTCTCAATTAGCAAATAGTAAAGGCTGCAATTTTTCAAGTACCAGGATTTCATTGGCAAAATGGGGCTGGTTATCTTGGGGGTGGTTGTCACATTTGCAGGAGCTGTTGTGGCATGTTGTTATTAATTATAAAGCTAAATACTATTATTATGCCCTGTGGGGAAGCTGGGTCAATGTGGTCGAAGAAGGAGCTAGACATGCATTAAAAGTGTCTTTTAAATTTAAAAGACGACTTCGGTTGGGCACCAAAATTATTTAAGAAAATAACATAAACCGTTCACACAAAAACAGAACATGAGTACCGGTACCTAAAATTAAATCTATCAAGAAAAAGCACACAACTACACTGAAACCTCCCATAAAGACTGACTGGCTGGTTTAAATACCCTCTTGAGCAGCAGGAAACACCTCCCCCAGGTATATACCATCTACTTCACAGGTGCTGTAGGTATAACCTTTAGCAGGATCTTCCCATCAGCTGCATCGTTTGAGGGCTTAAGTCCCTTTATCTCAGAAGTGTTTAAAAATAAACTATAAACACTTAAACATTGAAAGAAAATACATAAAGAAATTGAAAAAAAAAAAAAAAAAAAACATAACCCAGTTCTTCCCTCCACATGCATAAATAGATGATTATGTATTGTTACTGAATTTAATAAATTTAACCAAATAAAATCTTTTTAAAGTAACAGGTGTATGTGTGGTGTTTAAACTTAAGGCAGACAAACTAAAAGACTAAACAAAACAAACCCTGGATAGTTATGCTTAGTGTTTAGTTGCATATTGAATAATTATAAATGAACAAATGTGTGAATATAAACAAAACTAAGGTGATATTAACGGGACAAAGGCCCACTTTGCCACATGCCCTATCTTTTTTTTTCCCACACAAAAAGCCTGTAAGTTTGCTTGTTTTTTTTATAAATACCTGTTATGTTATTAGAAGCTGATTGATCAAATATCAAGCAAAAAGCCACAGTCTTTGAATTCAGCTATATTCTAAGTTTTCAAGTCAAAGGCCTTATCCATGTGTTAGCCAGCTCCAATGTTTTATCAGAAAGGCAGTTGGGGTCAGATCCATGGTTGGGGTTGGGTGTCTCATGTGCAAAGGGGTTGGTTATGATTTTGTAGGGGCTTGGTTTTTTTTAAACATTTTTCAGTAAATGGTAAACTTTTTGTTTTGAAAAGATGCCTCAGCTCAGTCATCTACTGAAACATTACTAAATAACAGCTTTCAGAAAAAGAGTGGTATATATAGGGTGACCAGACCCGGGATAGTCCCAGTTTTGAGCCCTGTGTCCCATGTCCCAGAAGATTTATCCAACTATTGATTTGTCCCAGTTTTACATAAGAAATGTGTCAGGTGTCCCTATTTTTGACCAAATTGATACCCACCAACGGTAAAGAGGGGAATAAAATCAGCTTGAAACTGAACATAAGGCAAAAAAATATATCAACAGAAATCCCTCAGATGATATACTGATACAAGTGAGTTGGGAATGGACAATGCTACATGCTCTTTTCTCAATTTTATTTATACCAACCATCCCAACCCGGGTATGTACCCTAGGTATATATAATGAGGCATATATAGATGATTGTTTTGCTTTCTTTTTTGCTTCACTCTCTGAAATACGCAAATCATTAAATTAGAGAATCTTTTAACTCTCAGACACAACATCCCCCATGGATATCACTCTGGACTTGCTAGGCAAGCAAGTCCAGAGTGATATCCCTCTGTATTGTTTATACAAATGCATATGGGTCTGATCACCACTCCCTCCAACTGTTTTTAGTTCCATGTGATTTTTTTTTCATAACTTTTTTCCTCATCTGAAACCATATTTGTTTTGATATGAACAGACCATGTGTTTCCTGGATTGGCTAATTCTCGGAGAGATTCAGCAGTGACCAGACACGCGTCATCTTTGTAAAGTGTTAATGTGGATCGTAGGCAACTAAGGACTACTACTATTCTCTGACACATTGAAAATCAAAGCTATTAATTAAATAAACACCTTACCTACATCTGTAACACTGGGAGAATTTCTTCATTTTGTAGCCTAATACGGAATGAGAATCACACAATGCTTGTTCAGAGTCACAGCTGAGACACACTATGTGATTATATGTATTTTAAATTTTATTTCATTATTTTATCCCAAAAGACAATTTTTTTTTGTCCCCAAATGACTATTTTGACCAAAAACACCATACAAAGGACAACTAACAGAACACACTGTAACAGCCTCCCTGAGTTGTTCAGGTCTGATCTATAGCAAAAGACAAATCTGTCAACTGGACAAATTGTATCAACACCGGCGTGAGAGCTCCTCTGAACCCCAGTTCGCCATACATCTCCATCTCAAAGACACTAGTCACTCCTCCGAAGATAGTGATGTTCAGATCTTAGCCAGAGAAAAGAAATGTTTTGAGAGGGGAGTTAAAGAAGCTATTTTTGTCAGGAAAGACAATCCTTCCTTAAACAAGAATGGAGGCCTGAGACATAACCTCTCACTGATCTGTGACTATATCCTCAGACCCAAAGGAAACAAAACGAAAAATAGGAGGGTCATTAATGGTGGAATATGGTCGTTAAGGCTGAAACTGGAGACAATAGCTGTTTACAGTTTCGTTGTAGTTAGCCCCTCCCTACAGATAGATATAAGGCAATGTCCACCAGTAATCTGACCAGAACTGAACAAACGGCTTTGATGTGTGAAACGTCTTCACTCCTACAACGATTTGTCCAGTTGACAGATTAAAACATAGTGTAACCCATTTCAAATCAAGGCTTTAAGCTTTAATTTTATGTATGAATCCTTCTGATGATGAGCAATTTGCTCTTGAGTAAATCTCCCATACTGGTTTGTGAATACAGATGAATATCAGAAAATATGTCGGAGGATAATGGTCTCTGTACCATCCCAAACCAGTACAAAGCTGGAGGAGATCTCAGAGAATACCTGAATAAGGCCAGTCACTCTCCTCCTTCCACTATGGTGCTGTTTAAGCCCTCCACATCAACATAATATAATGTCACCAAGAGCTTACCCTGAAGCTGAAGCGACCGGTGTAGTGCTGCTGGAAGTCCTGTCCTGGAGGAACCACCTTCTGGAAGAGCTTGTCGTTCACAGACAAAGAGGCGATGGCTGCCAGCAGCCAGCAGTCATCTGAGGAGCACAACGGAGAGCATTTACAAGAATCAAATGGAGACATAAATAATAGTGTGTACTGTGCTCAGAACAGTCTAGTCTTTACTGGCAGCTGTGGGGCTGACAGTTATACAACAACAAATGACAAAAGTGCAGCTGTGTTTTTTTTACTTTGTTGCAGCTAATTTTGCATAAATACAAATCAATGATTAGCATGTGTGATTAGCATATTCAAATACACCGGGCTCTAGAAAATCTGAAAGCAACTGAAATGTGTAAATGTCTGAACTTTTCTGTAGGCAGAGGTGTCCAAACTATGGCCCTAAGCCCAAATACAGCGCACACTATATTTTTTGTAGGTTAATTGACTCAAATGATCATAGGCCATATCACTTCAAAAGAGGCTCATTTTGGTCTTTCAAGATTCTTGGAAGTAATCCTCCACCATATGGCATCACACTGCATTGTGATGCCGTGATACAATGGTCCACACCTTATTACAGTTACAGTGGCTCCGTCAAAGAGATGTAAAAATGTACTTGTCTGAATTTATTAAGCACAAGTCTGTGAAAAAAAACACCCCTGGTGCATTGTAATAGTTGTAATAGTGCTGCACTGTTAAGATAGTTAAATTTTGAGATTTTAAAAAGATAGTTTTGTTTGGTGAATTAACTTTATTAAATGTAAATTGTAAAAATGGGTAATAATTGGCAAGTCATTGTCAGAAGGGACTTTTAAAAGCTATATCCCCAATGCAACTAACCCATAAAAACCTTGAGATGACTCTGATAACACACAACATACCAGAAATTCTGCCTACACAGATCTCCTCCCCCTGACATTGTGTAAAGGAGATGTGCACAACCTGTGTTTGCACAATGTTTGTATACACCTGGGCTATTATATTCAGCGCCCACATTGTTCACAAGCTGAACAAAGTTTTCCCCTGCAAAAATGTTCATCCCTCCCCTTTCTACACACTTTTTCTGAATAAAATGGATAAAAGGTGAACATAAATGGCATTTAAATGTATTTATAAAGTGAATGTGGCCTTTTCCATATTTTCTTATTGGTTGCATATTCGCTTATAAAGCCCTAATTTATTGCCATCAGCAATTTGGAATAACTTTTTTTTTTCCGTTTTTCTGACGTGCAGTGCACACATATTTAAAGTTTCACAATGTCATTGGTGTCATGTTTACACTGGCTGCAGTGTACTCACTGAGTTTGCCCTGGCAGATGTCCAGACGAGTCGCTCCGTTGACAATGAACTGAGGAGATGCGCAGAGCTCCTGAGCAGGACAGAGAGGACAGAGAGGACAGAGGGGACAGAGGACAGAGGACAGAGGACAGAGGACAGAGGACAGAGGACAGAGGACAGAGGACAGAGAGGACAGAGAGGACAGAGAGGACAGAGAGGACAGAGAGGAGAGAGGACAGAGGACACATGACACAGAGGACATGAGAGAGGCAGGATCAAAGGACCAACATTTCTATAGACTCGACAAAAGCAGACTGTACTGTGGTAAGTGTCTAACCGCCAACCTGTGGGTCTGTGGCTCTGTGGAAGAACTCACTGCCAAACTGGAAAGGATGATGTCTCCAAGGCTCCGAGTGAAGTATGAACTCTCAGAGCAAGAAGATGACTTTAGGTACACCTCACAGGCACTACGTCTATCTCTTACCTATCTATTACCTTACAGTTTTAAGATAAGAAATACCTCTGTCCTGGGACAGAAGACAAGTAGCGACACGCCTGTAAAAACACCAGAAGAGGCTTTACCCTCGGTCGCTTCCACTTGACTCCGGAGTGCATCTCCAGCTCGCCCAGGGGGAAGTGGTGGTCAACAAAGAAGCCGTCCCGCCCCACAGTGTCAGGATCAGCCCCGAGGTCCAGTGACACTGCGCTCAGCAGGTCAGCAAGCCATCTTTGGGACTGCGAGCCCAGGAGCTCATCCGAACACACAACATCCAAGTCGTCCTCCGGCGGGGGAGAGCTGTCTGAGGACCAGCTCACAGACTTCCTCACCACGGTCTTGTCGAGGTCTGGCTCCACAGCAGAACTGCTCATGGTGCTGTTTCTTCTTGCGCACACTGTATTGAGCAGTGCGCAGAGCAGAGCGCTTAAAACCAGAGCCACTCCCGCTGCCTCAGGTGTCCTCACCTGGGCGGCCCTTCAGACAGATCCGGGGCGGGTTTACCACTTTGGCTATTTGACTGTTTATTTAGTTCAATGTAGAAGAATATGGACGGTTTAGTTTAAATACCTCACTTATTTGTCAGACTCCTAGATGGGGGTCAAGAGCTGGTTTTCCCTTAATCCGGCTACATAGTATTTCTCTATGAAATATCCAAAAAGTAAACTCCCAAATGTTGATTCTACTCATTTCTATTCGTGACTAGAACCAAGAGCTCACAACATCAACTAAATGTGATACAGTGTTTATTTTAGCTGAACCCGTCTGTAATCAATTTTACAGATGCACAGTACATTAATCTTACGTACACAGGTAGTTCCTTAAAAAACTGGACAAATGCTGAGGTTGAATAGATTCGGATTAGCTGTAAGGAAGGACACATTATTTAGGTACCCACATCCTGAATTAAACTGGGAAGAAAGTAAATAACTGGGACAAATATGGCATGATTATCACTCTGGAATGCATAAACTTGAAAGTTCTTCACTTCTTTAAAATGCCTCCATTTCTTCTTTACAAACAAAAGAAATACACCACCAATAACCTGGAGTGGGTCATAGGGAATCTCCACTGTTGTAAAAGAACACACTGCCAGTATGAGTCACTCTAGTGTCAAAGCTGAGCTCACACATACAGGAAAGACAAGGCGGTCAGACGGAAATGTTTATTTCAAAAACACAAGATGAAAAAGTGATGATCCAACGCAGTGTCTGTACAGGCTTCAGGATCACTGGGAGTGGCCATGATACTGGATACACCTGAAACATGCAGTCACCATTAGAGCCCACAATCCTCTTCAAGGATTCTTAGTATTGTTTCATAAAAGTTTATGTTTTAACAGTTGTTCTAAAACAAATTAGTAGTAGGCGTGGACAAAGATTTCCGTCCCTATAGACTTTCCACCCTACGGTTGAGCTCAATAACACTAGAAAGAGCACCCCCTGGAGGGTGACAGGAGGGTGACAGGAGGGCAACGGGAGGGTTGAGGTGCAGGGCAAAACACTCACTCTCAAAGTCGATCTTCTCCACAATGTTCTTGGGTTTGACACTCTCCTCTTGGTTGAAGATGAACACCTGTGCGTCCTCGTCCTCTGTCCAGCCGTATTTGTTCATCCAGGCCTTCACCTGCGTGTCTGAATACCAGAGGATTATTATGATTCTTCAGAGGGTACTTGACTTGAGTATTGTACCGTACTGTTTTTTACGGGAGGTTAGTCTCACCTAGCGGATCTCCCAGCATCTCTGCCAGCAAGCGCCGGTCAATGGTCTGGTATGTGATGCCCACTACGTGGCAGATGACTGCACAGAGGTGTATGTGGGTTAAAGGTGAATGTGGCCTCCTCAGGCTGCACAGTACACATACTCACATTTACGAACAGAGTCCTCAAAACCAGCAATGCCGTCAATCAGCTCCCGGTTCTCCTCCAGACTCGTCTGCACACACAAAATCCGGGTCAAACTCCCACAACATGTGCTGACAGAAGGCGTAACCCAGAAGGCCTTTCCCAGAAAGCCTTACCCAGAAGGCCTTACCCAAAAGCTCTGGAAGTGGCAGGTCTCCAACAGGTTCCCCAGATACAAGATCTGTCTGATGGGCCGCTCCTCCTGCTGCGACACTGTAGTCAAGGAAATGCACCCCCAGTCCACAAGCCATATATAAAATGGTACATACTGCATAAATATTGCATACATATTATCAGGGATTAGCCCTGTTTGCACAGCAACCATGGCAAAGACCCAGCAGCTTCTGTCAGGGAGGCTGCTCTAACAATGGCATCAATCAACACTTAAAGTCAGAGAGTCGTAAACAGTTACATCAAAATATATAAATGGGGAATTTTAGTCTGTTACAAGAACCGCAGAATATTACAAATTAGACCCATATGTAAATCCACTTAAAACTACGCAAGACTGGGGTCCTAGCGTCTTTTAACCATACTATAAACTACTTAAATTTGAGACTATTTGACCTGAATCAGTACAAATTCTTGAGGGAAAAAAAGAGTGAAGCAAGTGCCCTCACAAAGACTAGTTATTATGGGATTAACTTTTCTGCTCGGAGCACGCATCACTGACACTAGAGACAAAGGCTTACAGCACAGTTGACAGGTTTTGTTTCCAGGTTGCACATGGGTGGCAGCAAATGTGAGTTGCTGCATTCATGTGGCCCTCAGGAATACATTTTCCTAAGCTGAAAAACAGCATGGGAATATGGGACCCTGCTGCCAGACTTCCACACTTGATATCAGCTGTCATGTGGAAGCAGGCAGCTGATTTGTCATTTGATCTCAAAGAGGGGGTATAATGCAAAATCAACATTTTGATAACATGCCTGAAGAAGTTTAACAATCTCTCCCAGGTCCTTTTTGCACCCACCTTACAAATAGCAGAGGAGTCCTATGAAAAGTTCAAACAACAAACCTGTGTCACTCATGCTCCCCCTCAGCAATTTTACATAAAAATACAAAAACAAGATAAAAAAAACACCAATACACTACAACTTCACAAACCTAATGCAATTTGTAGTAGTTTCATTAGCGAGATGCAGGGGCCAATTATAATGTGATAGCACTCTGAAAGGGCAGTGACTGGACAGAGACCAAAAAGGAAAGGGGACTCAGAGGATCAAAAAAGAAATTGAAACATATTAAACATTTCTAAAAACAATTTGAGCTCTTTGGCTAAATGCTACTACATTGAGAGGTTTACTGTCAGTTGTCCATATCAGATTTGGACAAGAAATACCAGACTGAGCCTACTGTTTAATTCATTACTGATGTTAACCAAAAAAAATATTGTTAAGCTTTTGAGAAGGGTCACAACAACTGACTGACAGAGTGGTTAGCTCTATTAAATGCCTTAAATGAGCGCTCAGCGCACTCAGTGATTGTATTATTGGTTAAAAAAAAATTAAAGCACCAGAAGGATACGTGTGTCTGGTCGATCATGCACTTGCATAGGGTGAAGTCTGTGTGGGGCAGGTTGGTCAGAGCCTTCAGCAGGATCTGTGACGTCACTTGTGTCTGGAAGTAGGCGGGGTTAAACTGGTACCTGCAAGCACATGTTTAGTGGACAATTACTAAGCTGGACTGCTAAGATCTACAAATACAATTAATTCATTGGTAAACAAAAGCACTCAATTTATATGTATTATAACTGAATGAGACAATAAGGATTCCTCATTCTTGTTTAAATGGACAAAAACATCTATTGTAGGACTCACAGGAAATAGTCAGACACTGCCAATAGAGCATTTATATAGGGGTGTCAAGTTATAGTTATCTGGACCACTATCAAAAAAAACGTAAGAGCAACAATAAGAATGTGATGCGCTACAAAAGTAAACTATGATTTCATAAAGCTGCTCACATGCTAGACTAGAGGAATGGTACCTTTTAGACAGTGTGAATGGTATTTCAGTGTTGTTTGGACATGCTATCAATAATCATAAAACTGGTCTTCCCTTAAAATCATAGACTGTATATATAAACGTACATAGCGAACTCGCTAGCCGCCACATTCCAAATAGGAAGTGAGCATGGGTGCACTTTCAGCTCCATCAAGTCCGACTCCAATTCACTTTCTATTCATAAACGTCACCATTCTCTCTGTAAGTGCTACAGTCACTCATCATTTTGGTCTTAAAACCTGCTCTGCATTGTCCTGCTATTTTTATTTCACCATTTTGTCAGTAAAATCAAGATATGAACATTAATAACAGACAAATCAGGTACAGTCTTTCCCAGAGGTCGCTCCTGCTAGCGGTAACAGCAGGTTTAATCGACAGTTTTCCAAAGCGCCCGTTTTGTGCCAAACCAGGAGTGCAGGTGGGAACACCCTTGCTCTAGATTGGCTCTTTGGTTGCTATGATAGTGCGTGTGTAAAGGGAACGGTGAAAACAGGAGTTGATCAGCAATATTGCGTCTTGAAAATAAGCAATTAAAGACTGCTCAAACTTTAAGAGAGTAAATGATGAGTGGAAACAACTATAACATGGTCAAAAACTCCCTAAAACAGTTTTGCATAATAGGTCTGCCTTAATAACATTGTTCAAATTTAGGGTCAACTTGCTGTTAAAGTTGTGAATACTAAAAAACTTTGGATGAATACTCAAGTCAGAGACAGAAATGGGAAGAGAAATAGGAATCAATCCCTCTGATGTGGGAATAGCATAGTTTGCAGTGTGATGAAGCTGCAGAGGGCCGGTACAAGAGACAAAAGCCCAAACAAAGGGCTGACGTACAGTTTGAGAACAGCCAGATTAGCCTCTAGGTCGTAGGCATTCTCTCGGGCCTGGGTCTCCACATACCGCTCCAGGGTTGCTAGGTTTTCTGGGTTGTACCTACAGATGACACACACAGTAGATTTACATTATAATATTTATACATAACAAATTAGATGTTACCAGTGGTTCACAGAGTACTGGAAATTTGTACTCAAGTAAAAGTACAGTTACAAGGATATAATCTACTCAATTAAAAGTAGTGATGCCAAAATTGTACTTATGTAAAAGTAAAAAGTAAGCCTATACATGAAAAAACTATTACCTTTTCAACTATTTTTTAAAGAAGCAAAATCATGCTTTTATAGAAAACCTAATCACTCCAACAGTGTAAACCTGAATTTTGTTCAATTCAAGCTCCGGCCAATCACAACAGGAGATGCAGTGCTGTTATGGGAGTTTGTCAGTTTAGAAAAAAGCCATGAAGAGACAGCCATGAACTGTCACATATGGAACTTGTGCTGCACTGAATAACTTCTATGATTTAAAATGCTTCTAATTACAACTGCATAGCTAGAATTATACTCAAGTACAAGTAGCCTTCAGGTTTAAAAATCTGCTAAAAAAAAAATATAAATAAATACAATTACCCCCAAAATCCTGTCAATTACAGTAATGTGAGTATTTGTAATTAATTGTTTTCCAGCCCTGTATTTTACAGTAGCATAAAAGCAAGTAAGGACAATTTAAGGTATACACACATCTGGTTCTCAGTTAACAGAATATTTGTATTATAACAGTGATGTTGTGAAAAGGGATTGTTTATATTGGAAAAGCCAGGGAGCCTTGTTACAAAGGTGTCAACACTAAACCCAGACACAACATTTAGGATTGACTTAGGATGTTTACCAGCATATAATGTCACTATTCTGAACAATCTACTCTAAAAAGCCGACATTGGATGAAGGTAGTACCGCACCACAATGGATTAATTTACGGATAATTTATAGAAAGATGAAACAGAGACACATTAGCTGCGTGTTAGCTTAGCATTAGCATAACATTTGCCTAGCCCCGGTGCGAGCGGCGGAGGCTCACCTGTCGATGCCTCGGAGCAGTTTCCCCACATTTGCTCTCATTTGCTCAAAAGACGACGCCATTCGATTGTTTGTTTTTCCTTTTTTTAGTCCGAAAATGTGCCGATTAGCGCTACACGTGTGCTAGCGCATCAGAAGCCGGGTGCATGGGGCGGATGGGCAGCGCAGAAGAGAGAGGAAGAGTTAAAGTGACGGACCAGTGCAGACACGTGGGCGCGCCCCCTACCGTCTGCGAGAGAGAACGACCTGGACCGAAAATGCAGGTAAAACTCATTTAGCATCTCTTTACAAAATTAGTGGATAGACTTCTTAGATTGACGTTCTCTGACCAAAATTTAAAGGTTCTATATTACACAAAAATGACTCTTTTAGCCATATTACAATGCTGTTATGTCTTTAAAAACATACACGGGGTGGTCGTTTGTTTCATTCACACGTTGAGTAACCCTTATTATTAGTCTGTTTACATCTCCATACCTCAAAATGCTCTGTTCCACCTTGTGATGTCATAAAGTGGTCGTGTTAACAGCTACATTTTACCCTGTGTTTAGTAGAGATTGGAAATTGGTGGACTGAAATTATCCAAATTATTCTATTGAAGGTGTATGGAGTTTAAAAACACAGCGGAGCACTTTCTGTATTGCCACATGACATCACAAGGTGGTGGAGTGTTTTCTGTTTTTTGTTTGAGAGAAGCCAGGTACGTTTTTGATGAGGATGGAAGATTATAGATTAGATCAGAAAATAGTGTACCGTAAAGTGGGCCCTTGAGTGCAAGTTGTACACTTTCAAACAAATTAATTTCACACATCAGGAGAAACAGAGAGTTGGCTGGACATTCAAGTGAAGAATGATCAACCAGCTGCTACAGATCAGAGGTTGTATAAGCTACAGACGGTGTGTGATTTTGGTTCCTATCTGAAAACACAAAGGTCTACAATCAGAAGTGGGTACAGCGGCCTCAAGTAGGAGTACTGTTACTTTAGTAAAAACAATTTTAAAAATTTACTCAAGTTGGAGCAAAGTTACTCACGTAAAAGTAAGTGAGTACCACCCACCTCTGTGAATAAGTTAGTAGGCTACTGAGACAAATCCTCTGACCCACTTTTAATGCAAACTGTAGCCTGCATTTTCAAACTAAATAACCAACCACAAGCAACTTCCTGATGTTTTGTCTAGAATGTTCCACAGTATTGCCTTAAAATATGTAGCCTGCGCATTCGTCACCAACATTCCCTGGGGGTGTGATGCTGGAGAGTCTGCTCTGTCGTAACCTCTGTTACTCAAGAGTTAATCTAAAATGAATTTTAACACAATCTGACCATAAACTGACATAACTGAAACTGCAACAGATGAGCTTTTATACGGTTAAACAAGTGCCTCTTGCATAATGTTATAAGCCAAGATAATAGGAATCATGCATCTGGAGCCAGGGATAAGGTTAACTTTATTTATTTTACACAGGGGAGTCGACAGAGGGGAACAAAGGGGCCTGTTGTCCCGGGCCCCAGTGTTTTTTCTCTATTGATATATATTAGAGGGGGGCTCATGTGAGGTTTCTAGCCCCGGCTTCCCAAATTGATGTTGTTGGGCCTGATTAACAGAGAGTTGGTCTAAAGTACTATTGGTCCTTAATATGTACTATATAGATCATATCCGACATATATATATATATATATATATATATATATATATATATATATATATATATATATATATATATATATATATATATATATATATATATATATATATATATATATATATATATATATATTGTGTGTGTGTATATATATATATATATATATATATATATATATATATATATATATATATATATGTGTTGTGTGTGTGTGTGTATATATATATATATATATATATATATATATATATATATATATATATATATATGGGGGACTTGCTGATATCGGTATCGGTTGATATCGACATTTGTTACCCAATATCGATATTGGCCCATACCGTTACTGATATTGGGTGAAGTCCAGAGTACTGTCATTGTGCTGTTAAACATTTTAAAAGAGCATTGATCAAGTCAATGGAGGAATTTGAAGTGAATTAGGCTGGAATTCATCTGGACCCAGAAGAACTGTTATGGCATCATCACTGACCAACCCTGTCATTAACCCATTGGCTCACAGGACTGCCGTGTCTTTCTTGAGACAAATGTCTATAGTGTACTCTGCTGTTTGCACCTGCTTAACCCCGCCTACCACTCAGACACTTCCACCCACAGGAAACCAGCCCCGGAGCAGAGAGCAATGAGCAGAGAGCGTGCAGGGCTGACAAACAGGAAGACAGCCCAGATTCCACCAGCACTGATTCGAGGATGAGCTGACCGGAGCGGACATGGACCACCAGCATCGCACTGCCCTCCACATCTCCACCAGGAACCCCCAGGATGACTACCACATCCTGCACAGAGTGGGAGGGGGAACCTACGGAGATGTCTACAAGGTGCGTACCCAATCATAAGCACCTGCTACAACACTTAAAGAATACTTATCATGCTTTGAGGAGATCTAACTAAACCGTTTTTATTTCTACCCAGCAGCAGCTAATGAGTTCAGCTAAATGTAATCTTGTACCTGCCAAGCCATTTGTTGGCATTTGTGTGGCTGGAAACACAATTACGAATAGTTAAATGAAATGTGTGTGGATGTGTCAGAGATGTGCTTATATTTGAAATAATGTTACTATACTGAAATTTCATACTCAATATCGATAGTAAGAAATAGACTCGATACTCAATTACCGATTCTGTTACTATGATGAAAATTTAAAAAAAAAACACTCCTTATTTAGACAGTAGATTTTGATTTTCAACCTTAAATAATAGTAGTTTCTTTTATTTTCTTTTTCCCTTATATTTGTGTAATCCCTCAGTGGTCCAGGTAGGTTCCATAGTGGTTCATGGGCGTATACTAGTCCATGTGGTCTCTACACTTGTTCTGATACAGCTCAACATCATTCTTGAACCATGTAAATGTGACTTTTTTATTGTTGATACTTGCTCAAATGAGTATCTAGTTTGGATACTAGTTTTAGTATCGATTAGTATCTGATTTTTGATACTTTTGACAACCTACTTGTACCTGGAAGTGTGGCTGGAATGAAAAGCAATGTGTCAGACATGTTCCTATGTTTGAAGAATAGTAAAACATGTAATTACGTTTTGGCATTTTGAGTCTTAAACATTCATGACAAAGGAAATATGTGTCTGCAACTGTGAAAAGACAAATGCTTACACGGGTTATAACATACACAGCACTTCTAGTAAAACAAACTTTATAGCGATGTTAGTACTGTTGAAAATCTTAAAAGTAGCAGAAATATTGAGTGTTAAATAATACACAGTTACAGAGACCAAAATATATAGCTACTGTCCTGATGGTGGCCCGATTTTTAAAGATGGAAGATGGTGGATACGATTACCAAGATAATTGCTTTATGGACTTACTGTTAAAGGGCCAATATTACTCATAGTTTTCTGATCTGTTATAATGTTTCCTCATCACAAATATCTCTGGAGTTGTGTTTTGTTTCATTCACACATGTTTAACACACAAACCCTGCATATTTAGGTTCTTCTCTCACATTGTTCCACCTTGAGATGTCATATGGTAATACAGGAAGCGCTCCTCTGTGTTTTTAAACTCCATACACCTTCACTCGGATCATTTTGATGATTACAGCGCTGGAATTGCTAGTCTCTATTAAACAAAAGGTAAAAGGTAGTTGTTAACTCGAAAACTAACACTTCATGACATCACAAGGTGGAATAGAGCATTTTGAGCTTTGGAGATGTAGACAGTCTAATAATAAAGGGTTACTCAAACATGTGTGAATGCTGAGGAGGCATTATATATGGTTCACAAGAGTCAATTTTATGTAATATAGGACCTTTAAAGCTCCACTATGTATTTTTTTCTGGTCAGGTGTACCTCTTTATCTTTTTATTTATCTTAAAATAATGTGTAAAATAATGACTTTTCTGACAAACATTGTGATTGTGATTAGATTTGCAATATGATCTGACAAAAACCCGGATTATGAACTGACAAACTAAAACAAGAATCACACAGAACCTGTTTGTACTTGTCGTGTTGTCACGACACTAAAATTTCAAACTCAATTTTGATTCTAATGAATAGACTCTACTCATTACCGATTCTGATACCATCATAATAATATCTTTATTTAGACAATAGAATGTGATTTTCCACATTAAATAATGGTACTTTCTTTTCTATTCCCATGTGGCCTTATATCTGTGTAATCCCTCAGTCATCCAGGTAGGTTCCATAGTGGTCCATGGCGTATACTAGTCTGTGTGTCTTATACTTGTTCTGATACAGCTCAAAATTATTCTAAAAATATTCAGTTCATTTCCGTCCTGTAAATATGACTTTTTTAGTATCTGCTCTAAGGAGTAATGTCTAGTTTTGATAATAGCTTTAATATCAATTAGTATGTGATTGTCGATTCGACTTTTGACAACCCTGTTTGTGGGGAAATTATGGTACTTTGGTACTGAAACTGCAGCCTTTGCGATTTGCTTATTGCAGTGATTCAAATAGCGATTTTGATTTGATTGTGATTAATGTTGTATGGGTAGTTTTAGGTCAATGAGGGGAGCGCTCTAGAGGCTGGGCCCCTAAGATGTGTGGGAACACCGATGACACATGGTAGTTTAAGCTTTTCAAAGTATAGCTGATAAGTCTCACAGTTGTGCAGGGGAAATGTCAGATATTCATGAGCCTCAGCAGAACAGGGCGTCCCCTCTGAGGCTCTGCAGAGAAGGAAGTGGTTGGATCAGAAGTGAAAGTATGTATGGTCTAGTGCAAAATAAGTTAACTAACAATATATGAGTTTTGGGTTATTTTAAAAAATGTATAAAGCCTCACTTTGCCTTATGGGGTTGATTACATTTTTCCCTCATTAATTGATCATCATTTTTAATTCGATTTTGTTTTGTGTTATTAAAAACCCAAAATCTGGCTTTAATACACATTTCCTGAACATAAACAATACAGAATTTTAATCATTGCCATTTAACTCAAAAATGTTAAAAGTCTTCTGTCTGCACCAAACTACTCTGCTTTTACTGCCAGAGGAATATCTGTAGATCTCTCCATTAAAGTGTTATAATGTTGTTCCTTAGCAGTAAGATTCTGTCCACTTCTCAGCCCACAAGCCTACGTCACACATGCTCCCATATGACAATTCTCCATAAATATACAAAAGAATGATACAAAACTGTACACAACTTCACAAACCTGACAGTTTCATTAGTGGGATGCACGCTCTGAAGGGAGAGTGAGCAAAGGGAACAAGAGTAAAACTTATAAACGTATAAAACATGTTAATACATTACTGAATACATCACTTTCAAAACAATAAAAGGTAACACGGTGATCCAAATATGTTGTGTGTTACAGTTAATACCCCATAGACCCCCTCGATATAAAGCACCAAGCACAAAATTGACAATTACAATTGAAAGAATCTCTAAAATTTCTGTGAATGTTTACTTACATTTCTGTCAATTGTCAAAATGAATCTGGATTTGAGTAGTACTTTTTATTAGGACATGATGTACTTCTTTATTTCTTGCTAATTTTAATATAGTACTTTAGTTTATTAGTTTAACATGGGCCCCGTGTACACTAAATTTAGCTAGCACTCTTTTATAGTTCTTAATAATCTTGCCATATTTACTAAAAATAATAAAAATAACTCAAATAAGGGGGATCTAAATAAAATGCCTTTGCATTGAAATAGGGACTGTTCTTTTGCAGCATAGAGCTGAGTGTATACTAAATAAGAGAGGCTTGCTATGCTCCTGCAGCAGGTTTAGCACGTGTGCTATAGGACCGCCCACAGTCACACTCAGTGCTTACAGAGCCCACTCATGCATGCAGCACGCCTTTGCACCAAGACTTGTTTCAAGGCAATCAATCCACCACAAGAGCAGCAGAACAGGTGCTACCTAACACATTTATTTATGTGAATCATCTGTGAAGTGTCACTGGTGTCAAGAAAGGCACTGATGAATACAATTCTTTTTAGTTAGAGCAACTCCTTAAAGGCACAAGACGTAACTTTCTGGAGGTGACACACCACCTGCATGATTTCATGGAAAGTTAAAACAATACTTTGGAACATTCTTTATGGAGATAGATGAGTTTTATGCCATACTGTTCATGATTATAGTCAAAGAAACAACATTTCCATGGTTCTTCTCCAGGCCAAATATGAGTCAGGTTTGTGGAGATGCAAGCCCACTCACAGTAAGGATGCATGATGCAAAGTTTTTCAGTGCTAATAACTCAACCAAAAAACTTTAAATTACACACTGTGGCTTTAAATTAGTCCATTATTCGCTACTCCTTTCTTACTCTTTCAGCAGGCCTGATATAGTCCTGATTTTTAGACCTGGTTTAGACCTGGTCTAGGTGGGATTTGGAACGTCAAATGTTTTTTTGTGGTGATACTAGGTCAGAAAAAAAAAAAGTCAGATCTACTAATCACTTAAAATCATTTCCTGTCATGGGATGTTTAAGGTGTGGGGCTGTAGTCAACTAAACACATGCCCTTTGTCCTGCAGATCCACTAAAAAGTTCTCAAAACTATTGCATCTCCTTGTATCTGTTTTCACAAGACCACAGCTGCAGAGCTCATGCAAAAACTACTATTTGTGCAGAAAAAGTACGACAAAACAATGTATTTATATAAAGACAGATACATCTTGTGAATCATGACTTTAATCTGCCTTTTTACATATAAATTCCAAACCATACATGAACTGTATTGCAGAGCTGGACAGACCTGTTCCAGAGAGACCCAGCACAAAACAGCCCAACCCAACAATTCACACAGAGCTCCATCACACACTCAGCCACGCTCTCAGCCACAAGCAGTTTGGGACAAAATTTGATGTTTTTTTTTTGTCTTTTATTTTCTAAAGGGAATGGGTTGTATATAATGTTTACATAGCCCAAAATTTGTTCAGCAAAATTGTTAGTTTGACTTGGTATTTTACTTATGTATTAACTGCAAACACAGAAAATGCTATATTCAAGCATCTGGTCGTTTCAGTGATCATCAAGCACATCTCTGTCCAGGAGAGAGCACTGCTGGAAGAATGTCATCAGATATTTCATAATCCCAGCCCAGGGAAGCAACAAGTTGGCATGTGGAGACAGTGTGGTTTTGAGGAGAGGAATCACTACAACATATTTTGGGCTTGCCCCAAATTAAAGTTGTGTTGGAGCAAGATCCATGCAAGGTTAAACTTAGTTTTTGGAATGAACATGCCATTCAACTTTGAAACTCTGTATTTAGGTAGGGTCTTACTTTTGGAACGGAGAAGTGATAAAAAGCTGTTGCAAGCCCTCCAGGCGGCAAGTAAAAAGAAAGGCTCTGCCTTCAGTGGAAGGCTGGATTGATATAGTATCTGAAATATTTAGGATGGAAAAGCTAACCCCCTTCAGAGCTCTATCACAATCAACGCGCATCCCCCTAATGAAACTACTTAACACTTTGTCAAGTTGCTGTGTACAGTTTTGTATCATATTTTTAAATATTTATGGAGAATTGTTGTGTGGGAGCATGGGTGATCCAGGCTTGTGGGTGGAGCCTTGTACAGGCTCATACTGTTAACCGTAAAAAAGGGTTTGAATAGGGCCCGAGAGAGATTGCTAGATTACTCAGACATGCATAGATGACATGTAAAACCTCTTCTGCCATGTTTTTGATGAGGGAACAACATTATAACATGGGAGAAAGCAAAAAAAAAAAAATGTTTGCATGATACTCGCTCACTTTAACCAACAGTTAGTTAGAAAGTTAAACAGTCATTGATGAAAAGCAGACAAGCAGATTAATCATCATTCACGGGAAACAAGCACATGCACACTTAGGTCCCAGCTTAGGTCCCAGAGGACCTAAGCCGGGACTAAACCAAGACTAAACCAGAACTAACCCAGAACAGAGAGAGAACAATAAAAATATTGTACTGAACCATCAGTAGTGGTCAGTAGTTTTATTATCATAAAATAACATTTTTAATACGTCACATATTATTGACCAGTAATAGTACATTATATGTTGGAGCTCAGGCCTTTTAATGATACCATCTATTTAAAAAATAATATCTGTATACCAATATATCCTGCTTCAGAATGTCTTATTGTGAAAAACCTAGTGCTCAGTTTGAGGAGTGTGCTGCTGCAGAGACACCTGCTCTCGGAAAGAAGAAGTGAGACTTGAAGTGTGTGTGTGTGTGTGCATGTGTGTGTGTGGGCGTGTTTAGCACATTATTTAGGACTAAAGTTATGGGGACAAACGTCACGCCTCCATGAGGTCAGTCTCCACTGGTGGAGCTTTTTACCATGTGATAACACTCTCTCATCAAAAACATGACTGAAGAGGTGTTAGATGTCATCCATGCATGTTTGAGTATTTCAGGGGTCTATTCAAACCCCCTTATGGTTAGCTGTAAGAATCTGTGCAATGTTCAGAACGCATCTATGTCACTCATGCTCCCACATGACAATTCTCCATTAAGAAGACTGCTACAAGTACCTGCAAGTCCATGTGAACAATAGGCTGGCCTGGAAGGACAATAGTAATGCTGTGTATAAGAATGGCATAGCTTTTTTGAGCTTTTGTACCAGTCTGTGGTGGCCAGCACCCTGTACTTGGGTGTGGTCTGCAAGAGGAGCAGCACCACCAAAAGGGACATTGAGGGGATTGGCAAACTGATCGGTAAAGCTGGTCATGTGATTGGCTGCGAGCTGGAGACATTTGTCACAGTGAGAGATCCTTTTCTCATAGATAACATGTGTCATGTGCATCACTATTTCATCTTTGTGTTTCTCCTTATCCACTCTTGTATATAGCCCAGATATATTTTGTATTTACTATATTTTTATTTTTACTTGTTTGCTCTTTGTTATAATATTATGCTGTAATGTGTGAGCTACTGTCTCCAAATTGTTTCCCTTGGGGATCAATACAGTTTGTTTAAGTCTAAGTCTATAAATATACAAAAACATGATACAAAACTGTGCACAACACAAACCTGATGAGATGTGCAGTAGTTTCATTAGCGTGATGCATGCTGATTGTGTTGTGATAGCGCTCTGAAGGGGAAGAGACTTAACGTGGAGAGCAAAGGGAGTGGCGATTCAGTGTCAAAAATGAAAGTGAAACTTATAAAACATGTTAGTATGTTGTTTTTGGCAAATATAGCATTGTCAAAACAATAAAAGGTAACGTGGTGATTTAAATATGCAATATGTTAGCAGTTAATACCCCATATACCCCATAGAAGTCAAGTCTTAAAACTACTGGTGAATTTAGGTCAAGGTTAGGACTGAGGTTAAAGGGACAGTAAGTATTTTGATTCAAATTTCATAGACATGACTTTCTGTGTCCCCAGATTTGAGGTAAACTGGGATCACTGATTTTCAAACTGTGAAAAATGAAGTACTGTATATAAATGTATTTAAAGCTGTCTAGCCTAGTTGTCAAAAAACCCTTTAATACATTGCTACTATTCACATGCAGAAATTATTTGGCCACCAACACCGCATTAGAACAGCTTTTCAGACAGAAAAGTGTCAATAAATAAAAAAGTTCTAATTAGATGAAGATGGCACCTACACATCAGATTTTGGTCGCACAGTTCTTTTTTTACAATACACTTTCTTGGGGGAAAAATACATTTTTCTAGTGTAGTTCTACTTTACTAACAATAACAACGGACAAGATGGCCAAGTTGTTTATGTTATAATTTGGTGTTTTGGTTCTCAAGATGATCATCCAATCAGAAAGCAGAATGACCCTCACATGACCCTCTCATTTGGGTTGCCAGTTTCAGCGCTGTGTTGTGAGTGAATTCTGGAGGTTCTGAGCTTTCACATGAGGCCTAGCCATATACAGAGAATGAGAAAAACATGTATGTGTCCTTTATGTGTATATTGATGTACTGGAAAGCAGCAAAAAAGTAAGAGTGCTGGCTACACACTGTTACTTTGATGCTAGGTCATAGACTGTATATAAAGGGCAAGGCAGCGTAAGACTTTATCAGCTCCTAATCAGGCCCTAACCTTCACATTCTGGCATGGCTAAAAGTTCACAGGAGTAAATATGTTTTTGATGAGGATGCAACATTATAACATACATTAAAAACTGCATAATGTGATGCCCTTTAACGTACAAGCTTTTAGGGCTCAAGTCATTTTGTTTGTTCAGAGGTCTTTGAGACAAGTGAACGTGACCTCCGTCTCACCCTTTACACCCTCTGCTCAGACCACAAACGTCATGCCTTCTTTCACAACTCTGGCTGTTAAGCACATTCACTCTCCCCTTCAGACACACACTGGTGAGGTGCTATACTAAGACTTGAGCAAGAAACACCTACCTGAGTGGATCAGCCTTGACCTTAAATTATAAATGTCAAATTGCTGAACTGTCAGACAAAACATGTGATTCATTTCATTTTTTTCTGGTTTTCATTTAGGCCCGGAACAAGCTAACTCAAGAGCTCACGGCCCTCAAACGCATCAAAATGGAGCCAGGTGGGAGTCTTCTCTTCTCTGTAGAAGGGCAATTTCACCAAATCAGGCCTTTTGAGTCTCTGAGAAATCACAAATTAACAATACTAATAAAAAATAATATGGTTTTAAAGAAAGAGAAAATAATTCCATATTACAAAACAAGAAAACATACTGCTAAAGCTACAAAGGGTCGGAGCTGATATGGACTAGTGAGTATTCCATGAAGCCAGACTCAGTCAAAGCCTGGTTTGACTGAGTTGAATATCATTTGCCTGTAGACATTATTTAATTTAAATGGTATTGCACTTCAGCATTACTGCATTATGAAAATAAAAGGCCTAATTGCTCTTTGGGATTATATTTAGCCATTCAGTTTAAACACTAATAAAGTATTTTAGTATAAATATTTTATGCTGTGGCTGTTGGTGTAAGAGACAGGGGGTTTGACGGTGGTTTGGACTCTGGCTATGTGCTCCTTTGTCATGTCTGTCTCCTCCTCTCATCTTCCACTTTCTATTAAACCTACATAATGCCTGTGCTCAGACACTTCTCATTACATTGGAAGAGTTCTGTTACAGCTGTACTTTTAAGCACAGAAGGTCAGATTCACACGCAGAAAAAGAAGAAATTAATTATACAGTTTATACTGTGTAATAAACAGCCAGCCCCCTGTCTGCCCGCAGAGCGAACGGGGGAGGAGGGAGAGCCGTGTCTTTCCTCTTACTCAGAAGGAACTGAAAACTTCCGTGTTACTAAGACTATACAGTCAGATCATAAAAAACTCACAACCCCCTTAAAAAGTATTTGCCTAAACATCTGACTCTTACTATTTTCAAAGGATCAGACACAATAGGTTAAATTGGTCATGGTTTGTTCATAGTCTTGTTGGAAGTACTTTTATTTTGTCTGTAATTTGCACCATATAATTGTTTTTTGAAATGATTTGCCTTGCTTATGATATTGTCTGTCTGTCTATCTATCTACCTACCTACAATTGAAGATATGACAAAAGATATAATAACAGCGTCTACATGCATCTCTCACTCATGCTCTGTAAAACACGGGCATTACAGATTCTTTAGCGTTAAATGTACAGGTCAGATACATACTCACTGCTTAAACACACCACATTAACGTCTATTTACAGGTCTGTAGAGAGATACGATTGTAATCTATGGCTCAAGCACAAAAGGCACTTTTTAAGTTCAGACAGAAATGATTGTCCAACAGTTATGATTTAAGTTGATCAGAAAAGGAGCTGAGTGTAGACAGCTCACGTTTAGTCACCTGGATGGTGTTCCAGGTTTCAGAGACTCTTCCTTGATGGAATTATATAGTCACCTCTGGAGCTTGCTCTTGTCCATCTGTTTGGATTTTTTTTTTTTTTTTTTTTAAACAATTTCGTATAGTGGGACAAACTGTGTAAAATTTTAGCAGTTTAATCATGTTTTCCCTTAATAGGTTGCGTGTTTTCTACAGTTGCGTTTTTTCTACAGTTGTGTTTGTTCTACAGTGCTGGTTGGTCTTTGTTTTTTTTTTTTGTGTTTTAAGGGCTTATTTATATACCGTTTCAGTTGGTTGTTTTACTTTTTGTTCACTTGAAATTGCCACAGAAAGTCTCCAGTATTATCTGGTGCATTGAGAAGTAAAGTACTGAACTTAAGAAGTGGCTTGGATGAGCAGCGAAACATCTTCACTCCTACAATGTTTTATCTAGTTGACAGATTAACTTTGGCTTTTGCTAGAGAAGTAAAGTAGTTTCAACAAGGCTAAAAATAGCTGTAGGTTCAAAGATTGGTCATTTCAGTGCTGCAAATGATTAAAATTATTCCAGTGAAAGCACATGGACTTTAAAAACACAGTGGAGCACTTACTGTAATACCACAGCCTAAATAAAAAAGTTTAAAAACTGCTCAGTGTGCCAGTCAGTCAACCACAAGAGCAGCCAACCATGACCATGGCAACCACCGAATCAGCTTTTTATTTATATTTAAGATGCACATTTATTGTGTGACTAAAACAAGAATCAAATGAACCAGACTGTATTGTATTTTCCATTCATACAGCAGAAAATGGTTAGGGATTAGTAGTCTAGTAATTATTATCAGGTTGGGGTGGCCATTTTATCCCACAACGTTGAGGTGCCTTTACACAAGCAATATTGACAATTTCAGAGATGGAAAGGAATTATTTTGTGAATTGAAAGTGTTTGGACATCTAGTCTTGTCAGGAACTGTATGTTTGAATTGCCTTAACCCCCTTGTTTGTCTGTGCAGAGGACGACTTCTCTGTTATCCAACAAGAGATCATGATCGTGAAGAGCTGCAAACACGCTAACATCGTGGCTTATTACGGCAGCTACATACAGTGAGTGCCTCCCAGTCCTCGTGTCTGTATTTACTCTGAAACTGAGCTCAGGCTCTCCCCACAGAGACAACGAGCTGTGGATCTGTATGGAGTTCTGTGGAGGAGGCTCGCTGCAGGACATCTACCATGGTCAGACACTCATGACACTATTACTATACATGTATAGTGTATGTTTCATTTCAGAATGTCAAGCAACACAAAAAATGACCAAAACTACAAAGCATATAAAGGAATACACTAAATCACTATGGGAAACCATGAAATTAACCTTGCAACACTGCAAACCTGGGTAACACTGGGATGGAAGACTGCTGAGAATACCAGGTGCTAGTGGCTTAGGCAAAACACTTCATCCACCCTGTTTAGACCTGTGTGTCTCCACACTTCTCTACAAACCGGACTGGTTGTCAACATGAAAATGCTGTTGCTTTTGCTATAATATTCCACAGTATGGCATAAAACTTGGTTTTAGCTTTTTATTTTCATGGAATCATGCAGGTGATACAGGTGCAGGTGTGCTTATGACAGTGAGTTGTTTGGACGAGGACAATGTAGTCAGACACAGGAGATTATTCTATGAAACAGAATTAAGCAAAAGCCTGGTTATTGCTAGATTTTGTATATTTATAATGCTAGCTTTTATTGTAATGTTTTCTTTTTCTGATGTTGTGATTGGCACAGCTCAGGATTATCATATAATGTTGTCTTCTTCCAAATTAATCTTCTATAAATCTAATCTAATCTGGTTTGTTTGGGTAATCCAGGCTCAGGAACTACCCAGTTCCATTCCAGAGATTATTATGAATTAGACTTTATGGTTCCTTCATTTTGGACCAGTACTTGAAATGTGTTTTTTAGCCAAGGGAAGCTTTTTGTGCTTCACAGCTTCTCAGTATCTAACACCCAGTCAACATGCAGTGGATTGCTGTAGCTGAGTTGTGTTGTCACATAGATGTTTACATTGATATTTTGTTCTGCTCTGTCATGTCTTATTTCTGGTACATGGACTTTTAGTGAAATGATGCTGTGTTTGTGCAGTGACAGGAGCCTTATTGGAGCCACAGATCGCCTTCATCTGCAGAGAGATGCTCCAGGTACTGACTCACCACACACCAGCTGCTGTACAGTGTCACATTAAAGGAGATATATTATTTATCATACTTTTATGTGCTTTTAACCATGTTATAACAGTCTTCCCTCATCATTAGCTTACTTTTTAGTTATTATATTATATTTGGATTGATTCCTAATAAACATGCTTGAGTAACCCTTTATTGTTCTGCATTTGAGGCATAAGTGCTCAGAAAATCTCCATTTTCACATATCACCTATGTCCCCACACAGCCCTGTACTTATTTGCCACTATTCAAAACTTTAGGAATGCCATGTAGGTGTTTTTCAGAAATTTAAAACAAGTGAATACAAATGTACTGAAAAAAATGTAATGGTCCCCTGCCCTACAGTCAAATCAGACTTCATATCTATTTTCCACAAAACTTTGATTGTGTTGTGATTGTGGGCAATTAAAAAATATATCCTTTTTTGTCTTCACATTTCTAATAAATTGGCACCATAAGATATGGGTTAAATCACAGAGAAAGTCTACCTGGTACAATGCTAGCCTAGTCATTGGTTTTGATAAAAAGCCAATGAGTAGAAATATACTCACCATCCCAATGGAGAGAGGCTTGAACTGAACTGTGCTGGTGCTGGTGCTGTCCTCAGGGCCTGGACTACCTGCATGCTCAGAAGAAGATGCACAGAGATATAAAGGTACTCTTTGGGATTCTACCTTCAAGGTCCTATATTACATAGAATTGACTCTTATGAGCTTTAAGCCATGTTAGAATGTTATTACCTCCAAAATATACCTGGAGTTGTGTTGTGTTGTTTCATTCACACATGTTTGAGTAACTCTTTATTATTAGTCTCTCTACATCTCCAAAGCTCAAAATATTCTCTTCCACCTTGTGATGTCAGAAAGCAGTAGTTTTTAAGTTAACAGCTACTTTTACCTTAAATTCAGTAGAGATTGGCAGTTCCAGGGCAGAAATTTTCCAAATTATTCTAGTGAAGCTATATAGAGTTTAAAAACACAGTGGAGCATGTATTGCGACATGACATCACAAGGTGAAACAGAGTGTTTTATGTCAGAAGAACACAGCATACATTTGCAAGGTTTGTATGTTAAACAAAACACAACTCTGGGTACGTTTGTGATGAGGAAACCAGATTAAAATAGATAAGTAAATAGCGTAATATGAGACCTTTCAGTTTTCAGAGTAGATCTGAACTGTGTTTGTGCTGCAGGGAGCCAACGTCCTGCTCAACGACATGGGCCATGTCAAACTAGGTATATGATTGTGCAATCACACACACATTCACACATTCACACACATGCACACACATGCACACACATGCACACACACGCACACGGCTGTGCCCATAGAGTGCACACATTTATTATTTTATTATGTTCAAACATTACTGATTGTGTTTAAATAACACTTTGTTCACTCAGGACACTTGACCCTGTGTCATATCAAGCATCTGTGACCCTAGGAGTGGGTGGTATAAAAATATTAATTTCACAATTTTCTTTGAGCCAGATGACAATTTCAATTTGATCATGATTTATGTATACGTGTATATTTATATTGACTTTAAGAGGAAACTAAAGTCACGTGTTTTTCTGAACCTTTATACTTCATTGCAAGGTTCAATACACTGTTGTGCTGCTCATTCTACATACTGTTTTGTATTGTATATCAAAGTCTATTCTTTACCTTATTTGCATCCCCTTATTTTTATTTCATTATAGTTATATAACAATAATTAAAAAATAATAATAATAATAATTACTATTATTATTTTGTTTAATGCTGCACCATAACGCCAAAGCAAGTTCCTGGTTTGTGAATTTTGTTCACTTACAATTAAAACTCATTCTGATTCTGAATTTATTAGATACAGCATCACTGTAGGGGTGGCTGGGAAAAGTGTCTTTGTTTGAGCATAGAGCTGCGAAATTAGAGATCACAATATGACAATTTTTATCAATATAGCATATTGTAAAAGGAATGGGCTGAACCTGTTGTGTTTCTGTGCAGCTGATTTTGGGATCTCAGCACAGATCACTGCCACTCTGGCCCGCCGCATGTCCTTCATCGGAACTCCATACTGGTGGGTACTGAGAGCTGGCGAGTGCGGTCCCAGCACCTGCCATGTGTTTTGTGTGTGAATGTGCCGTAAGATTGAGTGATTGGGAGTCGCATTTTTAACACACATGTCAAGTTTGTTAAAGAGGGGGTATTACTTTTGGAGCCATCTATGAGGTTATTCCTTTGTTCCCTCATCAAAACCATGTCTGAAGAGGTTTTAGATTTTTTTTTTTTTAGATCCATTCATATATCGGTTTGTCGATGCTCAGCCCATAAGAATATGTCTTACACGCTCCCACATGACAATTTTCCAAAAATGTACAAAAACATGATACAAAACAATACACTACAACTTCACTGACTGCAGAGTACAGTAATTTCATTAGCGGAATCCACACTGATAGTGCTGCGATAGTACTCTGAATGGGGTGTGACTTAGCACTGAGAGCAAAGGGACCTAAATATATGTGTACAATAGTGTAATATCCCCTCTTTAAGCTAAATGGATATTTAACATGACTTATACTGTTTTTTATGTATTGCTTATTGGACAGCATTAATCTTTGTCAACTAGGGTCCAAAGTGTGTTGTAAATGTGCATTTCCCAGAACTTGTGATTGTCTGTGTATCAGGATGGCTCCAGAGGTGGCTGCAGTGGAGATTAAAGGAGGATACAATGAGCTGTGTGACATCTGGTCCCTGGGCATCACTGCCATCGAGCTCGCCGAGCTACAGCCTCCTCTGTTTGACCTGCACCCGCTTAGGTACAGCCCCCAAACACACACACCCACACAGCCCCAAACACTCACCTTCACATACAACTACACACACACACACACACACACACACACACACACACACACACACACACACACACACACACACACACACACACACACACACACACACACACACACACACACACACACCCTCACATGCAGCTCCCCACCCACCCACACACACACACCTTTATATGCAGCTCCCCATGCACACACACGCACCCACACTCACATTCACATGCACACAAACACACACAGACTTTCACATATGCCCCCGCCCCCCTTCCCACACACACACACTCATCACTATTATAGGGTAATATCCAAAGTAGGACATGCGGGGGATGGGGAGTGGTAGGAAAGAGGGTGATGAACTGAAACTGAAATTGAAAAAGAAATGTTTGCTGTACTGTTACATCTGTACTTGTAAGAGACAAAAAAGAGACCTGGAGTGACCGATATTGCCTCACTATGGCTGTCTCAGAACAGCTCCCTTAAGCACCACTCTAGCCAAACTTCACCCGCTCTGGTTTAACAATGACACTATCACTACTTACAACATCAAATGTATTCTTATACAAGATAAATGTACCTGTAGGCTATGGTTTGCCTGTAAAGTTTGACTGGAGCTGCAGATTAACAAGAGTCATGCATTACCTGCATGATCGAACTTTCATTTCGATGTAACTCTAATTTTCAATGTCACTTAACTGTCTATACATTATTGTTTATGGCTTGATTTTTACTATTTTTCTCAAAATTGTACAAACACAATAGGGCTCTCGCACAAGGACGAGTCGCTGACTCGCCCTTCTCACACGTTGGTGCTTGGACCCTAATAATCTAAACCCCTATTCATTAAACTAGGTTGCTGGACTAATATTGAAGGATTTGCAGAATTCTAAGAATTTTTGGTCCCCATAAAGCAAAAAGTTTCCAAGTCATTTCAATCCCCAGTATGTGATGAAGCTCGGACACACACACACACAAAACACCTTGTCCCTCCTCTACATGCCAGAAGTAATGATAATAATAATCATTTTTAAAAATATATTTTTCTTGGCACTTGTTCTTATCCCTGGATAACTGTCAGCACGCTGTCCTGCAGGGTCCTGTTCCTCATGTCTAAGAGCGGATACCAGCCTCCAAAACTCAAGGACAAATCTAAATGGTAAACACTACACCCCTGTTCTGTCACAGTACAACGGTATTTATTGGATGCATTTTTGCTCAGAATAAGTGAAGACCAGATATCACCATAGCAGTAATGTAGTTCCAGTGTACTGTTCTCTGGTGGTCATTTTGTGACAGTGTTGTCGGTGTGCTGGGGGCAACAGACATTCACATTCTCTCTGTGTTCAGGTCTTCTATGTTCTATAACTTTGTGAAGGCCATGTTGGTGAAGAAGCCCAGTAAGAGACCCAGTGCGTCCAAAATGCTCACGGTGAGTCATCTCCCACTTGGGTTTCCGAGGTGCTTTGAGGAAGGACCAGTTTTGGGTTAGATGGTGAAGTAGCATAAAAATATAAGGTTACTAGTGATGCGTGGGTGGCCATGTAACCCGCGGGTCCAACAGGTCCCACAGCTGTGGGTGGGTTGGATAACAGTGCAAACACTCTTCCACCTCACCTAAAACATGGTTTGCAGCTCTAAATAACAAACAATGGCAGCCATGTTATCAATAAGCTTACAGTGTTATAGCTGCACGCAAAAGGTGCTCCAGCGTTTACAAGGAGTCACAGGCCATACCGGCCTATGGTGCAAAGACAAAGCTCCTCATCTGGACAGAGACGTCTAAAGTGAGCTCACACTGTGTCAGTCAGCTCCTACATGATCCAGGTGCTTTAGTCCCAAACTCTCCTAAAATCTTTTATCTGCACTATATCCTGTGAGTGCAAAAGCCATTTCAAACAGGTCCTAAATAGTGTATTTTAGTGTAAACGGTAGCAATGTGTGAGTATAACACACTACGCATACAAAACCATGCACTTGCAAGGTACGCCCCCACAGATACGACAGCCAGCTGCAGTAGTATGGAACACATTCATTTTAATGTGCATGGGTTAGGGTCGGGTCCATTTGAACAACATTTGAACCCATTTATTTGGGTCGGGGTTTGGATTTTTGCTCGGCAGGACGGATCAGAAAAAAAGCTGACCTGTGCTTGCCTAGGATCCAGAACTCACACTTCTTCAACACATTACTGGTGAATCTCCCTGTTTTCAAATGGATGAGATTGACAGGTGGATTAGCCAGTTGAGGACAGGCATGGCCCATCCTTATTGGAAATAATAAAGGAAAAAAAAATCACAGGGAGTGAAAAACATTGCGGATTTCTGCAAAGCACTAAACTCTGCTAATCTGAGGTGAAATAAATTTTATTTTATTTGTAAATCATACGTGTCCAATGATATCCTTAGTTTCACCTGTGTGACTAAATACACAAATCTGATCAGACGGTCACATTTGACTGGGCTTCAGATCTAATGTACGACGTGGGGTCCAGACTGATATGAATCCGCATAAAAAATACAGAGAGATATCATTCTGAATTTGCTAGGGAAGACCAGCGCATTAAAGGCTACAATACAAGTACACAAGTGGCTAGGTATGTGGCAATCTACAGTGCAGCATATGTCAATATGCTCCACTGTAGCATATGCTGCATTGCAGATTATCACATAGAATAGAGCAGGTGGAGTGACTGGAGTCACATTCTGTTACAGTATGGCACAAGAGAGTTTTACTGTCTCTTGTTAAGGAGGTCACATACTGGGTGTATGGTGGCAGAACAGATGAGAGGGAAGTGTGGTCAAAATGCTATGTTTGGAAGGTGCTGGTGCAAGAGAGCAATACTTCACAAAATTTTTCAGTGTCAGCACATACAAGTTCCTTGGTTGTACTCCACACAGCTCTAAAGTGTCATTCTTTGGTTTCTATCAGAACCCATTTGTGACACAGCGTGGTCTGAACCAAGAGCTGACCCTGGAGCTCTTGGATGGTTATCGGCATCCCGAAAAACTGAAAACCTGCGTGATAACTGATGACGACGATATAGAGGTAGTTACTCTTTGCCTGTAGGACAGCAAGCATGACAACATGACTTAAACAATTGAACTAATTATCATTCATTGTTTTTTAAAATGAAGGTGGTCCCTGGCTCTCTAAGGAGGATCCAGTCTTTTCACAAACACAAGCTAGCAGAGCGAACCAGCTCAGACACAAATAGTGAGTGCACGCCACATGAGTCATTTCAACATTTGTACTAGGAAATGATGTGTAACTCTATGAATGTGCCTGTCAGTGGACTGCACCTCCACAAAGAGGCTCATCAAACGTGGGTCTGGCCACCGTGCCACGGTAAGACTCTGTACAAAAGAACAGTGTAATAGTGTCATTGTGGAAGTGACCAGCATGTTTCTACAGGTGCAGCCTTTAGAGCTGAGCCACTGTCACCAGACTTCTGCCAGGTAAATGAGCAGCTCACCACACCCACCATGACCAGTCTGCTAACGTCCTCTCTGCACTGTCTGTCTGCAGGACCGAGGACTCGGACTCAGAGGACGACTATGATGATGTTGATGTGTATGAACATACTACACTCTTAAGAATGTGAAGGCATCAGTCAAGTTATTGTATTCCATCTAGAGCTGAAAAGTTGATTCTCTTGACCTATACCCAGCATAGCTCTTCCTGGGGTGTTATGATTTGCATATGTGCATCAATAATAATGTTGCTGTGTGCTTCTGCCCCTTTCAGGCCAACCTTACAACTGCCCAGATCCCCACAGAACAGCCAAAACCACACGCCTCCACCTTCAGACAGCAGATCTCTGCTCTTTGACTCAGCATACACCACTAGACCCCCACTGCCTCCCAAGGTCCCATACATCTGCTGTGCTCACATTAAAGCTGGGTTCATATTTGGGACTATTCTTTATCTCCCTGTCTTCTGCGCAGAACAAACTGAGCAGCGGCTCTGAGGACAGCCTGACAGAAGAGCACTCCAGATCTGCTTCCTTCTCCAGCAGGTCACCCCCTGTCCCCCTGCCTCGCAACATCAACCACTCAGGTTTGAACTTTTCCTCCAGTCTGTAAACACTATGATTATAAACGTAATCAAAGGTACTATTCAGTGGTCAATCCAACCTGTTCAGTGAAATGTATCATTTACATTCATTTCCTCTTTATGCACAGCAGACCCAGTAGACCCTCGGCCTCCTGAACTGCCTCCCAAAGGACGTCGGCATCATCTTACAACCAAGGTAACCCCAACTGCAAACTTTGAAGCCAGCGGTCTGACTTTTTGCGATTTTGTGATTACTGGGAGAAATGTATTCATTGATATTCATTGGTTACTTGTTTTGGGTCAGGGGCAAGTGGCAACTGGTGCTCTTTCAAACAGGGGAGGCCTCTCTTTACATTTAGGCCTTAACTAACTTTCTTTTTAATTTCAGTAACATTTTTTAAACTTTTTTAATTGAAACTTACATGAAATTCTGATAAAACCAATTGAACTAATAAAGGTCTCCATCAAAAAGAGGTTATCTCTGAGTTAATTTCTTTGTACATTGTCCCTGATCAAATACATACATTCCAAATTCTAATTCAAGGGGCCGGTAAAATAAAAATAAGAAGCCCTAGACCTATTGCATGTGCTAAGGCAGTAACTTGGTATAATACTTGTGCTGCCCCTTCTGCAGTCTCAGGCCAAACTCCGTAATCAGGTTTGTTTCAGTAACACATGAGGTCATTTAGAACAAAATCCAACTCTCCTCACCTCAGATTCAGAGGAACAGTGTTTAGTGCTTCGCTAATGGAGCTTAATGGTGACTCACCCACAACTTCCGACAGTACATTTTCCATAAATTTTTGCCATAGACTTTTTTGAAAGCATTGATATTTACTTGTTTCGGTACTGGAAAAATGACTGTGAATGTGTGAAACTAAACCCATCACAGCAGACTTTTCATGCCATTTAGATTACATTTTTTCTACTAAAATTATTTAATAAATCACACATTCATTCAGAACAGAAGATGCTTAGTTTCCCCGGTTGTCATTGTAAAACACCAAATGTAGAAAAAAAGGGCAAACTTGTGTGTAAATAGAAGTACTTTGTTTATTTTATTTCAGGATGCTGCAGAGTGTGTTAGCCCTGTCATTAAGAAACGTCCAGTGAGTGAAGTGACTCACATCCAGCTCCACACTCACATCAACAGCACCACACTCACATCGATAGCACCACACTCACATCGACAGTACTACACTCACATCGATAGCACCACACTCACACACTCACAGCACCACACTCACATCAACACTCACCACCACACATCAACAGCACCACACTCACAACAACAGCACCACACTCACTCACATCGACAGCACCACACTCACATCAACAGCACCACACTCACATCAACAGCACCACACTCACATCGATAGCACCACACTCACATCAACAGCACCACACTCACAACACAGCACCACTCTCACATCAACAGCACCACACTCACATCAACAGCACCACACTCACAACAGCACCACACTCACAACAGCACCACACTCACATCGACAGCACCACACTCACATCGACAGCACCACACTCACATCGACAGCACCACACTCACATCGACAGCACCACACTCACCTCGACAGCACCACACTCACATCGACAGCACCACACTCAGAACAGCACCACACTCACATCGACAGCACCACACTCACATCAACAGCACCACACTCACATCAACAGCACCACACTCACATCGATAGCACCACACTCACAACAGCACCACACTCACAACAGCACCACTCTCACATCAACAGCACCACACTCACATCAACAGCACCACACTCACATCACAACAGCACCACACTCACAACAGCACCACACTCACATGGACAGCACCACACTCACATCGACAGCACCACACTCAACAGCACCACACTCACACAGCACAGCACACCACAGCACCACACTCACATCGACAGCACCACACTCACACAGCACCACACTCACGACAGCACTCACTCACATGGACAGCACCACCACATGGACACTCACACTCACATCGACAGCACCACACTCACAACAGCACCACACTTACATCGACAGCACCACACTCACAACGAGAGAGCACCACAGAGATGGAACACTTCTCTCACAAAGAGCTTAGTTGCATAATTTATTTGTGCTTCTTGCCCAGATTCATTTTAAGAAGGTCTTTCATGGGTGTCCTCTGAAGATACACTGCTCAAGCACATGGGAGCACCCAGCCAACAAAGGTACGGTCCTGACCCTGCTGCTCTGTGTACCCCTCTCTCACACTCTGCCAAGGGAGCCACGCCAAGGCTCTCCTGACCCACCCAGCCTACAAAGGTACGGTCCCTCGGTGTACCCCTCTCTCACTCTCCTCTCCTGACCCTACTCCTCGGTCTACCCCTCTCTCACTTTCCTCTCCTGAACCCTACTCCTCTGTGTACCCCTCTTTCACTCCCCTCTCCTAAACCAGCCCCCTGTGTCTCCCACTCTGTTTCACTCTCCTCTCCTGACCCTGCTCCCCCGTGTATCCCTCTCACTCTCCTCTCCTAACCCTGCTCCCCTGTGTACCCTCTCTCACTCTGCTCCCCTGTGTCCCCCTTTCTGTTTCACACTCCTCTCCGGACATTGCTCCTCTGTGTACCCCTCTCTCATTCTGCTGCCCTGTGTCCCCCTTTCTATTTCACTCTCCTCTCCTAACCCTGCTCCTCTGTGTGCCCCTCTCTTACTCTCCTCTCCTAACTCTGCTTCCTTGTGTGCCCTCTCTGTTTGACTCTGGTCTCCTCCTCCAGACCAGCACTTGATTGTGGGGGCTGAGGAGGGAATTTATACACTCAACCTGAACAGCGCTGAGGCCACCATGGAACTGGTAACTACCAATACTGATTCCGATACTAAGATGATTATAAAACATGCTCCTTTTTAGTAATATAATGTAATTTTCATACACAAAATACTAGAACTTTTTTGAGATTTTATACTAGTTCTGATAAAGCTCAAAATTAAAACTGCTCAGGACGTTTTGTCCTGTTAATGTGACTTTTTGGAGTATTAATACTTCATCAAACCAGTATCTAGTTTCAATACTAGTTTTAGTATTGATTATTATCTGTTTTTGATACTTTTAACAGCACTAGTCGTTGCTCTTCTAGGCATCATATTCAGTTAATCTTGGATTCATAAATGGAAGGATGGAGTTATATGGAGTTATACTGTAGGAGCTAGACTAAAACAAGTGCAAAACCAACACATAAGTTGAGTTTCTGAACTAACCACTGCTCTGTCTCTCTTAGCTGTATCCTGGAAAGTGTACTTGGGTCTACCACATCAACAACGTTCTGATGTCGGTGTCAGGTAACACTCACATGGACTTCATATTTATACTTTATACAAACCTTTTGTAGTGCCACTGAAGTGTCTCCATGGCTAGGCTGATACGTGTTGCCCTCATATAAGACGTCAGGATAAATGTATGACGCAGGTATTGGTTTGTTATCCATTAGCACACAAATACACAATCCATCCCAAATGTATTCTTGATTCATAAAGGCCCCATATTAGGCAAAATTGACTCATGTGAGCTTTAAATCATGTTATAATGTTGTTATCTTCTGAAAACATACCTGTTGTGTTTTGTATAATTCACACTTTTGAGTAATCCTGCATTATTGAACAGCTGAATTGCTTTATACTACAATTCACTACAATATCCTTAAGTTACTGCCTTTTACATTTGTGCTGCAGTTTTTGTTTTACCCTTTGTTCAGTTTAGATTGCCTCAAAAAGTCCAAAATATCCTCTGGTACAAACAGAAATGAGGAACATTCAACAAGGCTCAAACTACAGTTGTGACTTCACCATTTGGCAAATCGAGGGCTGCAAATTTTAAATTGATTTTAAAACATTGATCAAAAACTAGCTTAATATAGGCTCTTTAATAGCTGTTCGGCCCTCTCTGCTCGGTGGGCCATCTGTCATGATTTCTTTGTTTGATCAATGCACATTTCAGTGTGATGTTTGGTGATGCATGTTTCAGGGAAGTCCTCACAGCTCCACTCACACTCACTTAAAGAGCTATACGAACAGGCACGTCGAGACCAGCGCATACCCACTCACCGCCTGCTCCCCAGGTATCTACCCCAAACCTCTGTCCCCCTGTGTCGTGTATGTATTCTCTGTCTCCCGTAGATGTCCACTATGCTCTCAATCTGTCTCTTGTGTCCTCAACATGACCCCTGTATTCTCAACATGTTCTCAACGTGTCCCCCCGTGTCCTTATTGCATTCCCTGTCTCACACTATGTTCTCAATCTGTCCTGTGTTCTCAATATGACCCCTGTGTCCTCAAAATGCCCCTGTGTCCCAACATTTCCCATGTCTTCAACAAGGACCAGTAATCATAGCGCTCTTCTTTGTGCTCAATGTGTCCCCAGTTCCTTTAGTTTCCTTACCATGTCTGGTTTGTGTCCTTAGGAAACTTGCAGTGACCGCTAAAATTCCCGATACCAAAGGATGCCGGACATGTTCTGCTGGTAAGACTTTAAGACTCTGTGCCTGATTTTTTGTCTTAAAAGCCTGAAAAAATAACTTCTTAATTTTAAACAGTTTGCAGATGTCTAATCTTGTTCCTCATTTAGGATGCTCAGAATGCATAGGCTAAATTATTCACTGTGATAAGTTTATAAGCTCTTTTCACAACTCTCAGAGGTTTCCCACGATGGTAACTCTAACAACAACTAGCATGCTAACACACACTTCCTGATTATCGGACAATAAAATGCTTATTAATTAGATGCACACAGCACGCAGCTGATTTATTTTGAACACAAGAGCTGCTTATGCAATATATCTGTGCTGGGGCAAGAATAGCTTTGCTCAAATATGGGATAAAATTGTCTACAAGACCTTTAAAGAGGGGACATTACACTTCTATGGGGTAATAATTGCTCATTTGCTAACACATAACATATTTATATGTCCGTTCAAGGTTTTAGACCAGACATATTTTATACCTAACTGAGAGTAGTGTTCGATTAGTGCCCAGCCCTCAAAATCTGTCAGACAGATCCAGGATGCCTCGTCAGGCATGGTTTTGATGAGGTACGTAGAGAAGCCAAAATTGTACTCAAGTAAGAGAGTAACATAAAAAAAATAATATATTAATAAAGTAGAAATACAAAGCAGTGGTCCACGAAATTACTTGAGTAAATGTAAAAAAAAGTATTTTGTAAAACTCCTACTCAAGTAAGAGTTGCTTAAAGAGTAACATCAGATTTACAGTTTTAAGTTAAGGACCAAACATTAAATAATGCATTAAGTAAATTATATCTGGGGGAATGGTGCGAGAAACACAAATGTTCAAATCATTTCAAATTGTCAACATAAAGATTGAGTTACTTTAGAGTTACTCAGAATGGGAAGAGGAACCACAACTTTTACTCAAGTAAGATACTGTTACTTCCATAGTGGAGTAAAAGTATGTTGCTAGAAAAGTACTCTGAAAAGCACAATTTCTTGAATAGTGTACTGCCCAGCTCTGTAGTTCTCTGTGTTGATGTTGTCCAAGGAGCAAAAGTGTACTATTGTAGTGTTGTGTGCACAGGGAGCCTGCAGAGCGGAGGTGTGTTCCTGTGCTGCGCTCTGGACACCAGTGTGGTGCTGCTGCAGTGGTATGAGCCCATGCACAAGTTTATGCTTGTCAAGGTGAGCTGTGCTTTAATAACTCTGTGTGACGACTGACGACTAATGCAAAGGACCTGACGTTTTTACTGGTGCACTATTTTTACTGGTGCACTATGTTATCTTGTGGAAAAAAAAAAAAGTAATTAAACTCTGTCAACAGGACAAAAGTTTTGGAGTGAAGACATGTGGCTGCTCATCCAAGTGGCTTCTTCTGTTCTTCTTAGATTGCTGGTGGACACTGCCATATATCTGTCTGAAGGGAGGAGCTAACTCCACTGAGACTAAAGTCGTTTTCACACGTAACCATAAGGCAGTGTCCAACATCAATCTGACCAGAACTGAAGAAGCTACTTGGATGAGCAGCGAAACGTCTTTGCTCTAAAACTTTTGTCCAGCTGACAGAATTGAATTTACTTTTGCTATGGATCAGACCTGGACGACTGAGGGATTACACAGACATCTTGTGAAAATGTTATTGCTTTGCCTGAAGTTTTTCACAGTATGGTATAAACTTCTGTCTTTCATGTATCTGATTACATAGTTTTTCCAAGGTCTATACTGTTACCTTATTTTATTTAATTTTCTTAAAGTATTTTCTTCTAGCAAATGATTCTAACACATCCCAAACGGTAGCTAACCAGTGGACCCAACATTTGAAGACTGAAATACAAACTCAGCAGGATGCCAATATTCAGGCCCCATTTACCTCTTTTGTTATTTGTTTTCAAATTGTAAATATATGTGTAGTTCTACAGGGGCATGATCCTTTAAAGCAGTGACCCTATCTTAACTGATACTTAAGCTGGAAATGAAAAAATGGGAGTAAGTTTTTTAAGAGGTTAAGTAAAACTCAGAGTAGAGCTGCTGCTCATCCACATCAAGAGGAGCCAGCTGAGGTGGCTCTGGCACTTGTCCCGGACACCTCCTGGACGATGGAGGGACGATGTGTCTTGGCTGGCCTGGGAAACACCCTGCGACACTGTCCGTGAGAAGTATAAGAAAATGGATGGATCTTCTGTCTACATTCATCAGACACATTATTGAAATCCACATCTGTCAGACCACCATTTGGATCTGTGGGACTAGCATTAACTAAGCTCTTTCTAACACCCACAGTAGACATCTGCTAGTACAGAACAGTCTTCTTGCTCATCCCAGAGACTTCAAAATGGTTAAATAGTGATAAGCTTTCATACTTGGGACAATCTTGCAGATTGAAAATCAGTTCAATGTATTGTAGTGCATTGGAGGTCTTCTAAAGCGCAGCCATTACCAAGAACTGTCATGTGAGATTGCCAAGTTCATGCCATTTTGTGAAACATTCCTGGCAAAACAACAATAACACATTCAGAGAAAATAAGGTTTTGGACTCTCCACTTAAAAAAAGTTGATCTAATGTTTAATGTAACAGTTGTGAGCCAGTTAAACTGTGGTCTGACAGTAAAAGTGTGTGCCCACAGACGTTCGACTTCCCCCTGCCCAATCCGCTGAGAGTCTTTCAGGTGGTCATGGTGCCTCATCAGGATTACCCACTGGTGTGCATTGGGGTGTCCCAGGGGCCCAGCCCTCTTCTGCCAGTCTCTGTTCAATACATCAACCTCAACTCCAACACATCCTGGTTCACCAACACAGGGCTGGGTACTACACACACTATGCTCTCTATCTGTACCCTCTCTTTCTTTGTGCTTTCTCTTGTTCTATATGGACCCTCTGAAGTACAAAATAAAGCTTGATTGATTTATTTCTGTGCTCTCTCTCTCTCTTCCTGTGCTTGCTCTCCTGTGCTCCCTTTACCTTTCTGACTGTGCGCCCCCAACCTTGCTGTGTTTCCTCTTTCTTTTTCTTTCTTTCTTTCTTTCTTTCTTTCTTTCTTTCTTTTTTTTTTTTTTTTCTTTCTGTTTCTCCTTTCACTGTCCTCTCTTTCTTTCTTTTCTGTCTCTCTCTTTGTTTCTCATCTCTCTCTCTCTTACTGTTTAATGTGCTCTCTCTTTCATTCATCTCTCTATACTCTTACTGTTCTTTCTCTCACCGCTCTCTCTCTCTCATACCCTTACTGTGCTCTCACCCTTTTTGTCTCACACACACACACACACACACACACACACACACCTTTATTGTTCTCTCTCAAGTTTTTGTGCGAGTTCGTTCTCAGATCTTTCGCCCTGCCCTCTCTCCTGAGTCACAAAACAATGTGAGCAAGAGCAGGAATAATCTGATAAGGCTGCGCTCCAGTTGTACACTAACGAGATGACTGCACATTGCATCAGGTTTGTCAAGTTGCTGTGTAGAGTTTTGTATCATGTTTTTGTATATCTATGGAAAATTGTTGCATGGGAGCATAGGTGATGTAGGCTTTGTGGTTGAGCATTCGCACAGAATCTTACAGCTAACTGCACGGAGAATTCAAATAGTGCCCTGGAGAGATTGCTAAAAGACATCTAAAATCTCTTCAAGCATGTTTTTGATGAGGGAACAACCTAATACCCCTTCTTTAACCAAAACCTTAGAACAAGGCCCTGACCTTTACAATTACCCTACATCAAAGTGCAAACTATTACAAAAATAAAATCACAGAGAAAACCTTACTCTGAGCTCGATGATTGAAGCTCCGAGGACAAATGTCGCGCAGTATTAGTCTCCCCCGCATTTTGGGGACATTTGTGCTCAATTACACCTTTATATGCCAAAAAGTTGCACTATTTGAAGATAACTGGACATAGAGCTCTGAAGGGCAAACTATAGTGCATGTGGAGTGTCCACTGGAGAGTGTCTTTTATAATTTTAAAGTCAGTTATTTTAAAATACACTACCAGTCCAAAGTTTGGACACACCACTCGTCCTTTTCTTTATTTTTACGACTTTTTTATATATGTGTACACGTATGGAGGACATCAAATATATCAAGTAAGATAGATGGAACTATGTCTCAAAGAAAAAAGCTAAATAACTCTACAAATTTTTAAAATGTACTTATTTATATATATTTATTTATTTATTGGATAAATACTGTTTTGGTATTGAAGTGAAATTTGAATTTGGAAAGATTAAGCTACAACTAAATGCGCCAGGTGAGGATGAGTGACTTGAGTAACCCCATATTGTCAAAGTATCAAAAATTTAGTAAGTATATTTTGTAATACCCCTTCCTTAATATGAACACACTTGTATTTAATAGTAAACCTTTAAATGTTCAAAATAGTGCCTAAGGTAAACTTATCTTCTAAATGTTGCCAGTCAAGTAGTATCCTATCTTTTTGTCAAACCTGTAGAAAAATCGGTCTCTCATTTATTTTAAATGATTAGTGCTGCAGTCAATGTAAAACCTGTAACATAATGTATGTTTTCACTGGAACGGAAACAGCCATTCCAGGCAGCACAGCACCTTCAGTGAACAGTGTTTAACTTTTGATACTTTGAAAATATGTGGTCACTCAAGTCACTCATCCTCCTCTGGCGCATTTAGTTGTAGCCTAATCTTTCCAAATTCAAATTAAATTCATGTTATGCACCATTTGAAAGGGGAGATATTCTAGTTCCTGGAGAATGCAGCAGTGTTTGCAGAACCAGACCTGCTGCCTGATTTACATTACCAGTCAAAAGTCTGGACACACCCTCTCATTCAGTGTTTTTTTATTATATGTTAAAATGTTGTTCCCTCATCAAAAACATGCCTGAAGTGGTTTTACATGTTATCCTACATGTTTGAGTTATCTAGCGATCTCTCCTCAGCCTTATTTGAACCCTCCATGCTGTTATCTGTAATATTCTGCACAATTTCCAGCCACAAGTTTACGTCATCCCTGCTCCCACATGACCATTCTCCATAAATATACAAAACCATGATACAAAACTGTACACAGCAACTTGACAAACCTGATGCAATGTGCAGCAGTTTCATTAGTGGGATGCACACTGATTGTGTTGCGATAGCGCTGTGAAGGGGGAGTGACTTAACGTGGAGAGCAAAGGGAGGAGGGACTCAGAACAAAAATGAAAATGAAACTTATTAAACATGTAAATACATTGTTTTCAGCGAATATAGCATTTTCAAAACAGTACAAGGCAACATGGTGATCTAAATATGTTATGTGTTAGCAATTAATACTCCATAGAAGTAAAATACCCCCTCTTTAAACACAAAAATATGCAATAAAAACTCCCAGTATGTATAGTTTCTTTAAATTTCACTTTCAAAGAATTCCAGTTGTGATTTTAAAAAACTTCTTGTTTTGAAATGTTTTCGAGAGGAGCTGTTTTTGCTCAGGTCAAATGTGATTGCAGGGCATGACATTGTTGACATGTGTTACTTGTCTAGCACATTTTGAGACAGGGCAGAAGACACTTTGAGAGAGGTGACAGACTGTCCCCAGTCAAACCTGGTCCCACTGTCTTCATGTGGGTGTGAGCTTTTGAGATACTTCTGGACTGGAGACAGATAAGGAGAGCCCACAGAATGGAAGATGCAGTGGCAGAACTGAGACTGAACTTTAACAAAAACAGGCTTGCACATTCATAGACACTTTTATACTGTGCTGTCAGTCTTTACACTATCAGTAGCTTTATTGTCACTCATTTCCATGCTAACAGTGGTGTGTATCACAGAGAAGCCGTGTCCTGATGTGGTGCAGGTGAAGCAGATGGACAGCAGCACACTGCTCGTGCTCCTCAACAGTGAGTCCCTTTACTATTTTCCATATTCTATTGACTATGGTGTCAAAACATACAGGGAGGGACAATGTTCCTGACAATGTGGGTACTCCTGATGAGCTCTGTACATCCAGGTCTCCTTAAGCTCTTCCTGCTCAGGTCTGAATGTGTTTAGTGTATTTGTGCATTCTGTCCCATGTGAGTGACTATACTCCTCTTTACAGAGTCAGTTTATATTGTTGGCCTGGAGGGGGAGCTGAAGAGTCAGAGTGGCCTCTCTACAGAAGTAGAGTCTGTGGGTGAGTGCACACTGGTGTACATACATACATACATACACATGTAGACACAAGACACACTTACATACATACACACATACAGACAGACTTAGGGGGGCTGGCTCACCCACTGGGTGCTGACCTAAGCCTTTGCGTGCAGTGCATTTGGGGGAGTCTCTGTTGGCAGTCTGGGATCATGGCTGGCAAAGGAGAGGACTGGACCCTGCTGAACTGCTCCAGGAGATCACAGACTACAAGAAGACCTACTGCTTATTGCCCTCTGACAGGTACTGCCACACCCAAACCTCATGCATGTTAGGAAGGGAATCTGGTGGAGAAATGTTGACATGGAGTTGAATGAATGTTCTTGTGCTCACAGGCTGGTGTTGTTAGAGACTCGGACAGAGGAGCACCTGTCCAATCTCTACCTCCTGGAGGACTCGGAGCGCTTTGTCCTGCTGCCCTGACCAGACTGACCAGACTGACTGGCGCCATGATGGACACGTGGGTCTGCTCCAGTTACAGAAGTTCAGACATAATCTGAGAGGCACAGACAGGGGAGCTGTGATGTGAAGGCACTGGGCTGTGGATGTGGCTACTTCACTGGTCATCATCACAGGGTCCAATAATTGACTTAATCTCACTGTAGAACAATCTGTCCAACTGCAGTGAGGAGTGCCTGAGGAACCCTGAAGGAGACTAGTATTTCACACTAGAAGGTGTTGTTGTTGGTGGTATTTCCATCAGTAATGTGAACTGCTTATTTTGCAAATGTTGCAATGTTTTTATGGTTATTATTGAAAATAGGCCAAATAAAACATTATGAAACAAACGGACTTAGTAACTTCATATGTCATTAGCCTATTGACATGTCATAAGTTAACCACACCTTAATTAACTTTAATTTAAATGTATTTATTTGGAGGATAAGCCCCTTGAGCTTCGTTTTCGAGGGGGGTCCTCAAAATGAAGAAAAAAATAATAACAACACTGACCGCACTTCGTGGTTACTACGTTTTTATTATTTTATCATCTTTCTCTAAGACATTGAACACGGGATATTCACAAAAGCTCGCACCAGGGTCCGCAGGGGTGCTAAAGGCAGCCTCATTTGAGGCAAGTAAAATAATGACATTTAATGGAAGGTAATTGTCTTTACACCCTTTTAAAACTCAGATGCACCCTCAGTCAGTCTGTCCTGAGCCTGCTCGCCACGCAGGATTACGCAGTAACGCAAGTCCACATTACGCACAGAGGCTCTGATGGCTGCGCGGAGGATGCGCGGAGGCTGAGGAGAGGATGCTGACTCCGGTTCATAGAGGCCTCATACCCGGGTTGGTTGGCTTTATACCCGGGTCGGTTGTCTGGCGACGACAAGAGAAAGATGCGCTGTGGCGGAGCGGTTGTGGACGTCAGCCCAGCTGAGCACGCCACTTTGATCTGCTTCTTCCATTTGTTTTTTGATTATTTCCAGGTCAAATCTCGGTTTCCTGTGCGGCTTGTTTGTAGCTGCTAAAAATGGCCGGAGATGGCGGCGGACTGAAGGATATCAATGAGATTAAATCACAGTTCCGAACCAGAGAGGGGTTCTACAAGCTGCTCACCCTCTCAGACTCTCAGCAGCGAGGAGGCCTGCCTCGGGGAGTGTCTGCGGGAACAACGCTGGGGCCAGTGGCGGGGGCCGGGGCCATCCCTGGCGGAGGGGTCGGGCTGCTGCAGGGGCCAGGGACTACCGCGTCCTCTTCAAACGCCGGCGCAAGCTCGTCTCCAGCGGGCTTCCTGCCCCCTGTCAGGGTCTCCATGGTCAAGCTGCAGCCCGAGGACCCCGGAGAGGAGTCCGAGCGGGTGTGCTTCAACATCGGCCGGGAGCTCTACTTCTACACATACACCAATATCAAGAAGGTGAGCCTACGCAAGAGTTAGCCCACAGATATCCCGTTAGCCTAGCGAGCTAGCCCCACATTGTGATGCTATTCCTCTCCGCCAGAGCCCGTGCAGCAGCAGGGAGGGGGAGCCGGGAGCCGGGGAGAGAGGATCAGGACCATCACTCTGTTTAGCTGGGCCTGTATCTCATGCAAAAGTAGACTAAACTTGAAACCTGAAAGGGAAACCTCTGTATAACGCTATGAAATGTTTAAAAGTAAACAAATATTACAAGTTTTGATGACCCTCTGACATGCCATAGATTGTAGGCACAATGGATAGGGCCTTAAACAGTGTATTTCTTTCTTTCTTTTTTTTTTTTTTTACACATAGTGATGCTACATGCTGAAGCAAGGAGGGCCAGGCTTATTGTTCTTACATTGACCCTGCCCCTGTCTCTTTGTCTCCGTAGGCTGTAGACCTGAGTAAGCCCATTGACAAGCGCATCTACAAAGGCACGCAACCCACCTGCCACGACTTCAACCAGTACTCGGCCAGTGCAGACAGCGTGGCCCTCATCGTGGGCTTCTCTGCAGGGCAGGTGCAGTACCTGGACCCCATCAAGAAGGAGACCAGTAAACTCTTCAATGAGGAGGTACGGGTCACATGCGGCTGTCCCAGACTGGACACAGCTAGTTCACATCAGTGTGAACAGTGTATGAGCCCCCACCTTTCAAACAAGTGCACAAAGCTGATTCAGTGTGTGCTTTTTTATTATTAGCTTGACAAATGATGACAGCTCATGTGAACAGTTTATGATATGCAGAGGTGGGTAGAGTAACGTTACTTCAAATTAGTATTACTCAAGTTGAAGTACAAAATAGCAGTCCAAGAAATTGCTCAAGTAAGAGTAAAAAGTATTTGGGGAAGCTAATGTAATTTGAAAACATTAAATAATGCACAAAATGTGGTATTTGTTGAAGAATAGACACAAAAATGAGAAAAAACTAAATTATATCTGAAGGAGCGATTGCAAGAAACACAAATCATTTCATATTGTCAACATAAAGGTTTTATCACGTGTAGTAACCAAAACTTTTACACTCAAGTAGGAGTAAAAGTATGCTGCTAGAAAAGTACTCTGAAAAGTACAATTTATTTATAAAGTTACTCAAGTAAATGTAACTGATCCCATCGTGGTGACTAAAATCTTTGTGTCAGTTCTAATAATGAAGGATTTGCCTCACATTGAGCCCCCACAAAGCACAAGGTGAAGAGCCCATGTGTACATACTTCAGTCCCCGTGTTAAACAAACTTTCATTTGTTACTAAAAAACTCTGTAACAGCTACAAACACCACATTTGTCACTCATGTGCTTAACAATAGTTGGAACATTTATACAGTACGATATAATTCCAGCATGTGATACAGTTTGAGTTCTTGTATTTTATATCTTATTCTGTCTAGTTTACTGAAATATTAAAGCCATAGTATGTAACTTTTTTTTTTGCCAAAAATAGACTAAAATGAAAGGACGTGTTTTTCATCCCATATCTGTTTATTTAACGGAAAAACAGAGAAAAATGTGTCCTTTTTGTGAGTGAGCTTGCATCTCCACAAACCTGACTCTTATTTGGCTGGGAAGAGCTCCTTCCTGCTTCCTGCTTGTTTCTGGAAATGTTATTCCTTTGGCTATAATATCTCACAGTATGGCATAAAATGTATTTATCTCCATGGAGAATGTTTGGTGCGATTTTAACTTTCTGTGTCCTGGAATCATGCAGTTAATATTGCACCTCCAGAAACTTGCCTACTATCACTTTAACTAAATATCCAAAATTGTGTTTGTATTTTTATGTCAACACAACTGGACGGCATTTGACACATTGCTCGTTTTTTCGGATTTATTATAATTATATGAAAATTTTCAACATTTTTACACATTCAATATTTTTTCTTTTATATTTATGTCTCTAAATTGAATTAATTGTCAGCAATATTTGGATTTTAAGCTACATAAACATGATATAAGGTACACACGTGCCAATCAAATACAGCGTTTACTGATAACTATTATAGAGTTGAGTTATTCTTTATTACAAACACATTGGGGCTGATGGATCTGCAGAATAACACACTAGCAACCCAGGTTCAGTTGTGACCGTAGTACTGTTTCTAAATCTAAAATTGCAGTCTACATACAGTCCTTTCAAGATTTGCCTGCACTTTCTAAGCACTTCCTTTCAGTGTTGGTGAGCCCTCTGCTGGCAGCAGTGGGAATAAACACAGACACAGAAAACTGCTTTCAAGTTTATGTTATAGGATATTTCTTCCTTATTAGGACATTTAGGAGTGATGAAAGAAACTACAAATTACACATATATTACTTTATATTTATATACATACATTTTAGGAGCCATAGAATTAATAGTAACACCTTATACTTGTGCTTTTACGTCTGATGCCTTTTGCATGAGTTACTGTGCTGCTATCTGCTCAGTGTCTTCTTCTCTTACAGAGGCTGATAGACAAATCCAAGGTCACCTGTCTCAAGTGGCTTCCGAAGTCTGAGAATCTGTTTCTGGCATCCCATGCCAGTGGTCACCTGTACCTGTACAATGTGGATCACTCATGCGGCACCACCCCGCCCCAGTACTCTCTGCTGAGGCAGGGAGAGGGCTTTGCAGTCTATGCCTGCAAGTCCAAAACCCCACGCAACCCTCTGCTTCGCTGGGCCGTGGGGGAGGGGGGTCTGAACGAGTTCTCCTTCTCCCCTGACGGTGTGCATGTGGCCTGTGTGGGGCAGGACGGCTGCCTGCGTGTCTTCCACTTTGACTCTATGGAGCTACAGGGGGTGATGAAGAGCTACTTTGGAGGGCTCCTGTGTGTGTCCTGGAGTCCCGATGGAAAGTACTTGGCTACGGGTGGAGAGGATGACCTGGTGACCGTGTGGTCCTTCGCCGAGAGCCGCGTTGTGGCCCGGGGCCACGGACATAAGTCCTGGGTTAACGTGGTGGCATTTGACCCCTTTACCACATCCCTGGAGGATGAGGAACCTATGGAGCTCAGCGGCAGTGAGGAGGACTTGCACCAGGGGACTCCCAACTCATCCACCACGCACTTTGGACGTGTTCGAACAAGTAGCACGCTGTCGCACCTGTCCCGCCACAGCTCCAGAGGAGGGGGCTCAGCGTCCGTCACGTACCGCTTTGGCTCTGTGGGACAGGACACTCAGTTCTGCCTGTGGGACCTCACAGACGACGTACTATACCCACGCCTACCCCTTTCCCGAGCCTTCACAAACACCTTCGGACCCTCGCTGTCCAACTCTGGCAGCGGTGCGGTCAACAGCATCTCCACAGGGGGTGGGGCTGGTGGCGTGGAGGGTCATCACCACCCTCCCAACACCAACCCTCCCACACTGCCCCTGCCGCGCTCCCTGTCCCGCTCGAACTCTTTACCCCATCCCGCTGTGGCCAATGCCTCCAAGAGCCAGGGCAGCTCTGAGGGAGGGGTGTGTGGGAGCGGCAGTGGCAGTGGGGCTGGTAACTCCACCCCTTTTAGCATCGGCCGATTCGCCACACTGTCCCTACAAGAACGCAAGTCTGACAAGTCCAGTGTGGAGAAGGAGCATAAGCGCTACCATAGCCTCGGCAATATCAGCAAGAGCAACGACAAGATCAATGTGGCCCCCAGAAGTCAGCGGCTGGACGCGGCCAAGGTCCTGGGTACCACCCTGTGCCCACGCATGCACGAGGTACCCCTGCTTGAACCTCTGGTCTGTAAGAAGATCGCCCACGAGAGGCTGACCGTCCTCGTCTTCATGGATGACTGCATCATCACAGCCTGTCAGGAGGGCCTCATCTGTACATGGGCCCGGCCTGGGAAGACGGTATGTCCCCCAGCACACAGCAGAGGACAAAAGGGACACAGGGGAGACAGAGGAGACAAAGGAGACAGAGGAGACAGAGGAGACAGGGGACACAGAAGACACAGAGGAGACAGTGGAGACAGGGGACACAGAGGAGACAGGGGAGACAGAGGAGACAGGGGACACAGAGGAGACAGAGGAGACAGGGGACACAGAGGAGACAGGGGACACAGAGGAGACAGGGGACACAGAGGAGACAGGGGGCACAGAGGAGACAGGGGAGATGGAGGAGACAGAGACTCTTATTATTAAGTTATTAAGTTAATTTAATAAATTAAGTTTATTTAATAAAGTTGGCCACATATTAAGGAACAGTAATGGTATGATGTTTGACAACAGAAATTAAAGAACTTAAAGAACTTGAGTGTTGTTTGGTCATGGTGTCAGTAATCAGACATAATTCATTACTGACCCATAGGGATGTACCGCTACGGCTACAGAGCACTCAAGCTTCAAATACGAGGCAATACAGAATTACTCAAACATGCATGAATCTGCTGAAGACATTATTTGTTGTCATAGGGAAATTGCTTTGCACCCAATTCACATGGCTGGCTTCACTTACATAACCCATATAAAAACATGCAAACATAGAAAGCAAGCTAATAACTTAAGACACAGGCTTCAGGAGACTTATTCTAGGACAAATGAGACTTAGACCTATTGTTTGTGAACAGAGGAGGGCAGAAGCGGCGAGCGGAGGGCAGGAAGACACACCGACAGCAGAGGGTGTGGTGGGTCATTGTGGGAGTGGTGCGTTCTAGAGGGTGTGGTGGGTCACAGTGCAGCTTTTCGGCCTTTGCAGTTGTATAGTATATCTCCTCCAGGCTGGGTAGCTTTAGGCCCAGCGGCTTGGACGACAATCACAGTCTTTATTAAGCTCTTTTTAGAGCTTCTGTGCTGTTCTCAAACCATCCCATATGACAGAACCATAAAACACTTTCAATAAAACTAGTCTAAAGCATGCACAGTATCTTCTGCTCAAAAAGGGGATATTATGCAAAATAGATTTTTTTTTAGTTTTCTACTATGTTATAATGTTCTTCCCTTGTCAAAAAAATGCCTGAAGAGGTATTATGCTATTCATGCATGATTGAGTATTTCTCCTGGACTGTGTCTGAACCCTCCTTACAGTTAGCTTAATATTCTTCACAACCCATCACAGTTCTCCAGAAATATACAAAAGCATGATACAAAACTATATACTACAACTTGACAAATCTGATGCGATGTGTAATCACATGTATGTTCTGTGTTAGCAGTTAATAAACCCACAGAAATACCCCCTCTTTTACCCCCTCTTTAAAACAAATGAGAAAAGTCTTTGCTGTGCTTTGGCCGCAACACTCTCAGACCAGGGGTCCCACTTCAAGTTGTGGTCTAAAGGGACACCTAAATATTCTAAAAAATGTTTCTTCTTCCAATGGACCAAAACTAAAATGTGATACTGAGACTTATCTATTTAGGTGTAAATAAAAGAGCATTATAGATTGTAACATGTTTTTGTTCTCTCTGATTTGCAGAACATGACAGCACAAAACGGGAGCTCTCCGAGTGGGACGGTGGTATAGTTGAGGGACTCTCTAGGACTCCACTGGAACGCCACTGTCCCCTGGGTCCCCTGGGTTTCCTGGGGCCCCTCCCTGCACTGGATAGAGGGCGGATCATTGCACTTGGACATAAACAGACCACATGTGGACTTATAGCTGATGTCTGTGCTGAGTTAGAGGGAGGGCTGCAACAGCCAATTGTGATTCATCAGTTGTTGAAATAATCACCACCCATTCAGTCATCAATAATACCAGGTCTTGAGAGAAAAGCTCTTATTAACAACAAGAATAAAACTGTACAAGGAAAATATGTCAGATTTACCTTCTCTGTCTGTAAACGCTCTTTTAACTGTTCACATTTGTAAAAGGAAAACAATCGTATATTGTTGTACCTTTTTGTTAGCTGATAAGGTTTATAAATATCAACGTCATGTCACATTTGATCACATTTCACACTTGACCATAAACTACTGTAGCCAGGGGCTGTCCAGGGGCTGTCCAGGAGCTGTCCAGGGGCTGTCCACGGGCTGTCCAGGGGCTGTCCACGGGCTGTCCAGGGGCTGTCCACGGGCTGTCCACGGGCTGTCCAGGGGCTGTCCACGGGCTGTCCACGGGCTGTCCAGGGGCTACCAATCTGCGCCAACATCCTCTGAACCCACCAAGCACCACTCACTCTGTCACTCCGTGAAGAAAAATGGTTAGTTGCAGCCCTGGTTGGTGGGGGATATTTGAAGCTTGTGTTTTTGGTTCTGAGAGAGTTTCTCGTGAGGGAGAAGAGACTGAAGCCCCACTCCATCTTATTTATTTGAAAGAACTCTATAGTAATTTATATTGTAAAGTAACAAAGTAACTAATAAATACTCAAATGTCTGGAAATGTCTTGGTGACAGGAAAGCATGGAGAAACTGGGGAAAACTGCAGGTGTGTGGGAGCAGTCCTCAATTTGCACATCCAAACCCACAATCCACAGATTGATATACTGGGACCACCACTGGAGGCAGCATTCATTATTTGCAATGAGACTTTGGACTCTTTGTTGAAATGTTACTGGCTCTCTGGAACACTGCTGCAGACCACAAACTGGAGTCATGGTCTTGGTTAAATGAATTTGTTTTTGATGTTTCTTTCAGTGTCCAATCCCAAAATGGCAAACACAACCTCATCATAATAAGGACTACATCTGGAACAGAGGTTCTGCTGAAACCCAATAAAAGCGCACCCCCTACATGTTGTGTTCAGTCCATACACAGAGTTACATAGTCATGTAGGCCTACCCTCTCCCTCAGAGTGTGAAGGACTACACCCTCTGTCAGAGCATGCAGGCCTACTCGCTCAGAGGGTGTAAGCCTACTCTCTCTCTCTCTCTCTCTCTCTCTCTCTCTCTCTCTCTCTCTCTCTCTCTCTCCTCCGCCCTCAGAGAGTATGTAGACCTACTCTCTCCTTCAGAGAGCATGCAGGCCTACTCTCTCTCAGAAAGCATGCAGGCCTTCTCACGACCTCAGAGAGTATTTAGGCCTACTTACCGCATCAGGGAGCATGCAGCAACAACAATCCTCTGATCTGATGCATGTACTTCGCTCAGGCAGGGGACAGAGCCATAAGCTAAGTATTTGTACTTGTCAGGCATAAGCTCCCATACATATGTCTCAGCCATACAGCATGTAACAACAGCCAATAAAACAGGTAACAAACGGTTCTCAGGGCTTCATCATATGCAACAGGTCAGATCCTCAGGGGACAGACAAGCTAAGTATTTGTACTTGTCAGCATAAAACATGTCACACAGCCAAGACAACATGTAACAACAATATAATCATAAACAGGTCTAGTGGTCAAACGGTTCTCAGGGCTTCACCAGTCAGTCAATCAGGGCAAGAGAATTCCACAAATACAACAATATTTGAAACATTGTGGGCATAAATTTAGCCAAAATGGAAATGGGCATTTGATTCGGCATTTAAACAATGTTACATTTCAATCTGGTGCCAAAATCCCACAAGGACAGCTGGGAAATCAGCTGTGGAAGTCAGCTGCCACATCTTCAGAACCAGATAGAGGACACAGTACAGGTAACCCACAGAGCAACTGAACAGGAGAGAAAATGGGTATGTCTGGCAAATGTATATATTATGTTTAGTAATTTTGTAGTAAATCCTGGGTATAGCCTTCTAATCCAATGTATTTGTCTAGCATCACTGCAGACGCTGCACTGATCCACCTGTCAATCCCACGCTCCATCCTTCCCTCACTCGTGAACAAGACCCCCAGATACTTAAACTTCTCCACTTGAGGCAGAGACTCCCCACCCAATTGAAGAGGGCAAGCCACCTTTTTTCAGTCGAGAACCATGGCCTCGGATTTGGAAGAGCTGATTCTCATCCCAGCCGCTTCACACTCTGCTGCAAACCGCCCCAGTGCCTGCTGCGGGTCCTGGCCTGAAGAAGCCACCAGGACAATGTCATCTGCAAACAGCAGAGATAAGATCCTGTGGTTCCTAAAACTGGACGCCCTCCGGCCCCTGGCTGCACCTAGAAATTCTGTCCATAAATACAATGAACAGAACCGGTGACAAAGGGCAGCCCTGGCAGAGTCCAACATGCACCAAGAACAAGTCTGACTTACTGCTGGCAATGCAACCACAGCTCCTGCTCCAGTCATACAGGGATCGGACAGCCCTTAGCAAAGGGCCCTAGACCCCATACTCCAGAGCACCCCCCAAAGGACACCAAGAGGGACACGGTCAAATGCCTTCTCCAGATCCACAAAAAACATGTGGACTGGCAAACTCCCATGAACCCTTGAGGACCTGATGGAGAGTATAGAGCTGGTCCAGTGTTCCACGACCGGGACAAAAAACTCACTACTTCTCCTGAAACTGAGGTTCGACTATTGGCCGGATTCTCCTCTTCAGTACCCTGGAATAGACCTTACCGAGAAGGTAGAGGAGTGTGATTCCCCTGTAATTGGAACACACCCTCCAGTCCCCCTCCTGTCTTGGCTGACACGTCTCTACAACATCGCGTGGTGGTCGGGGACAGTACCTCTGGACTTGCAGACCGGGGTGGTGGTCCCTCTGTATGAGAAGGGGGACATGGTACATTTCACTTTCAAATGCTAACCGAGATTAACAAGCAGTCAGCATCTGCAGTAAAAATAAAATAACAGAGGTCTTGCCCATGCTAGATGCCTCTTTAAGTTTGAATGCCATTTTTAGATGTCTTTTATAATGCTCTTTTTTTTGTTCCAGAAGATTTACCGTCCCTTGATTAGAGCTGCAGTACATTAACCAACGCCAGACAAAATGGAGTTAACCTGTCACCTGGATCAGGACCTACCAAAGATCTTTTATTATTACTCAATCTCACAATTTTAGGCTTAAAAACAATTACTTTTCATTTACATTTGAAATGACCAATAATTATCATCAGCAAAACCGACCACTGTTGTACAATCAGCATTTTGAAATATTCTAGGCCTCCTATCAAAAGCGGGCATATTTATGTCAAAGAAAAAAAACAACTGATTTCTGTGATGTCTAGCTTGAGATTTTATATATTTTGAATTTCAAACAAAGTATCAACATGGTTAGTTTGCTACAGTTTTATTGTAAACTTTGTTATCACTAACATTGCATGCTGTTTTTTTAATATGTATTGAGCAGAAATGAACAATCAAAGGCACATTACACTTTTAATACAGTTTTGTTAATTTTGGGTCATGTGTTTTGACCCAGATCCCACTGGGGCATAAGACATGGCCACCTGCTCCAGTGCCCGAAGAGTGAGACCCACCCGGGAATCGAACCCACAACCTTGTGGCTCACAGCAAAATGCTCATTCTTGAATGCGGAGGCATTTCATGAGAGGTGAATGGAGAGGGGGGGCGCTTGGTGGGAGACGGGTACTCTAAACCAGTCTCTTCATTCGTGCGGGTGGCGAGGTACAGATGGAAATCCATCTTGCGCCCGCACGGTAAACGTGCGTAGACCGCTCGGCCACTTTTCGAGTCCTTTGCAGCAGTAGATATTTTGCTACTATAGGTACAAAACTAATGTAATTGTTTTAGAAGGATACTTAGGCTTAGGTTACTTAGGCTGCTGTAAACACACAAGCCCTGTGCCCCATAAAACTTGATATGTTATTTACAATATAAATGTATGGCCTCTTGGGGGCCCTCTGGTGGCCTCGGGGCCTTAAGCAGCTGCTTAGTCCGCTCAAAGTCTGGGATGGCCCTGCTGCTGTGGTTATGTCAAAGCTCAGAATCTTCATTTTCGGTCTGCGTCACAAGACAATGTGGTGTCATTCAATTCATAGTGGCAAAATTACTTGAATTTGTGTAAATTTACTGCGGGCCATAGTTTGAAAACCCATGGCTTATACTGTACCTTACTTCTAAATAATGTCCTAATTGTAGCATTAACTTTCCCCTTCATAATTGCATTGGTTGTTAAGCTTTTGGTTGTTAAGATTTTTTTCCCTAAGCATTTGAATTTTTTTTTATTGTCCTAAACATTTTTGATGTCCTCCACGTTTCTGAACAACTTTTTAATAAAAAATAAAAAAAATAAAATAAAAATTAACTGATAAAATTGGATCCAGTTTTTCAATATTTTACTTTTACGTTTTTCAAATGCGACCACTTTTCTACTGTTATATGGAATCTGTGTCGGATTTTGGGAAAGTTAAATGACAGCTAATTGCTTTATTGTTGGAGTTGTTTGTGTGGTTAAAAGGGGACTCACGTTAATGTTTTATGCGTTTGCTTGGATCATTTCTTACCAGGCTACACAAAGTTATATACAGCTTGTTGCATGCTGGAGAAAATAGCCCAAGTCCCTGCAGAATGAAACACTACCACGTGCCCCGACTTGTCTGAGTGACCTCTCACCTTTGGTCTAGATTAGATTGCTCTAATGCAAGTGCCTTTAATGTTGGTAGTATCATATTCTGCACAGTCAGGGCGACATCTGTCCATCATTAAAGGCGTGCGTCAGCAGCCCTTGAGCCTCCAAAATAACTATTTCCCATTTTTGTATTTCATAACAGTGGTGTGCGGACGTGCTGCGCGGAGACGCCGTCATGGCAGCGCAGGACAACCACGTGACACAGGAAGAAAAACATTACAACTCCTGTCATGTAGCCTCCGCAGCGCTCGTTCTGGGGACTCTGTGGTCGTTTCTACCACACACGGCTCGTCGTTTGCACTAATCACACAGTTTCATTCACTCGTAGAAAGGCGCGTAACGGGATAGTGACACATTACCGAGCCCCAGTCCCCGGACGCAGCGGGCGCTCTGACGCTGTGGAGGCGGGGTTTGTAGCTTCATGTAAACACTCTGACACAGCCACACAATAAACGGGACCTAGACCAGCGCACCGATCTCTGCCGTAGAATAAACTCACGAAATGGAGCCGCCCGAGGCCCCCGCGGCGGCCAAACGGTAAGAGCATACGGGGGCTCAAGCACCGGGCTATATTCTATCAGGATAAAGCTGTAGTTTTGTCTTTGCACAGTGTCTTTAAAAGTATGTATACGCGACTCATTCTGTAGGGTCCTGTCCTACACAGGCTGAAGTGTTAAACAGATTTCCTTGTTTGGGAAGTGTTAAAGCCGTGCGTGTGGAAGCGCGTGGGTACAAACTTTCCAAATGTGCGTGTTTTGATCAGTGAAGCTGCCCCGCTCACTCTTACTTTGCCCCCCTCTTTGCTAGTACAAGCTCTCCTGCTGTAGCAGTCTGGGTTGTGAAGTTGGAGACAGGGGTAGATCACATATGGGGGCCGGAGAGGGCTTTAAGAGACGCGGGGCTGGGCGGTGGTACATTCCGCTGGCATAAACTTTCTGTCTTTCTTCTTTATTTGTCAGGGACCTTGTACACGTTCATTAATCTCTCTTCCACTGCTGTTTGTGTTTTTGTTCATTTAGATGCACACATTGTACAGTGGAATTGGATACATTGAGCTCCTAAAGCAAAACATTGTCCGCTTTCAGACTGAAATGTGTCCTGAGTACAGATTGTTGTTGAGTCGGTCGTGTCCTCGGAGCACCTCTTGGTCACGTGATCATACTATAACAGTGTCTCTGGGACACACTGTTCTGCGCGTGCATGTGTGTTTTTTGTTCCTTTCACACTTAACGCGCGAGCTCAAGATTATTATCTTTTTTTTTTTTTAGGTGGTTCTTTTTCACTCAAGTGCCTCCTGATTTATTATGACCGAATGGCTCTAACTATGGCGTCACATTTTTATTTTTTATTTTTTTGAAAGAAACACTAATATTAATTTGATGGAATTTACAGGAGAAATACCCACCGAGGCCCTAGATTTTGCCCAGGTCCAGGGGATAAAGTGAGAAACAGGATTAAGCAAAAAAAACTCAACAAGGTACAGGTCATATGTTACTGGCTGTGACACATGACACATGGCCCCCTTGTGCCACCCACCATGTCGAGTCCGGGGCATGTGACAGATTGAGTCAAGTCAAATCAAACTTTATTTGCACGGCAATTTTCAAACATTTGAAATGCAACAAGTTGTTCTAACAAGATCTAAGAGTGCAAAAAAAAACAAACAGGACAACAGGGAATCTGAACCTATAAGGAAAGGTGTAACCATTCCTTACACAGCAGGTGTGTCTGAAAAATGTGTCTAAGAATTTTCAGCCAGTTTGAGATTCTGGTCTATTTCAAACCTACAAACACTTTCAGACAGAATCTGGTTCACCCAAAGGACAAAGCCCTGAGCTATAAACAAAGTAATGTAGTCTACTCCATTCAGTGTAGTGAAGAGTGCACTGAGTGTTAAACTGGAGATATTAAACACGCACTCCATAAGGGAATGCACCAATACCATCACAAGAGCTCCTCTGGACCCTAGTCTGTCATACATCTTCATCTCAAAGCCGCTAACCACTCCTTTGAAGATAGTGAGGTACAGATCTTAGCCAAAGAAAAGAAATGGTTTTAGATGGGAATTAAAGAAGCTATTTTTGTTAGGAAAGACAATCCTTCCTTGAACAGGAATGGAGGCCTGACACATAAGCTCTCACCGATCTATAATTCCATACTCAGACCCAAAGCAAACAAAAGAGAACAATAGTAGCCAGTAGGTCCATTAAAGGTTGAATAGGACCATTGAGGATGAAACTGTAAACAATAGCTGTTTACAGTTTCAGTGTAGTTGGCTCCTCCCTTCAGATAGATATAAGGCAGTGTTCACCAGTAATCTGACAAGAACTGAAGAAGCGGTTTGGATGAGCAGCGAAACGTTTTCACTCCTACAACGATTTGTCCAGTTGACCGATTTTAACTTTGGCTTTTGCTATGCATCAGACCTGGACGACTGAGGCTCCAGACATCTTCTGGAGCAGTTGCGTTCAGGAGCAGTGACTTGCATGTTGTGCTTAGAGCACTGATATGTGTGTTGTATTCAGGAGCAAGGCCTGTGGCATTGTGAGGAGCAGGGTGCATGTGTTGCGTTCAGGAGCAGTGACGTATATGTGTGTGTTGTGTTCAGGAGCAGCTCGGAGCAGAGGAAACTGCGCTCTCGTGATGCTGCCCGGTGTAGACGGAGCCAGGAGACAGAAGTGTTCTATGAGTTGGCCCGTGTGCTGCCCCTACCTCGCCGCGTCTCCACTCACCTGGACAAGGCCGCTATCATGAGGGTCACCCTAAGCTACCTGCGACTGCGCCACCTCCTGACTGGTGGTGAGAACGGTGAGTATTTTTGACAACCGGCATTTCTAAGCAGTGAATTAATGTTAAGCAAATGAACAGTGTTTAGCAAAAAGCATCTGGGATTTTTTCTCTTCAGACTACTCTCTCTCAGCCTAATTAATAGACTATAATATATGTCAATAATAATGGCAATACACAAACTCGCAGCATTTTAATTGTTATGGGATGATAGTTGAATTATTCAAATAAAACTAAATTTAAAAACCTAATATCTATGTGAAAATACCATCATGTCTCAATTAATGTGGCTTGATTAGCTGCTAGTCCGTTTAGCTGCAGAAATCCACTTGTAGATGCGATAAAAGGCTCTGGCTTCTTCTACCCTTAATAATGTGAACATCCTGGTGCGCAACAATGATCTACAATCTCTAAAACTCCCATAAAGTTTGTTAAATGCAGCTCACAGCTTTATTTTCAATGGGAATTTTCCACTGCGATCACTGTCAGTATAGGGTTTGGAGGTGTATGCTGGGATTGCGTGATGGCAGATGTAGAAGCTCAGAGGGTAGCCCTGTATGACCTGTACTCTGGTGCTGTAGGAGCTGAGACAGAGACCAGCCTGGAGGACACTATGGACCAATTCTACCCTCAGGTTCTGGGAGGCTTCATCATGGTCCTGAGTGAGGAAGGAGACATAATCTACCTGAGCGAGAGTGTGAGCGCCCACATTGGGATCACACAGGTATTGCAGTGTGGTCTTCTCAAAGGCCATGTGTGTTCTGCTGCTGTTGACCTGTGCTGACCTGTGTTGACCTGTGACCTTTACTGACCTTTACTGACCTTTGCTGGCCTGTGCTGGCCTGTGCTGACTTGTGCTGACCCGTGCTGACCCTGTGCCGATCTGTGACCCATGCTGTATTTCTCCTCCTCAGCTGGAGCTTCTGGGCCAGAGTCTGTACGAGTTTGTCCACCCGTGTGACCAGGAGGAGCTGAGGGACCTGCTGACCACGCGCTCCGGTTAGCCACTCTTTCTGCAATTCTCAACATACATTAGACCATAAAGTAGAAGAAACATGCACTACCAGTTAAAAGTTTGGACACACCCTCTCATTCAGTGTTTTTTTTATTTTTTTAATTACCTTTTACATTTTAGATACATCCAGAAGACATCAAATAGTTGTATGTGTAAGATGTATAATTATGTCAAAGAAAAAAAGTTAAATAAAATTCACATTAACTAAGTCTTTTTCGACAAAGCAAATCGTGGCTACTTTGATAATTGGAATATAAAATATATATATATATATATATATATTTTATATTTTGTAATTATTTAACTTATTTTCTTTGCTACATAAGTTCATATATCTTGCTTTGTATATTTGATGTCTTCTGTATGTACGTATATAAAATGTAGAAAGTAGTAAAAATAAAGGGAAAAAACATTGAATGAGATGGTGTATTCAAACTTTTTATTGGTAGTGTACATGTATATGTGTCTGAGTAGTGACTCCTCAGTCACTCTTTTTCTCTTTTTAATGTGTCAGGTGTGAGTAAAAAACAGAGCTCCACTGAGAGGAGCTTCTTCCTACGCGTCAAGAACACTCTGACCAACAGGGGGCGCATCGTCAACCTTAAATCAGCCACCTGGAAGGTATGGTGCAGATGGAGAATATTGATACTTTGCTTTACTTCTTCCTGTATACCTATGGTGGAATATTCAGGAGTTACCATGGTGACACAATGCAGACTTTAACAAATGCTGCCAAAAATGTTTTAACATCGTCTTAAAATTCAAGAAAAGATACAAAATGGATTTAAGCAACACATTTTCAGGAGCCTGTGATCAATGAGTATTTATGGTCCAGTTGAGGTGTTTGATATTCAACAAAAGGTGCGAGACTACCTGAAAAACTGTTGACTAATGCTAATGGTACCTTGTGACTGTAATTTTATTGAGAGCGACTTGTTTAACAGCACAAAACAGCTCACCTGTTGTAGTTCCAGCTAAGTTGTTTATGTATTTATTTATCTTGCACTCATAGAATATATCAACAAAAGGACACAGTATATAAAAAGCAGGTGCAGGAAGAAGTAAAAAAACACCCAAAAGGGCTTATTTTATATTTCTGGTCAGATAGTGTTAAAACAAAGCTCAGATTAAATATTAACTTGAGTAACAGAGCTTCAGACAGAGCAGAGCCTAAAGTTAGTATCACACCATTCCAAGGGAATGTTGATCACATTGGCTGCAAAGTATCGATAAGGTGCAGTCTCTCAGACCTTTGTCCAACTGTGTTTCTGCCATTTATCCATGTTTAGGTCCTGCACTGCGTCGGACATATGCGCTCACAAGGGGACAGTAGAGTTCTGAGCCTTCTGTGTGAGCCCCTCCCTCACCCTTCCAGTGTGGAGTTCCCCCTTGACTCATCCACCCTCCTGACCCGGCATAGCATGGACCTGCACTTCACTCACTGCGAGGGACGGTGAGCTGGGTCTCCCCACACTCTCTCCATACTGACCACACCATACTCTACCCACTCCCATCTAAGGTTGTCCAAAGTATTGAAAATCAGATTCTAATCAATTTTAAAACTAGTATCGATACCTGCGAACAATGACCATCTAGTTTCAATAATAAAAGGTCCCATTTACAGGACAAAAATGAACTGAAAATCACATTATATTGTCTAAAGAAAGTGTGTATTTATTATCATTGTGGCATCGGAATACTATTAAGTCTTTTCCTTAGAATCAGACTTGAGATTGAAATTTTGATACCGTGACAACACTACTCCCATCTGCTCCCATTCTTTGCCCACTCCCATGCCTGTGTTTGCTGCATCCTGCAGGGTGATGGAGCTGCTGGGGTATGAGCCTCACCAGCTGATTGGCTGCTCCGCGTACCACTTCTACCATGCACTGGATTTTGACCACATCAACAGCAGCCTGCAGATATGTAAGTCCAGCCACACTGCAAGAAGAGTGACCCCTGTGTGACCAATCTGTGAACCCTATGTCCTGCCTCCACAGTGCTGTCTAAAGGCCAAGTCAGGACCAGGCAATACCGCTTCCTGGCAAATAACGGGGGCTTTGTTTGGGTTGAGACCCAGGCCACAGTGCTGTACAGCCGGAGCGGTCACCCAGAAGCCATTGTGTGCCTCAACTTCATCCTCAGGTCTGCTGCACTTCCCTTCCATCTCAGCTATGATCCCTCTGTTATATGAACTATGAGCTGATCTCTGACCTCTGACCTCTATGTGTGCAGTGCCATCGAGCAGGCCAATGTGGTGCTTTCAGTGGAGCAAAGGCATTGTGTGGACTTGAAAGGAGAGCCTCTGTCTCCAGCCCCCAAGGAGAATGCAGATGCCACAGAAGAGTCACCAGCAGAGCCCTGCAGCCCCGGGCCCGCCCTCTGCCCAGGTAACATGGATCAGCCACATAGACCTCCGTATGGTCCTGATGAAGGAAAATTAGTTTACAGGCAGCACTGAAGGATGTTCATGTTTTTGTCCCACAGGCCTCACCAAACTGTCATTCGCCAGTCCAAAACCAGACTGTGAGCCCACAGCCCCCCAGGACCTGTGCAGCCCTGCCCTGAGGCAGCTTCTTTCCCCCATTTTCAACATGTCGCCCTCATCGTCCTCCTCGCCCATCACCTCCTCGCCCTCGCCCACCCCATCCCCTGAACCCCAACCCATCCCGGTGAGTACAGAGCACTCGTCTGCCCTGCTTTCACCCTAAAGCCAATCTAACCCTTTGTGCTTCCAGAGCAAGGAGCAGCCCATGGACACCAGCGGAGTGGAGCGCTTCTTTGCCATGTGGCCTGATGCAGAGAAGGACCAAACACATACTCTTCTGGTGAGCATTTGGAACTACACTCCTACACTGCCTATGTGAAAAGCAGACTGCGGTATGAGTTAACGTCTGGGCCTCTGTATGCAGCAGATGGACGATATGGACCTGGACATGCTGGCTCCATACATCTCTATGGACGATGACTTCCAGCTCAGCGGCCTCACTGCACCAGAGGAGAATGAGGCCCTGCACCCTTCAGCACTGGGCCCCAGAAGTAGGAAAAGGTGAGCCTGCCTAGAAAAAAGCCTTCACTAACAATGAGTTTGTGTAACATTGTGTTCTGTTTCAGAGCCCTCAGTGTAGATGGCGAACAGCTCCCAGACAAAAGGCACAAGGGGCCCCTGTCTGTGGAGGACCTGCTGGTGAGTGTTGCAACATGCTTCACTCACAAACATGTCAGTTCAACTTTGATTATTCCTAAGAGTGTCTTGATTTTGGTGGTTCTTAGGGCTGCCTGGAGGAAAGTAACAAAGAGCGCGGTTGGAATCAGCTGCTCACAGACAAAGACCCGGTGCTCGGAGGAGTCCAGAGTGAGCGCCCAGGTACAAGCCACTTCCAAGAGCATGACGATGTGATGCTTACCCTAATGCTAACCACTGCTCGTATTCCAGCGCTGATGGCAGATTTCTTCCTGAGCCGCCCTCCTGACCTGTACCCGCCCCTGTCGCCTATGACCTGACCTCTGACCTCTGATCATGTGGCCCAGCAGACTCCAGAACGCACAAGTCTCCAATTCCCAGTGCATTCTGGGAGGCAGCTAACCTGCACAAACATAGTGAACAGGACGCCTCTGAGCCCACAAGCCTGGAAAGTGGAGCTACACGTGAACAGTGGCATGATACATTTTTATAAGCATGTTTCAACTCACTTTTCTATTCTTTTTTATCAATGAATCATATTGTAGACTGTGCTTTGTGACATTTCCACATACATTATATTTCTTTAAACTGTTTGACTATTATAATGTAAATCTTTAGAGCTTGACCTGGGAGACATCAGTGTATGCCCCCTCACTGCGGTGCTATCTTTGTCATGTGTGTCTGTGCCTTTGAGCTGGACCACTTATTTTACAGATTATCACAGAAAATACTTGGTTATTCACTGTATTCATGAAGCCAAATAAAGCTTTTGGGCAGCTTTTTAATGTGTGCTGTTCAGTTGGTGTGAATAAATAACAGCAATGAAACAGATTTTTCAATTTGTGTAAAGCCCAAAACTACAGCAGCAGACACTTCACAAGGTTGGACAAAGGACTAAAGCAGGACTGACCCAGGACAGGCAGGCTGTAGATTTGTCCAGGACTGATGCACATCCATTTGCAGATAGTCAAAACATGTTGTACTTATTAGCATTAGTTTTTTTTTATTTTTTTAATTAATAATTGAGTCATATGGTATCTATGTGGTAGTGTTTTTTGGAAGACCATACGGCTGAACAGGTTGGGGGCTCAGCTCTGTTAAGGTGCGGACAGTGTTTGCCGCAGAGTGGAGAGTGGAGGGAAGACAGTTTCCGTGTTAAATTTATGAATGTAGATTAGCATTGTAGGTTTGCCACATTCAAGTGATAACATTATGTCCAAGGTACCTGATCCTCTTGGGAGTCAGGCACTTAAGCTCATCCAGTTTTACAACGTGAAGAGGGCACACAGCGCTGTTGGATCTATCAGTGCGTGGCGGTTGAAAAAAAGATATATATATAATAACTGGCGCATGAATGGGACTTAATGGGGTGGTTGCTGCTCACCGAGTCCTGTCTTGTGGCTCATTAGGATGTCATAACTAATAAAGGCATTTTAAAATTTGAGAATAGAGAGTTCCTTGGCTTTCTGTATATTTTAATAATAATATTCATTTTATAGGCTACCTGTTCTTGAAACCTGGATAATTCTAAATAAAATTACATATTATATCATGTGTGCGTGTAAATATGCACAAAAAGACAATTTGCACAACAGAAACTTTACAAAATATGTATTTGCAAAAAGTAACATTTGTGAAATTTGTCAAATTTGGGAAATAAAAAACATGTTGCAGCTACAGTTGCCACAGCTTATTTTCTTATTGCTGCTGATTCTAGCTTCAGAGTTCAGGAATGTAGTGATGTAGACATGTAGTGTTCAGTGGGCCATTCCAGGCTAATCATGTACCACAATCTAAAAGAACCTAGTTCAAATGCAGCCGAGCCACTTTGTGCTCCACTTCACAGAAGCAGAAGGCTGCTGCCCTCAGCGGCCCCACAAACCTGTGCAGGTCCAACTCAGTTTAGGCCATTCAACATCAGATGGCATACAAAGTCCAGCATCTGTTGCAAACTGTGCCTTTCTGGAGAAGAAACACAGGGGTATAAGGCCGTTTAAAGGAGCTCTAGTGTCTCTTGCACAGGGGTATAGGACCGTTTAAAGGAGCTCTAGTGTCACTTGTTTAAAACAGCTCTAATGTCACTTGCACAGGGGCATAGGACCATTTAAAGGAGCTCTAATGTCATTTGTGGGCATTTAGAGATTTCTAAAAAGCAGTTTGCGCTACTAACGGGTCCACACTGCTTAATATACAATGCTACACCACACTGAGTGATCACTGATTGTCCGTCTTATAGGCATGTTCTCTGCTTGCTTAGTACCACAAACCTCTCCAAAGCTGGGCCCTTGTGTGGACAGCTCAGTATGTTTATGACATTAGCACACACGTGTGTCTTCAGACATGCTCAGTGGGTTATGGTGCTTCTTCAGCACTTTGGAAGTGGATTTTGAAGACTCTAGGGGTTTACACAGGCTGGTACAATGCCACAGTGCCACCACATGTACTAGCAGACGCATGAGGAGAAAGGCAGCAGGAGACCAGTGTGCAGCTTCATCTCCACTGACAGTGCTTCAAAGGGTTTCACATCTCAAACTAAAACATGATCAGAAAATACCACAAACAAAAGTCACCCCACACCTGAACAGGCTGTGCAGTGGGGCCACAGTGAAATGTAATACAGGGATTAGAACAAGTCAGAGTGTTTGAGGAAGTATCGTGCTGGTACAAGAAAAATATGTGACATGAGCCATTCTGAGCCTGTCTAGAATCACTCAGCCAACACTGATAAATCCAACACTAAGACTTCCATGCTAAAGTTTGGCCCCACGACGTGGTTAGACCTGCTCTCCAAAACAATTAAATGTACAGTTTATGTTGAAATCTCCAGTGTTTTTCCCGCTGTAGTGTCTGGCATGTCCAACAGTGAGTGAGTCTATTTGGCCACAGTGAAGCTTGAGTCTGGAGCCTCCCACGCTCAGTAGTCACTCGTGGAAGTGGTGGGGGGCCGTGAGATGAGGACAGTGTCAAACGTTACATCACTTGCTTCATACTGGCAAAAATGTTTACGAAAATACAGGCTAAAAGGGCTCGTGGTTACTCTGCGTTCTTCTCAGTGTTCACATGGGGAGTTTAAACTAAGGTGAAAGATAAAAACACTCTCATCATACGCACACACACACACACACGCGCGCACACACACACACAAACGCACACCTTATTGCCAGGTCTACACACAGGTTTGAGTGGCTCTATGGTGGGAGTGCACAGTTCACTTGATCCGGTTGTGTCTCATGAGCGGGACGATGCAGGAGGGGGGGCCAGCCTTGGACAGAAAAGGGTGTTTGAGGAGTTCACTAGCTGTAGCCCTCTGAGCGGGGTCTCGCACCAGCATCCTGTCCAGGAAGCCCTTCAGCAGGGGAGAGACCTGAAGTACAGGAAGATCAGACACATCAGCTCACAGTACCATCTCATGAGCAAATGAAGTGTTCAATAGCAAAAACAGATTGCTCCATTTTGACAAACTGCCAAAAAGTGCTTTTCCTTTTGTTACCATGTTATTTCAGTTAAATAAAATTTTTATTTCTGTAGCACATTTAAAACAACCTCAGCCGACCAGTGCTTCACATAAAAGTCAACCAAAAAACAGACAGACAGATACACTGGAAAAGAACAAAAAAAAAACACAAAGATATCTTGTCTACCTAGACTTAAAAGGGAGAAGATATGGGTTTTCAGCCTAGTCTTAAACTGTGTTTAAAACTGAGAAGATCTGACAGGCAGAAGGCGCTGTTCCATAGTCTGGAGTCTGGTTTCGGGCATAGCCAGCAAAAGCTGGTCAGCTGACCTCAAAGCTCTGGGTGGAGTATAGGGCTGCAGCAACTCCCTCGAATAAAGAGGACCCATAGAGTACACATATTTAAAAACTATCAATAACATTTTGAATTGCACCTGATATGATATGATAGAGATATTAGCAAAGACAATAATGTATAGTGGATTTTGTCAAAAAGGGATGGAATTATATTCTGATAGCATTAAAATCAATTTGGCTTTTGGAAATATTACTATACCAAGGATAAACTGCAAGCCTCCAATGACTTTTTCAAATGGCACTTATGTGAAGAGTTGATTTGCAAAAACAAATATTTCTTCATTTCCTTCTTCATCCCATAGTGGTCCAGTTTATGTAGTCTTGTTCTGATACAGCTCAAGATCATTCTAAAGCTATTCAGGAAGGGTTTATTTCTGTCCTATGAATAAGACTTTTTTGTATTAATTTCTGCTCAAATGAATATCTAGTCTCAATACTAATTTTAGTCTAGATTAGTATCTGATTTTGGATACTTTTGATCACTAGTGTACAGTGTGGATGGGGCAGCAGAAAGGCGTGTACATTGTGGCACAGCTGAGTACCTTGTGTAGGTTCTTGAGTTTCGGGGGAAGGTTGTCACGGATCATCTTCATGGCTTTCAGGGGCGGCTCATTGAAGTATGGCGGCTCTCCGTCCACCATCTCAATGACCATGATGCCCAAAGACCAAATGTCCACCTGCAATGAGGGACACAAAGACTTAGAAGGGCACACAGGGCAGGGCACAACGCAGGGCAGGGCATGGCGCAGGGGGCGGTGCAGGGCACGGCGTACGGCGCAGGCCAGGGGACCACGCAGGGCAGGGAACCGCGCAGGGCGGGGGACCGCGCAGGGCGGGGGACCGCGCAGGGCGGGGGGACCGCGCAGGGCGGGGGACCGCGCAGGGCGGGGGACCGCGCAGGGCGGGGGACCGCGCAGGGCGGGGGACCGCGCAGGGCGGAGGACCGCACAGCCTTGGATGGTGTCTTGAATTTAGTACCTCGGGCCCGTAGGGCAGCCGTGAGATGAGCTCTGGGGCCATCCAATACGGAGTCCCCACCAGAGACTTCCTCCTCTGCACCTCTTTGGAGACCTGAGCACAGAAGCCGAAGTCTGACAGCTTCACCTGAAACAGACACCTTCACATCAGACACCTTTTTCTTGAGATAACGTTTTCCAGACTTTGTCTACAATGCTCTGCTCTACTGGTAGCAGTGATGGGAAGAATACTTTGAAAATCTTATTTACAGAATAGTACATACCCAAATTAAAATGTATTTATGTATGTAAAACATACTGCTTGATTTTTGTTGCACAATTTGTTATGCATTAATTTTATCCAATTAGAGAAGCAAAAAAAAAAAAAAAAAAAAATCACACATGCACACACTGCAAGAGCTGTGTTTTCTATTTTTCTCACCAATATTGTGCAGTCCAAAGCCAAAAATTACATAATGAAGTACTGCAATGTATTCCTTTAGATTTAGGAAATTAGCTGTATTCTGAATACCACCAAATGAAAGTAACTACACTGGAATACAGTTACTCAAAATTAGTATTCCAAATAGGCATTTTCGGTAAATGTATTTAGTTACCTCCCAATACTGGCTGTCATAAAGCAGTATTGACATGCAATTATCCAACAAAGTACAAGGCAAATAATGGGATAACCTTGTTTGTACTAGATAAGGCCTTTGTACAGTTTGGTTGTGGCAGAGAGTGGAGGTGTTGTACGTACTCGTCCGTCATGGGTCAGCAGGATGGAGTCACTCTTGATGTCACGGTGGATGACTCCCTGAGTGTGCAGCACAGACAGGGCCTTAAGCACAGACACACATACTGTGGCTATCTGCTCCTCGTTCATTCTGGGCACAAAGAGCAATGCAAGGTTTTATTTGTATAAATTCAAAATAATTGAGAATTCAGAAAATGCTTTTCGCCATGAGTGAATGCAAACAGTTGGCTATCAAAAGTCCCAAGCAGCAACTGAGTGATTTGGCAAGTATAATAGTACACATGCTGAAACTTAAGGTTGCCACAAGTATCAAAAATCTGATATTAAATCGACACTAAAACTAGTATCAAAACTAGATTCTCATTTGAGTCAGTATCGATACTAAAAAAGTCATTCACAGGACAGGAATGAACCTTTCCTGAATAGCTTTAGAATGATCTTGAGCTGTATCAGAACAAGTATAACCACATGGACCACTATGGAACCTACCTGGACCACTGAGGGATTACAAAGATATAAGACCAAGACCATGGTAATATAACAGAAGGTACTATGAGTTAATGTTGAAAATCACATTCTATTGTCTAAAGAAAGTGTTTTTATTATCATTGTAGTATAGGAATCAAAATAGCGTTGTCATTATACAAAACTTTCAAACTCTTGCTCAAAGGTATCCAATATGGCCTTTGAGCCAATGGCCAATAATGATGCCTGTTGACTGCCCTCTGCTGGCTCACCTGGTGTGTGTCACAATGTCCGTGAGTGCTCCTCCCTCCAGGAACTCCATCACCACCCACAGCTCATCTCCCACCAGGTAGCTGTTGTACATCTCCACCACGTTATCATGGTGATAGTCCCGCATGATGACCACCTGCACACAAAGACACACACTGTATACATGACCCACAGCATATACATGACACATATCAAAGCATCTGCACAAACATGCTGCATCATCACTCAGCAGGTCCTGTTACAGACTGAAGGATCACAGAACTAATGCAAATATGAACAGGTCATATTATCCATTTTGTAAACCTTGTAAATCTTATAAACCTTGCTTAAATACGTGGACTAAGCAAGACTAACTTTGGGAGATGTTATTTTCACTTCACTATTTTTTGTCTTAATTTTGATGGTATCTGGTCCCTTAATCAGGTAATGTACCTCAAACAGAACCTCAAAAATGTAACCATTTTGTGGCTTTTATTTATTACCATTTCTTTTTTCCAAGATGGGCAATGTATATATATGAAATTATTAATAATATCATGAATGTTGTTTTGAATGTATGGAAAATTGGAGAATAAAATAAAAACATGACAAACTTAGGTACAGCATATTTTGCTAATATTGCCCAATAATTTCTGATTATAAATACTGATCAGTTTTTGTCAATATCATCCACCGCTAATTTCAGTATAGCCACTGTAAATGACAGAGATCACAAATCAGTATAACTAGTAAACAACACACTGCATGTCAAGTGGCTTCAAATATGAGCTTCTAAGGCCACAGGTGTCATGTCAGTTAGGGCTGTGTGATCTAATCCCTGTGACTATCTACTGGTGATTTTGCCAGATTGTGATTTGGTGCTTCTCTGTATAATGCCACTCTTTGCTCAAACACTGACATTTTCCCCCACTCTAAGTATTGGTTAGCCTCCGTCATGGTCTGACTGTGTGACAGGCGGATTTTAACCAAATGAAGTATAGAGTGGACTCTTAAAAGAATCACATAGTAGTTGCAAACTGAAGGCAGTATAAAGCCACATACCATACAATCATTTAGATGAGGAAGGGTTTTTTTTGCCATCAGTATTAATGTTATTGGTCATGAAGTACTTACTGTACGTATACATAAATTTGTATGATACTAAAATGTATGAGGCAGGAAGCATCTACAAAATGAGTATGCATAACTTTTGTGTTAATGTGTGTGTGAAAGGGCTGTGAGATGTACCTCATTAAAGAGTAGCTCTCTCCTCTGTTGTTTCCTCAGGTCCATCTTTTTTACTGCTACAAGTTTTCCAGTGGTTTTCACTGTGGCGATGCACACAATGCCTGTGGAACCCTCCCCAATTTTGATATAGTGGTCTAGATAGGTACGTGGGTCACCAGGGTCCACAACCATCTGCAGGGCAGCTCTGAACTGCTCATGGGACACCCTCTGGGGCTCTCTCTGTGGGGAACGGGCCTGGGGAGGGGCCCCAGAGGCCCCAGACTGCACTGGAGGCCTCGGTGCTGGAATGTTGGGATGAGGGGTGTGTGGGTGCTGCTGGGACACCTCTGGGGTCAGAGTGGGGTGGGAGGTGTGGTGAGGTTGGCTTAAAGAGGGCTTAGGTGAAACATTGCTGGGTCCTGTGGGGGGGCCATTGTTGGGGGAACCCTCGTGCTGCCGAACAGGCTGTGAAAGCGACAAAACACAGAAATGTCTGTCAAATTATTTTAATGTGTGCAAATAACAGAAGTACTGAGTGTACACACAGTCAAATATTTAAATAGTCTTAGGATCAGTTGAACATCAATAAACATCAATACAATATAATCAAACAATATAAGGGTGTATAGGCTCACCGGGCCTGTGGGACTGCGGCTGCCCTCGCTGTCTGCACGTGGATAGGTGTTAAAGGGCCGTGTATTCTGCTGAGCAGTCTTCAGGACACCCTCTGTCACAGGCAGGTTTGGGGTGCGGATGTTGGGGCCAGACAGGGGCCTTTTGTCTCTGGGAGACTGAGGGCTGCCTTCAGGACCAATGTAGCTGGACTTGGGTCTGTGTTCACTGGGCTGATTCTTACGCACCATCTGCTCCTGGGAGAATGTGTACAGTCAGTTGTAGATACTCAACTCAAATTAGTATTAGGTTAAAAAAAACAAAAATTCAGTCAGAACCTGGTTGTGTTCCCGATGTTCTCTGTCTCTATGTGGGACAGGCGGGGGCCCAGAACCTGGTCTGTCTCTGTGGCCCCTGCTAGGCTCTTGGCCCCTGGGTTGCTGTTGAGGACGCCCTTGGACTTTTTCATCTTTGTGAGGCGGGACTGCATGTTCTGGTTTGGCTCGTGGTCCCTCTCTATAAAGAAACAGAGGTCAAGTCAACCTTGTGTACCCACCCTCTGCTTAACAGATGCCATTTGTTCCCCGTCTGCTGGATATTAGTGGTACCTATCCCCTGTCTGTTGGATGTGAGAGGTACCTGTTCTCTATCTGCTTGGTTTGGGGGTGGTACCTGTCTCCAAAGTGGGAGTAGTACCCATCCTCAAACTGCTCAATTTGGGGGTGGTCCCTGTCCTCTATCTCCCCGATTTGGGAATGGTAAATGTCCTCCATCTGCTTGGTTTAGGGGGATACCCGTCTCCTGTCTGCTTGGTTTGGCAGTGGTACCTGTCTCCTGGGTGGGCGTAGTGTCTGTAGAGGTGCTCTCCGTTTTCCTGCTGTCCGGGGAAGTCCCTGCGCGGTTGGATAGGTGGGCTTCCCCGTCTCAGTGAATTGGAACGTGTTATGGACATTTGGTCAAACTCATCCAGAAGCCATATCAGAGAGCCATCCACACCTATCTTGCTGCCTCGTACTATGGTCTAGATGTGAAACAGTAACTGGTTAGTTTGAAACATTTCATTGGCTTAGAGATCCACAAATAAGATAATTAGCTCAATTTGGATTTCAAACATAACAAAGTATAAATTGATACTCTGAAAACATTTGAATTTAGGTATGATGGTGGCCAAAGCGGTTTAAAAATACCCTAAATGCATATCATAAAAAAAGTATGTGTGTAGTGAACCCAGGAGAGCAGGAGCCTTACTTTGCGTGGCTCCACAGTAGTGATGACTGTTGCATCAATGAAAGGCTTGGGGCGCTTGGCTGTGTCTTCGATGAGGGACTGCCACTGGCGTGGCAGCCCCACAAACTTTTGCTCCTGCTCATCGAAATCAGTGTGCACACGGTGCTCGAAGTTAGACGGAGCAGAGATATCGATCCGGGTCTTCTTCTTCTTGGAAAACATGCTTGCATTTGATAGCAGCCCAGCATCAGACCTGCATGGATGAGACACATATTAGCCTAGCAGTGGGAGATACACTACTATTTCAAAAGCTTGGACAGTAAATTCTCATTCAATGTGTTTTTTTTTCTTTGCTTTTCTTCATTTTAGATACATATGGAAGATATCATATATATGGTGCAAGATACATCAAATGATGTAGCAAAGAGAATGAAAAAAGCTTATTTTTTTATTTTAGATTCAAATTCTAAGACATGTCCTTTGCTTTGACGACATTGCTGCAAACTCTTGGCCTTCTCTCAATGAGCTTCATGATGAAATCATCTGACTTCACTTCAGGTGTGCCATGTCACAGTCAAGGAATGTCAAGAGTGTCCAAAGCAGTGACCAACGCAAAGGGTAAAGGCTATTTATTTATTTTTTTTTTTTTTTTTTTTTTAAATATAAATAACATTTAGAGTTATTTGGAGTTAGTTTGCTACATTCCATGTGTCATTCTTAGTTGTGATGCCTTCAATGAGAATCTATAATGTAAACAATTAAATTAAATACACACACACACACACACAAAAGTGTGTCCAAACTTTTGACTGGTAGTGTATAGTTGTTACTAAACTTTGACAAACTCATACAATGCAAGGTAAAAACCATTTGGGCTCTTACTCACATTTTGTGTGTAAAATGAACCATTTATGTGTTTTGTTTACATTTGTGATTACAGAAATATGAAAATCATACACATTTTTTTTTTAAAATCAAATGTATTATTTTGGCCAGAGCTGATTTTTTGCCACAAAAAAAACAACAAAAAAGTTAGAAACAGATATACTATATTTTAATATAACTGCATAAAAAGGGCACCACCAGTACAAATGAGGTCACCTGTAGGGCTAAGCATTTTGGTGCCGATACAAATACCTAGTTTTTGCTTGTTTTGGTATTTGGTATTGCTTTGCCATTTCTTCCTATACTTAATAAGCACTATCTTGAACAGAAGAGAATAATGAAGTTCATAGAAACCATGCAATACTCACACATACTTGAAGAAAAACTGTATGTTTTATTCATTTGTGGGGGGTTTGTACAGTTCTACATTAATAAATAACTCTCATACCACGAGTCTGTCTGTTCCAACAACATCAGTGATGCCTGATGGAGAGCATTAGCGTCCCATTAGCGTTCTGTCATCATGGATTGTATATGTGTTTGTTTTGCTTGTTTTTCTTCTTGTATTGTATTTTAAACAGGGCACCCAGGAAAAAGAGAGGTCAAGCACTCTCATTGGGTTCCCCTGTCTAAATAAAGACAAAACAAAAAGAAACGAAAAAAACATGTTCAAATCCCAAGTTCTTCAAAGGTTAGCAGCTTATCGGGTCTTTCCACGGCTCTCTTGTTTATATTTTGGTTGTTATAGCACATCTATCTGTGGACGTTTGACACAGTTACTAATGTTGTAAAGCGTTTCATGGTCATTCTCGAGCTCTAACCATCGGTTTCAAGATGATACAAAATTAGGACTCTTGACATGAATGAATTAACAAGTTACAACTAAAAGGTCTTATATTACATTATATTACACAAAATAGATTCCTGTGAACTTTAAGCCATGTCATGTTCTTGTTACTTCCTTAAAACATACTGAAGATGTGTTCTGTTTCATTCACACACCCTTTATTATTAGTTTATTATTAGATCTCCTAAGCTCAAAATGCTTTGTTCCCCCTTGTGATGTCACATTGCAGTGGTTTTCACCTTAACAGCTGCCTTTTACCTTTAGTTCAGTAGAAATGGGCAATTCCAGGGCTGAAATTATCGAAATGATTCTAGTGAAACTGAAAAGTTAAAAAACACAGTGGAGCACTTCTTGTATTACCACACGACATCACAAGTGTTTTTAGTTCGAGAGAAAAACTCAACCTAAATATGCAGAGTTTGAGCGTTAAAACATGTGTGCATGAAACAAACAAAAAACAAATCCTGGTATGTTTTGATGGGGAAACAATATTATAAAGTAGATCAGAAAATATCGTAATATAGGCCCTTTAAATGGTAAAATAAAAGTCCTCAAAATGTTGCAAATACTAGGAAACTGCCCCATCAGAGAACAGTTCTCACCACTGTGTCCGCTGTGGCATCTATGGAATGTTTGGCCTACAGTAGCCGACAAGCCAAATACATTAGGCTCACCACGGTTCAGAGTCAACACAATACAAAGGTGCGATAGGTTTGAGTGTAAGGCAGACAGTGTGTGTACAGGACAAGCCGCACCACAGGCGGGTCATCCACACGCAATCTACCTTACGGTTAAAACTACAACTATTGTTCTGTACTAAATACGAAATCCCCAAAACAAAATGCATCAATACTGAGAAGAAAAAATAAAGGCCCACTTTGTAGCTCTGCCCAAGTTGCACTGTGCCGTTTGGATCGGAGCCTGACTGAAGGTTTGTTTCACAACTTTGAGACGTGACATCAAAACACACAACCAGTCGTAGCCCTTCTCGGTTTTAAGAGCAAACTTGACGTTAAGGAATTCGCAATCAAGATCACTGTTAAGTCTGCACACGCCAAACCTGACCAGACCTGAAAAGCGGCTAACTTTAGCCACTTAGCATGTAGTTAAACAGGAATAGAGTCTCGTCACAAGCTAGGTCACAACATTCAAAAGTACCAAAAACTAGAGAGAATATGGCGTCTACTTACCCGAAAAACCTCAGATGAAGTTTAAGCTCCCACCAAGACGTCACGATCCTTGCTTTGTTTCGGCTACGAGAAGCAAGTAAACTTTAACCAAACTGTGTGACATTAGCCCAAGTATTACTTTAGCGACGCCATGTTGAACCAAGTACTACATCCGGGAAACTGCAGCACAGCACCATGGCAACGGAGCGACAGCACACCACGCTGGCTTTCCGCACTTTTTGGGGACATCACACATGGATTGATGTCTATAATAAGAGCTTATTATCCTTCCATGACATTAACTCTACATTACATTCGTTTCAGGAGAATGATCCTAAAGCTACAGTCACAATTAGAGGTGGGAGATTTATCGAAAAAGTGGTAATTTTGTTGATATACAAAAACTGAATAACGATAATATATTATCGTCTATAATTAAAACAGTTTAAAAAATACACAAAAAGAGTGTGATATCTAAGACAAGAAATTGAGGGTAAACACATAATTTTAATTAACTTGTATTTACCAAACTCGGACACCTCAAATTAACCCGCAAAAAATATAAGTATTTTTTATAAAGTATACTTTTTATATAATTTTTCATGATTTTCAGAAGCAGAGGTTGGTCAACTTACCCCAACTTTTTTTTTAAAAAATTAACTTTAAATTTAAACTTACCTGAACTGTTATTATAGCTTGCAAATTGTCCTACCAATATGACAAAAAACAAATGAAGTACACATGCTAAGTTTTTCAGTGTAATAAAAACATACATAATGAAAAGACATGGTCTATATTTGTACATTTGGCAAAAAACAAAAAAAAAAAAAAAAAAAAAAAAAAAAAATAAACAACTACAACAAAAAAACAAAAAAAAACAACAACATACCATTGGTTCTAGGGTAGGTCTAATCGTAGGCCTCAGGTCAGGGCCTTGTTATAGATTTTGGTTACATTTTTGGGCTTATGGTTAAACAGAGGGTATTTTACTTCAATGGGCTATTAACTGCTAACACATCACATATTTAGATCACCATCTATTGTTTTGAAAATCGCACATATTTTAGATCACCATCGTTTTTGACGCTTTTGAAAACGCTATATTCGCTATTACAACACAATCAGCTGCATCCCACTAATGAAACTGCTGTCTTTATAAGTTTGTGCAGATTTCACTTATATTTTTTTTTTGACGCTCTGAGTCCCCCCTGGGCGCAGTATTGGACAGACTGGAACTGCTCACGTTACTCCCCCCGCTAAATTACTGAAACGTGCATGGATGACATCTAAAAGCTCTTCAGGCATGTTTTTGATGAGGGAATAACGTTATAACAGAAAGCATAATCTTATGGGTCAAAGTGAGGGTTATGGATTTACTTTCAAAAATATAAAACAGGGAATCTTTTTTTCAAAACTTTAGAAGAAATATGAGAACATAGAGCAGTGGGAATGATGGTCCCTAATTAGACTGCATGCACATGCTATTACATTGTTGATGCATTGTTATAATATCGTCTGAATACTGCACTGAGGTAGGCTACTGCTTAAAGGTGCCATTTGTAGGTTTAAAAGATTTTTTTTCACCAGTAAATGACAGATATGAAACCTGTTTTCCCTTCCTTCCTCACCTGGCCCCTTCCCTCCTCTGACCTTTGTTCAGGCCCCCCTGTGCTCTCTGGTCTTCATCTGTCAGGCCAAAGCAGGCTTTCTAAGAGATAGCATTTAGTGGTGACATGTGAGAATAAAACAGGGGCTTTGATGCTGTGGGAAGATCAAGCCTTAAAAAAATAAAATAAAAATAAAAAATCAAAGAAACGTGAGAACATAAACTTTACTGCGTGAATGGAGCAAAAGGGTGACTAAGAAGAGAGAGAAAACGCGTCCCATCTATGCTGCCACCATCCCCCTGACCTCGAGACCCCAACTCTAACGTGTGGTGCAAACAAAGACAATACGCATCAATGACAACACAGTGCAAGAAATGCATAGTTTATCAGAGCAGAAATCAGTCTGTGGCATTAACGGCCCCAGTGGACAATCAAACAACCAGCTTGTCAGGTTTTTTCTTCCAGAGTAATGTATTAGCAAAAACTAAGATAACCTATTTTTGGAGAGGAGACTCAACAGGTCAAATAGCATACAAGACAGTGAATATAGAAGGCAATTCTGTAGAAACGCAAGACAGCTCTCTTTCTTCTGTACTGAGCCATGTCAGATTTGGCCTACAGTACTACTAATGGCTTACTGTGAACAGTGTGGAGGGAACATGCATTTGCGCACAGCCCTGAGGACTGGAGCCTGGTACGGATGAGTTCAGTTCGGCTTAGATTTGACCTTAATGTGGTGCTGCTATCAATGTCTCTGTGTGAGATTAGAAGAGCGTCAGAGAAATGGAAACAGAAGCCATCCTGAGCAGAACCAGACTCCTCCGAGGAACTGTGTTGGGACAGTCCCGAGTGCATAGTGCGCGCCACGCTCCTCTTTAGTTCCATAACACCCGAAGAGGACACAGATCCAGAGTCAAACAGCGCCAAACTCACTCTGCTTCTGCGGGCACGCGCTCAAGCTGACGCTCGTGCTGTTGTGGTGCGTGTCCGAGGGCTTCCAAAAGAAAACGTAATAAATGACCAAGACAAAAGCAGCTACGGACACGCACATGAAATATGCCACGGCCATTGCCACTTTGACCCAGATGCGCGTGGACCTCCGGGCATGTTTGTCCCGCAGCTCACCGGGGTAACTCGGCCTGCGCCTCATGTCCCCTCCATTGAGCTTGTGCTGCTCCCCGCAGCTGGACTCTTTCATCGCGCTCAAGTCTCGGGGCTGCTGGATCCCCTGTGGAAGTCTGCAGCGGGACCATAGAGCCCAGAGCGGACCAGGAACAGTCCGGAGTTTTGACTTGTCCAGTAGCAGCCTCCTGTGTCCCGGGGAGGTGCAGCGGAGAGATGCAGCGGAGGAGGCAGGCAACTGTCACTGCGCACCGGACAAGCTCAAACTCCAGCGGCTCCGGCAACAGCTGCACGGCACGGGACTCTGGCCAAGCAAAACACCATTACACAAGCGCGTCCGTCTCTTTCTTTCAAAATAAATCCACACGAAACAATAATGTTTTTGCTGTTATAGCGCAGTTTAAGGCTTATATTGTTTGAAAATGTTCGGCAATAATAATACGCGCTTGCATCTTGTGCTGCGTGAAGAGATAGACGCCTTTCTTATGGAGTAGTACTCTAACGAGCTTCAGTGCCCACAAGGACTCCACGCGTCTCCCTCTGCCTAGTCAGAACCGCGTGCACTTCCTGTCCGTTCCACGTTTGCTCCTTTTGACGCATATTGGCACGAGGAGGGGCCACGCTCCCCCTTGACTCGGGCAGTTAGAGCAAACGTCTCCCTTTGCAGCTGCGCACCGAGGTTGAAACCTGCGTCTTCCCCAGAACGACTCCGTGAAACCATGTGACAAGCTGCAGAGAGGGTGATGCTCTGAGACCAGTGGAACAAACACATTCTGATCAAACCAAACCTAAACCAAAGCTTTATTGTGCTTCTTGTACAGTACAGTCCTGAGCAGGGCACCAGAGGTTAGGCTAAAAAAAAATTTGTAATGATTTACATTACAAAAGTGAAGACAAGCAGTAGCCAAACTCAGTGAAATGAGTGAAATGACACAAAGGTCACACAAGACATTAAACATTCAGATGAGTTTTAGACAGATGCCAGTGCCAGTCTGAGTCAGCACAGGTTTATTTCATTTCACTCACAGACAGCATGGTTAAAAACCTTATGTTCAGATAGAAAAACATGATTCATTTACTTTGCATATGGCCTGTGACATTCAGAAGGCAGTGTGTACAGGAATGGGAGTAAATAAAAACACTGCACATGATTGACAAATTCCACTTCCCCTAGTGAATAAACATACGACAGAATTGCATCTTAGACTGATAAAAGTCGTGTGAGGGAGGGATCACTCACTGCTCCAAAAACATAAGGGTGCAGTGCCACTGTCACCATGGACACACTGGCCTCTGGTTGCGTTTATGCTCAGTGATGCACAGAATTATCTGTCCAACCACTTGACACAATTCATATGTGTGCTGAGCTGAAGTCTCTTTAAAAGCAGTCCTGTTTAAAACACAGCATTGGGTGGTGCAGTGGTGTGTCCAGATGAGCCATCACAGCTGCTCCAGAGGTCAGTCTGTAAACACAAGAAGCAGAGGTTCTTGAGACAGTAGAGCACTTCCGTCTCATCTAATTCATCCTGCTCAGAATGATAGGCGTTACTCTAGGGATGCAACAACACTCAATATAATGCTCAACTGCACCATCACATTACAATGGAAATGGACACTGACTGACCAGTGCCCATCCCCAGTTTCTGGAAGCACATTTGCGATTAATTTTAACCAGAGACTTTGAAAGCTCAGTGCAAATCAGCTCTATGGTAACTAATGATGACAAGATCTATATTTAGGGCCTGAGCATGAATGTCCTATGAGGGCGAGTCAGCGACTTGTCCACCCTACATTCATGTAAGAGCCCCATTGTATTTGCACAATTTTCAGGGAAATCACAAAAATCAAACAGTAAACAATAATGTATAATTAAGTGGTATCAAAAATTACAGTTCAGTGACCTCCAATTTTGAAAAAAAATGTCAGCGTAGACAAATGAAACTAATGTCAGGAAACTTCAAAATTAAGTAAAAAAAATATATATATATATATAAAATAAAATAAAAAAAAATAAATATATAAATATATATATATATATATATATAAATATATATATATATATATAAATATATATATATATAATATATAATATATATATAATATATATATATATATATAATATATATATATATATATAAATATATATATATATATATATATAATAAATATAATAAATATATATATATATATAAATATATAATATATATATATATACACACACACATATATATATATATATATATATATATATATATATATATATATATATATATATATATATATAAATACAAAATGGCCCTACCCTTAACCCAATAGGAATTCAGCCATATTGGATCAAACCCGGGATTGACAAAATCACTCATCATAATCTTTTGACATTTCCTCCAACAGTTTTCATCAAGAACACTCCAAACAGGCCCCACGTTTTATTTAAAATGTGGAACATGTTTGAAGTATAAAAATCCTTTTAACTTTTACAAAAATGTTCAGATCTGGACAGACTCAATGTAGCATTCACGTGCTTTGATGATCTGTACATAATGATATCTGAAATAAACTTTTATCTTTAAAAGTGCCTCTCCAGGGCCCCCTGCAAAGTAAAAATGGTATGGAAACATTTGTTTGTCGTAGACTAATAACATTTGGTGCACCCACCCTTTATATGATTCTGAACAAAAAAGCCAATGAAGACCACAGAAGTACACATTTGCATGGCCACGCTTCAAAAAAGTCAATGGGAAGTGAAAAAAAAAAGTTTGTCATAATTCAATGAAATTTGGGACACTCATTCTTTATGTGACCCTGAGCAAAAAATTCTATGGGGACCCACCCTATTTCAACAAAAAGATGAAAATGTGATTGTGTTAAAATAAAGATCAGATTAGAGCAATGGCTATAATCAGCATTAATTATGATGGTAACATCATCTACAAAGTATCAATGCCATCCTACATTCTGAAAATTACCAATTCATGGGACTTTTGTGATCAAGTGACAAAAACATAATTAAAAAAACAAACAAACAAAAAAGATTAATTAAGTATCAGTTTTTGTGACAAACAGCAGCAACAGTAGCAGTACAGAGATGTAGCTGGATGAGTGGGCGCTGGCGTGAGTGGAGCAGGCAGCTCTAAAACAATCAGAGGCGCAACAGGCTGGTTCACTTCCTGGCTCATCATCATTTACAGGACTCATTTTCACTGCGATGAATCTACGGAATCATACCACTTCCCAAAATTAGACCAGTCATGAAATCTACTTGGAAAACATGCATGTAACTGCAATATGAACATACATTTGCATAGAATTAACTCATCTGTGTAATTCCTCAGTCGTCCAGGTCTGATCCATAGTAAAAGCAAAAGTAAAATCTGTCAACTGGAGAAAAAGTTGTAAGAGTGAAGACGTTTCACTGCTCATCCAATTCCTAATGGTGTTTTTCACACCTATTGGCATCCTGCCTAGCTCTATTGTTCTCTTTGTTTCCTTTGGGTCTGAGGATGGAGTTATATATGGGGGAAAGATGATGTCTAAGGTCTCCCATTCCTGTTCAAGGAAGGATTGTCTTTCCTAACAAAATTTGCTCTCAAACCAATAGTTCTCTCAAAAGGTGAGAAAAATACCGTCATGATCCCTGCCTGCTCATTCCTCATGTGTGTGCCCTGCCCCTCCCTCACCTGTCTGAGCCTGGAGCTGGGAGGAGTCCTGGCTCCTCCTACGCGCACCTGGACTCTATCAGCGCAATCAACACCACCTGAACGGAATAAGAGGAGCCAGGACCCAGCACTCTGGGCCAGATCGTCTGCTCGTCACTGCTCACCTCACTGCTTGTTTCCCTGTTCGTCTGCCTGTTGTCCTGCTCGTGTCCTGCCTGTGTTCCTGCTCGTGTTCCGGTTCAGCACCCTGCCTTCCCTGCACTGTCCTGGACTCCCATCTCCGACCCCATCTCCCGGTACCGGCTTTTGTTCCTGTCTCGTTGATCCCTGCACCTCTGGACTTTGACCTGCACCCAGCTCCTCGTATGTTCTCCCATCACTTGTTTTGTGTTCTGTCAATAAACACCCTTAAACTTGCCTCGAGGCCCGCATCTTTTGGTCCGCCTCACACCCCACTTTACGACAAATACCCATTAGGAGTTGTATGAATATGCTAAGTATGTCTCAAGCACAAGGCACACTTAGTGTAGCTCAATAGACCTAGCCTACTTACAGAGACTGTAAACAAAAGCTGTTTCCAGTTTCAGTGTAGTTAACTCCAGCCTTCAGATAGATATAAAGGCAGAATCCACCAGCAATCTGACCAGAACTTAAGGCGCCTCTTGGATGAGCAGCAAAACGCCTTCACTCCCACAAGTTTTTGTCCAGTTGACAAATTTGCCTTTTGGCTTTTACTATAAAATTAACTTGTATAAAGAAAGCATTAAAATTGTCACAATACTTACTTTCAAACTCTGTTATTGATACTAAGAAACAGACTCAATACTCAGTACCGAAAAGACAAAATAATGTGATTTTCAACATTAAATGTTAGTACTTTTTCTTTTATATTTCCATGTGGCCTTATATCTTTGTAATTCCTCAGTGGTCCAGGTAGGTTCCATAGTGGTCCATGGGTGTATACTAGTGTAGCGTGTCTCTCTATGATAGAATTGGGGATAGATTAGATTGTGATGCGTATTAATGGTTTAGCATTACAATTGTTCCAATATATGTAGGGCACCAGGATTCATACAAATTCAAAATGAAACCATAAGAATCAAAACCTATTCTCTCAGTCTGAATAGTAAATTATAACCGGTCAGGGACTCGATAATAACTTCAGAAATCACTAAAACCTGAATTCTTTGTGGTGGTTTATTTATCAAAACAGGCAGGTTAAGCATTTAAACAATGTTAGAGGGTCAAACTGAAACTCAAACAGCAGTGTACAAAGCTCAGCAATTGAGGTAGTTAAAACGGGGATTCAGCTTTACTCAGCCGGGTAATATGACTCACTACAGTTGTTCGCAAGATCTACTTTTGACTGGAGCACAGGACACAATTTACTAACGTGCCAATTTAGGTCAAATAAGGTCACTGCTTTTTCAGATCTTCCTGGGGAGATCTGTAGGTCGGCTGATCAGTTTCTCTGGTGGGGTGATAACGCAGATCCGAGGTTAATCCAAGCAGGGTGTCAGTGGAATATCTCCTTCCAGGCCAGGTCTCAAGGGGGCCACTATACCGGTTGCGGACAAGGGTGTGGTCTCGGGTATGGTGGTCCTCAGTGAGTTTAGCCGTTTGCATGCGTTTTAGAGTGGATTTACTCCACTCTCAGGGCAACTCTCAAAGTGTTTGCTTGCGCGGTCTTTAGCAAAAGAAAAGTAACTAGAGGTTTAGGAAAGTAAAGCGATTAAATATTTTGGATCCAAAGAAAAATAGAGATTGCACTTTGGGGGGAATCAGCACATTTTGCTGCCCATGTCCTTAGAGAGATGAGGGGTGGTATCTCAGAAGATGACAAAAAATCCGTGGAATATTGGAAAAAGGAAAACAAATAGGAGGAGAACAAAGGGAGTAGTCGGCCTCAGTCGGCGTAACTTTAGACAAATTTGGATCCTCTTTTGCGCTAATCTTCTATTCTATGGCCTAAAGTTGAATGATGACACATATCCAACAATTAAAGATTACACAGGAATCACCGGTGGGATCAACCAAGGTTTACCGTTGACTCCCCTGTAATGAAATCACAACGTTACCATGGAAGATCCAGTTAAGTGGGTGTAGCATTCGGCAAAATAGACATCAATACAGAGTGTTACATATGTGTATCACTAAAAAAGCCAGAATAACATTGTCCTATTTAGACACATGTTTGCATGAAGCTGCATTTATCAGTCCAACATCGTAAGTAGGATTTTAACCCGTTGTAACAGTTGGTCCCTCAGTCTGTGGCGCCATTGTCTGGCTGATAAGAGGAATTAGGAGATTGCTGTGAATTATGGCTTGTCGTACCAAACCAGGAGGTTTGTTTGTAAAGCAGACATAATCAACACTGTGGTGTGTCTGCCTTTGAACTCCCGGGGTTAGGCAACGGGCATTTGAATTCATGGGGTCCTCTTGTCAAGAAATGAGAGTATGCAGACTCTACAGTCCTTTTGATGTGGCACCCTTTATTCCATCTGTGAGAAAGTGGAGGTTCTTGCCTAAATCAAGCAGTCTCTCTCCCCCCTACACTAGTCTATGAGGTCTTATACTTGTTCTGGTACAGCTCAAGATCATTCTAAAACTATTCAGGAAAGGCACATTTCTGTCTTGTGAATGTGGCTAGTACTGATACTTCAAATGATCTAGTTTTGATCCTAGTTTTAGTATCAGTTAGCACCTGATTTTCGATATTTTTTGACAATCCTAGAAAGTGTACAAATCTTGTGTTACGTGAGGTGATGTATTGTTTTGATGGCAATATGCTCATATACAAATTATTTGAGAAGTTATCTGCAATATTGTGCCGCGAATAACTCTTAAATGTGCTTTATTGTGAAGACTGTCAGTGTAATATAAAACTAAATCCCCCTCATCATTTGTCTCCACACTATCCTCCAATTTAAAGTTCGGAGTTAGAATCACAATTACATTAATGACATTAATGATCCATTTTTCTAAATGAGTTTCCAATTCACTTTTCCACACAGCACTTAAGAACTTGGATGAAAGCCCCAGCTGTAAGCCACTGCTTTCTCAACGACACATGCGCAGGTTAAAGCGGGACTAAACACGAGAGTGAGGGGAGAGGGGCCTCGGGGACTAAAGGGGAGAGTGAGGTGAGAGGGGCCTGGGGGACTAAAGGGGAGAGTGAGGCGAGAGGAACCTGGAGGACTTAAGGGGAGAGTGAGGGAAGAGGGGCATGAAGGACTAAAGGGGAGAGTGGGGAGAGAGGGGCCTGGAGGACTAAAGGGGAGAGTGAGGCGAGAGGAACCTGGAGGACTTAAGGGGAGAGTGAGGGAAGAGGGGCATGAAGGACTAAAGGGGAGAGTGGGGGGTATAAGGAGCAGTTGCTGTGTCTCAATTCGACGGCTGCACATTTCGAAATACCATTCGAGGGGCCCGGCCGATGAAGGGTGCTCCTCCGTGTAGCCTCCGTCGACCGAAATGGGACAGGCCTACGCCACGGAGCGCCGCTGTCAACCGCTGTCTGTGCACTTACGTTATGTCGCCTAGCAAACTTGACGGCTTGGATGAGCCAAATGTTTAAAATGGACTCTGAAATAATTACATTATCGGTGATTTCTTCGCAATTGTAGCTAGTATTACATAACTTTAAGAAAATATACCTAGTTTCTCCCGTAGAAGAAGTCATGTGCATGTCTGGCGGGATACAGAAATGCTTGGATGCATGCTTCGTTCATGGCCAATCTCCAAACGCTGGAAACGCAGGGCACATTTGTCGGCTGCATTCATGGGATGCATGAAATGGGACAGGACTTGTCGCGCCGGAAGTGACATAAGTGCCCTTCAAATGCCGCAATTGTTGAATTGAGACATGGCAAGGGTGAACAGGTATCAACACTTTAAACTCCACCCCTGCAGCCAGGTGTTTGTAATCAGAAACACCTGGCTGTAATGAAGACAGTGTGATGTCACCAACTACTGGAAACTGCAGGAACCACTGAAGGCAGCACACACTTAGGTAAATTTGCAACTTTCTGGTCAAAAACGCCTATATCTAATTGCCAAGAAATTGCTTGGAACAGTAGATAATACTATTCAAGCACTATATAGACAGTTTAGTAGTAAAAAAAAAGAAGATTTAGTGTTTAGTTCCACTTTAAAGGTTTTATATTTCACAAAATGGATTCTGGTGAGCTTTAAGCCAAAAACATAGTATAGGCTGTTTACGAGCAGCTTTGGTTAGCCATAATCCACCAACCCTGCAGAGATGAAAGATGAAAGCAAGGGGCTCAGTGACACTTGTCTGTTGTAAACCCGTTTTGTTCTGTAGCTGCCCTGTGTCACTGTGCATGTGGTCAGGAAGCAGCCATCGGATTCAATTAGCAGTGTGCTAATGGAGCTGCTGGTTTCATGTGGTCAGCTCGTCTGTCTCTGAGGAGGACCCACCCTCAGATTCTCATCATGGTTGTGAACAGTTGTCTTTTGAGGTTTGGGTTGTTGTTGTTTTTGTTTTGTTTTGTGGTGACTAAAAACCTTTTCAAAGTAAGCATAAGCACATAGTATACGCCCATGGACCACTATGGAACTTATTTGGATGAGTGAGGGATTACATAGATAAGCCCACATGGTGAAATAAAATAAAGTACAACCATTTAATGTTGAAAATCACATTCCATTGTCTAAAGAAAGAGTGTTTTTATTATAAGTTTGGTATTGGTATCAATGTTGCATATCAAGTCTATTCCTTCTTATCAAAATAGAGTTTGAAATTTTAGTATTGTGACAACAGTAGTTTGCATTAAAGTAATACATTTGTTTGGATGTATATTTAATTGTTTCTTTAACAACAAAAAGACAATAAGACAGATCACTACTTATTATGTCCTCTTGTTTAATTTAATCGACCATATTTTTTTATTTTATTATCACTAATTTACTTTTGGCTGCTGCGCATTCTCACTGAAGCCTGTTACAATGACCTCTGTTAGGGCTGAGGAAGGACACTTGCCTTGAATTGAGGGAGATGACTTGAGAAAACCACTTCCAAGCAGGCCTATTCTCCAAAATCGACTTTTCAGATCTGTTAACCATGTAATAGTTGTTTTCTTCTCATCTACACTGTTCCAAGTTGTATCTGTAGTAATTCATGTATGTTTGAGGAATCTTTAAATTTCTTATTTTAAAGACGTAATACTGCCGATCAATCCCGATTTACATAGCCACCGGTACACACCACGGTGAAGTACTTGCTTCATGCTGCAATTTTATATTCTTAATCGGTGACACACATAGGATTCGGCTGCGTTGCATAGTCATTTTGGTGCAAATGGAAAAAAAAAATGTTGTGATGAAGTTTACGGTGATGTCTGCCTCCATTGGGCACAGCGATTATCTTACATCTAAGTCAGATATTTTATTAAGTAATTGTTTATTTTATTAAGTAATTTCGGATGAATATTGAGATTTTGAATGTGCAAATTATAACAATGATCCATGGACGCACGGATGATTGTAATTATAGAGCAGACAAAAGCACAATTGGTCTTCTTTAAACTTCATATATGAATAATAATAATAATAATAATGCATTGTACCATAGTAATTGTGACAGAAGCAAATTATTTAGACAGTAAAAACTCCTGTTTTTCCTGATGTGGAATTCGGCCAATATCAGTTATGGCTTAATGGTGGTTTCCATGGTTTTGCCCCAGTTGAGGCCTGGTTTAGTTCTGATTTAGTACCATTTCTGACTTACTAAGCCGAGGTGGGTAGAGTAGCCAAAAAATTGTACTCCAGTAAGAGTAACATTACTTCAAAATAATATTACTCAAAGAGAAGTGCAATGTAATAGTCCAAGAAATTACTTGAGTAAAAAAGTATCTGTGAAAACTACCACTCCAGTAAGAGTAACTGTCAAGACAAAGCACCTGATTTATAATTTAAAGTTTATGTAATTTGAAAGGCACAACATTAAACAATGCCCAAAATTGGGTATTTTCAAAGGAGAGACACACAAATTGACAAACTAAATCATATCTGAATGGCGCAAGAAACACAAATCATTTCATATTTTCAACATAAAACTTTTGTCATTTGTAGACCCACTCACAGTGAGAAGAGGAACCAAAACTCAAGTAAGAGTACTGTTACTTCAATAACAATATTGCTCAAGTAGTAGTAAAAGTATGCTGCTAGAAAAGTACTCAGAAAAGTACTTTAAAAAAAAAAAAAAAAGTAACTTAAGTAAATGTAATTGAGTACTACCCACCTCTGTCATAATGATTGACAAGTAAAGTGCTGGCAGAAACTAGTCAGAAGAGTAGAGCTAGTAGTGCAGAGTAGAGCAGAGTAGAGCCCAGTGGGTGTGAGTGGAAAAGGTGCAAGAAAACTTACCTAAAGAAGAGGCTGCAGGGTCCACCTGAGAAGCTCCATCTCCTCCGTCAGCCTGATCAGGATCTGAGGGCAGACGACATGATCATCAGCTTCAAACTCAACAACCTAAAGGAACAGTACTGTGTGGAAGGCTTACCTCTGTGTACTACAGGCGATCCCCCAGAATGTCCTGCAGATTGGGCACTGGGCTGTACCTCACACTGTCCACTAGACTCTCCCCCAGACTCTTCTTCTGACTCTTCTCCAGACTCTTCCTCTGACTCTTCCCCAGATTCTTCCTCTGACTCTTCGCCAGACTCTTCCTCTGACTCTTCGCCAGACTCTCCCCCAGACTCTCCCCGTGAATGTCCCTCAGATTGGGCATTGGGCTGTGCCTTAGGTTGTCCCTCAGCCTGTCCCTCAGATTGGGCACGGGGCTGTCTGTCAGGCTGTCCTTCAGGCTGTCCCTCAGGTTGTCCCTTAGGTTGTCCCTCAGGTTGTCCCTCAGGTTGTCCCTCAGGTTGTCCCTCAGGTTGTCCCTCAGGTTGTCCCTCAGGTTGTCCCTCAGCCTGTTCCTCAGATTGGGCACTGGGCTGGCCCTCAGGCTGACCCTCAGGCTGGCCCACAGGCTGGCCCACAGGCTGGCCCACAGGCTGGCCCGCAGGCTGGCCCGCAGGCTGTCTACCAGACAGTCCACCAGGATGTGCCTCTGACTGTCCCACAGAATGTCCCTCAAACTCTATCCTGGGCTGTCCCTCAGACTGTACTACTGACCGTCCCTCGGCTTGTCCCTCAGCCCTCCCTGGCTCCTCTGGGTCCTTCTTGGGCTGGGGACTGGCCTCAGCATTTGGGGGTTTCAGCGGGCTTTCTCCACCCATACTGCTCCGAGGGGACAGCAGCTCCATCTCCTCACCCCAATCGGACACGGGTTGGTGGTCTAGGGGACAGAAGGGGCTGAGGGGCTTGGCTACCTCAGGGGACTCCTGGGGGGTGAGAGGCTCCAAGGTGGGAGCCTTGGACCGGGGGGTGCGCTGCTCTTTGGGTGACAGTGAGGGGGGCCCTGTCTCCTCCAGCTCCTCCTCCTCTTCTTCTCCATCACTGGCGTCCTCCCACTGGTCCTCATCGTCCTCTGCAGGTTCTTCCCTCTTCGGGGACATGGACTGGAGACAATACAGGTTTTAGTTGAAGTGCATTTGACAGATTGTGATTATTCTTTAATTTTGGCATAAAACTATCACTATCATCAATCAAGAAACAGTTTATTGAAAAATAGTTAAAAATATGTTGAAAATTACAGGAAGCAAAGAGTTCAACTTTAGAGTTTTCTTCTCACACTAGGGAGAATTTTATCAAAACTTTCGGCACAAGAAACATATTGTTCAGATACTGATATTTTAACATTATTTCAACAAAATAAAGGTGTTTTCTTTTCTTTTATTAATTTGCTTCCTTGCTCCCCGCAGTCCTCCTTCAGAGCACCATCACATTACAATTGCCATGCATCCCACTAATACTAGTTCGACTGTACTGTTTTGTATCATGCTTTTGTATATTTATGGAAAGTGTAAGGAGGGATCAAATAGGGCCCAGGCGAGATTACTCAACCATGTATAGATGACATCTAAAACCTCTTCAGGCATGTTTTTGATGCGAGAAACACGTCATAACATGGTAGAGAGCTCCAAAAAGTCAATTTTGAGTCATATCCCCTTAAAAGGCATAAGGGAGGCTAACCAGTGTTGTTATGTTGTAACTAATATCCATAATGCAGTTGTTTTCAGTCCAAAAACATATTTAAAACTTAAAAAGGTTTATTCCATTTAGGCCTCTTGTACTACTTTGGAAGCCATTTTTGATGAAGAAACAACAGTAAGATATGGTTAAAAGCTCTTATGCTTAGTAATCACTTATCACACATTGCCAGTGCAATAAATTAAAGGGATTATGGTACACTTTACTGTCCCTGTAAGGGAATTTGTCCTCTGCATTTGACTCATCCTTCAATGCCACTTGGGCAACCTGTTAGGAGCAGTGACAGCCACAATGTCACACTCAAGGACCTGTGTCCAGTTGATAAAACTCTTGCCTTGTGATTGTTTATGAAATTATTAAAGAAAGCCATTTTTATTTATTTTTTATAAAAAAACAATGAAATGCAAACTGGGACTGATCAATATAATCAATACATTCAAGTTTTCTGAAACTTTATAAACCATTAAATTCTTCTAACATTTTGTGGACTTGTAATGCACAGTGCAATTTGTAGACTGTGGATACCTTTGGCTCCTCAGGGGTCTTGGGCTGCACCTCCTCCGGTTCAGCCTTAACCTCCTGCTTTGTCTTGTCCTCCATTTCCCTTCGCTCTTCCTCCTTCTCTGCTTCCCAGCGGTTGTCATGCATACTGCAATCAGAAACACATGCATTTCAATATGATGGGTAAACTGATAAATGCTGTTACTGAACCAAATACTACCACCTTTTGAATTTGCAAAGTCACAATGGAAATGAGACACTAAATCAATTTGCAACCGATAACGACATTCAAAGCAATTTCAAAAGCAATTTCACTTTTGTTTATTTATACTGGCAGAGAAGACATCAAACTCTGTGCCAGTGTTTGGTTTATGTGGAGACCAAGTAATTACAGAGATATTAACCATAAGCCAGGTCAACAAATCTGCAACCTGACTGTTAAACAGTAATCTGTATTCTGACCTGTTTCTCTTTGTTACACCCCCTTCAGAATGAGAACTACTGCACATCACATCAGGTTTGTGAAGTTGTAGTGTATACCTTTGTATCATCTGTTTGTATATTTATGGAAAATTGTCATGCAGGAGCAACGGTTGACATAGGCTTGCAGCAATATGAACCCTGTAGAGGGTTTGAATAGGAGCCAGAAGAGATTACAAGATTACTCAAACATGCATGGATGAATAGGGGGAACAACATTACAACATGGTAGAAAGCTCCAAAAAGTAAATTTTACATTATACCCCCTTTTTAAGTGTAGTTGTTTTAGAATGTTCTGATGACACATGAACCCAACCTGTATTTACATTTTATTCACACCGCTACTATCAGAGATCCATTTGTATCTCAAAGTTTTGAAGTGAAACGTTCATAGTCTGGCTTCTTTGTTTGTGCACTTGGATGTACTGCAGTGTGTGTACGAGGTGTGTGCAAGAGGTGTTTGTGCACACACCTGTAGCTGGGTCTGGAGCCCCTATTTCGGCCACGGCCGCGCTCCCCTCTTGGTCCATGGGTCCTGCCCTGGGACAGGAAGTCTCCAAATGTAGGAGCCTTAGGAGGTCGCTTATGGTCATCTAGGAAAATAATGAGGCATAAGGATTAACTGATGGACCAGGCAAACAAGAAAGATAGGAATTTTAACTGAACAGCACAGAAATTCAGGAAAACAGATCAAGACCAAGAAAATATAAATAAAAAAATAAAAAAATAAAATGCATGCAAAAACTTTTTAACAATCAAAAATTCTATTATTTACTGTTATTGTTAATAATTTATTTACTTGAGTTCTAGTTTTTGTTATATATAAAATAGTGTGTATACATTTGTTGATTTAAATAACAGTATGCTGTGATATCTGTTTGCACATCAATAAAAATATGAAAAAAAACAAAAACAAAACAATCAAAAATTCTTTAAAGATAAGTGGTAGAATGGTTTGAATAATGAGTATTGAGAATACTTTAATAATTTCAGACATATAAATGTCATAATGGGTGTAACTGACTGAATGGACTTACTTTCAGCCAGGTTACATTTATTCAGTGGGATAAATTAATAACTAGGTCAAAATGTGTGTCACTATTCATAATGGGTTAGAGGCAAAAGGTCCCATAGTCATTTAATCATAGATGGAGTTTTAGTCATATTAGCCTGCCTATTATTTTTCTAGGATTAGGAAGGATTTATATAGACCGCAGCTATGTGTAGACAAAGAATGCGTAGAGGGAGTTCACTTTTGAGAGTTGCGAAAATGATGTTAAAGACCTTGTACCAAATTTTTTCCCATGTATTTGAGCAAAACTGTCTTGTCCCAGTACAGATGTATTGTAAAAGACCAAAATAAGTCCACCGTGTGCTGCTCTATTTACAAGCAGTTTTATAGTCCAATAATTAGGAATTGTGAATAAGCATGCTCCTCTCTGGTCTCAGAGTTGTGAAAAATGGAGATAAACTCATTGTGGTGAATAATTGGGATGCTCAGAATGCATAAGATAAAGTTTGAGAACTTATCAGCACCATGCGACGACCCCTTTTCATCAATGAATCAAAGCACAGGACATGCCTTTAGTTAGTCTTTAAAATTTCTTTGTATGGATTGTCTAAGTATTTTGAAAGAGCCAGCAGAGGCCAGGAAAAGCCTCTGCTGGCTCTGGCTGGTTCGTGGGAGCTTATGTTAGATTGACTCTGCTCCTCTGGGATTAGTTGACCTCTGCCTCAAGGTCCCTCCTCTCCAGGGAAATGACATATTTGCATAAAAGGCTTCATGAAAGAGCTGCTTAGAAGTGCTATGTGCCAACATCTAATTAACCTTTAGAATACCCACTGTGTGTGGAGGGGACTCACCTCGGCGGGTACTCTGCTCGGTCACTGTGCCCTCTGCACCCACAGCCTGGTCCTCTGTGAACCTACAGCACAGCCAAGAGTCAGACCAAATTCCCTTTCTCACTCATGCTCATGATTTCTTCTCTCAAACTGAAAATACTCTGTGATGTCATGTTGTAATACAAGAAGTGTTGCTCTGTGTTTTTAAACGCCATACACCTTCATTAGAATCATTTAGATAATTTCACCCCTGAAATTGCCAATCTCTGCTAAACAAAAACGTAGAAGGTGGCTGTTAACTACTAAAACTACTGCTTCAGTGGAACAGAGCATTTTGAGCTTTGGAGCTCAAACTAATAATAAAGATTACATGTGTGAATGAAACAAACTACAACTTTATAACATGGCTTAAAGTTCAGAAGAATCAATTTTGCCTAATATATGACCAAGTCTAAATTTTAGCACTCAGTGATTAACGTAGTGGTCAGGGCCTCAGTGGTTAACATAGCAGTGAGGGCCTTACATGCTGTCAGACTTCTGGGCATCCCACTCGCGTCTCCACTGTCCCGTGGCATTGCGATGTCGTGCCAGCCTCTCCTCATCGATCTGCTCGCGCTCCTTCTTCCAGCGTAGGTACTCGGCACGCTCCCGGCCCGTCATAGACATGGTCATGTCCACAGAGCCTTTGGGTCCAGGGCGCCGGCTCTGGAGAGACACAGTCAATCACCATGTTTGATCAAAGCCATTTCAGCTCCACTGGAAACATGTTGAATATTGTTGTGGAGTATAGTTCCAAGTGTGTGATCTGTTAAAGGGGACATTTGTCAAATCTACTTATTGGATCATTGGCTAAGTTTTGTTCTGATGTAATTGAAAATCTACTGCTTATTCCTGTGAAATGCCACCATGAAGAGGCAGGGATTATCTGTTCTCCATTTTAGGAAGTCAGTGGACATGTTTCTATTATTAAGCCATTTTATATCAATATTGCCATTTACAAAAAACAGAATAGTGATCAATGTACTGTCTAGTACAGGGGAGTCCAAATTATTAATTATTACCAGTTTTATTGGCCTCCAGCTGAACTGGCCCAATTGATCATAAGCAGTACTTTTAACAGCAAATTAAACTATTTCCCCTACTATGTTCTCAAACATCACATTGCAGTGTGATACAGACCTAAAATGAATGTGTTTTTAGCTCTGTCAAAGCTGTGTATAAAGCGCTGCACTGTATTGATCACCGGTCTGTGAGCCTCCACTTCGAATATGTTTTGAGATGTTGCTCTGGATCAAAAAAACGTTTGGGCACCTCTGGTCTGGTATAATACTAAATACCTGAAAAAGTATAAAGTGTCTTCTTTATTGCATGGTATTTCTGTACGACGTGTTTGATCCAAAATGAATATTGTATTGAATATTGTATATAAGAGGTACGAGGTCAGCAGAGTGTACGTTACCATTTGGTATTTAACATCACATGACTCTACTCAGAAAGTGTTATCTAAACAAATGATGCTCTGCAAAAAGTAGTACAGATGCACTATATAACTTTGGGGTGGAGGGTCTGCCACCTGCTTGTCTCCATGGAAATGTTGTTGTCTGGAATGTTCCACTGTATGGCATTATAGCCATTTCTCTATTCTATTACAGGTGTTTTGCTCCAAACTACCTACTACCAACACACTGTAACTTGGCCTGGTTTAATGCCACTGTGTGAAACATTCCAGGTAATTCACCATGGAGAAAAGCAGGTAATGCATCACCAGCAATGTTCCAACCTTTAAAGGGCCTATATTTTGCAATTTTTTTAATCTATGTTGTATCCCCATCTCAAACATACCATTCACACGTTTAACACACAAATCGTACTTATGTGGGCTGTGTTCTTCTCTGAAAGCAGTTCAATACACCTTCACTCAAATCATTTGTATAATTTACAGTCCTGGAATTGTCAGACTTTGAAGCTACAGCTATTGTTTTAGCCTCATTGGCACTTCTTTGCTTCTCTGTCTACCAGAAGATACAGTAGACTTTTGTGCCAATCTCAACTGAACAATAGGTCAAATGAAAATATTTTTTTAAAAGGCAACAACTTATGGTTATTCTAGTGTACTATAGAGTAAATCAGTTTAATGGAGTCTCAGAGTAGGTGTTAAATTTAAATGTAGTAATGTAAATGTACCACTTGATACAGAGTAGGTTGAGCTTTAGAGATGTAGATACCTTAATAATGCAGGGTTACTCAAACATATGTACATAAAATGAAACACAACTCTGGGTTTGTTTTTGATGAGGTAACAAAATTCTAACAAAACTAAAAGCTCACATGAGTAAATAGTAACGTAATATAGGACCTTTAACGAACCATTTCCAATTCCTCAAAAGGGTTCTATAAGCCAAATCTCTGCTGTCGCACAAAGACCACTCACAGTCCACTCTTTTTCCATCTCTGCACCCGTCTTCACATTGTCGAAATCTAGGCCTCCCCAGTTGCGTACGTGTCTCCGGCTGCCCTCCTTGCGGTCAGTGTCGGGGACGGGGCCCGACCGCCGCGGGTCATCCAGGAAGTGTCTGCTGGGCTTTTCCCTGTCCTGCTGCACAGGGAGAATAAGCAACAGCCTCTCTGAATGCTGGGGTTGTTTACATGTATCTCTGTGGTAGAATGTTCACAGTTACCATGGAGACACAACGCACATGTTAGCAAACACAGCCAAAAATGTTTTAATATAGTCTGAAAACAACACATTTTCAGGAGCTTGTGATCAATACAAGCCTTCATGGTCCTGTGTAGGTGTTTGATCTTCAACAAAAAGGTGAAAGAGACTAAAAGTGTTGGCTAACGCTAGCTAGCTTGTGACTGTAATGTTATCTGAAAGGGACTTGTTTAACAGCAGAAACAAGTCCAACTAAGTCAGATTGTGTTAAAATAAACCTCAGATTAAAGTCTAATTGGAGTAACAGAGCAGACAGAGCAGTGTTTAGAGTTAGCATCACACCCCCAGGGAATGTTAATGGCATCAGTTGCAAATGATCAATTTCATTCAGAGAGGAATCGCATGATAAATAGTAGAACCCATACCCGCTGTCCTCGTTCATACTCTGCTATCTTCTCCATCTCCTGGTTCATTTTCTCAATGTTCTGTCGTCTCTTCTCTTCCCACTCCTGAACAGTACGACAAGACAAGTGTCAGGGGCTTGTGTTTAGGTTGGAAGATGACATGTTTGTGTTGTGGAACGTACCTTGGACCTGCGGTCACTGCCCACTGCTGCGTCCCCACCTCTGCCCCTTCTGCCCCCCCGACCACCCCTACGACCCGTTGTCTCGCCGGGCACCTCCTCCCGAGGGCCCCTCTCCTCCCGAGGGCCCCTCTCTTCCCGTGGACCCCTCTCCTCCCGTGGACCCCTCTCCTCCCGAGGACCCCTCTCCTCCCGTGGACCCCTCTCCTCCCGAGGGCTCCTCTCTTCCCGAGGGCCCCTGTCCTCCCGAGGGCCCCTGTCCTCCCGAGGGCCCCTGTCCTCCCGAGGGCCCCTGTCCTCCCGAGGGCCCCTGTCCTCCCGAGGGCCCCTGTCCTCCCGAGGGCCCCTCTCCTCCCGTGGACCCCTCTCCTCCCGTGGACCCCTCTCTTCCTGGGGCCCTTTGTCTTCCCTGGGCCCCCTCTCTTCCCGGGGCCCTCTGCCCGGTTGGCCCCCTCCTCTGGGGTTTCTACCCACACGACCTGACATTCTCTTGGAGGGGCTTTGCACTTTGGTTCCCTCGGGGTCATCTGAGGCCCTCTGCGGGCCTCTAGATGTCCACACTTTAGTGTCGTTCACCACTCTCTTCTCCTGCACACATCAGCATCCTCCATTAAACACAGCACATGTACAAAAGGAACTATGCCTCCAGCCAATGAGCTGCTCATATGTCGGAGTTTAGGCATTTAGTCCTACTTTAATTCACAAATGAGTGATTTTGCTATACTGTTTGGGCTGGAGCTTGGGTCTGAGCCAGGGCACTAACCTGTGCAGTGGACAGATCCACAGTGACCGTGAAGTTCTCCTTCTCCTGTCTCCTCTTCTCCTGCTCAGGGTCATGGGGACGGGGCTTACGTGGGGTCGTCACAGCAATCCCCTCCTGCTCAGCTTTTTTCTTATCTTCTTCTATTTCCTGTCCAGTGTGGGACACAGAGCATACATGGTTAAAATAATTCTGGTGGTCAGTGGTCCAAACTAAGAATTTATGAAATGTCTTTTATTAGGGATGCAAAATTAATCACAGTCAAATTGAAATTGCAATATGAGTGGCTGTAGTTAGCAAATTGCATCATCAATTTCTTGGATGAGCTTGGATGAGCAGCGAAACGTCTTCACTACTACAACTTTTTGTCAAGCTGACAAATTTTATAATTTCCTTTCACTATAACTTCTTCTGCAAACAAAAAATTATCCTCATTTATTAGGTAAAAAACTGCTACCCCTGTAGTTCAGATCTCTACATGTTCTGAAATATGATTGTATTAGTTTGTCAGTTCAGATTTCAGTTTTCTCTCAAATGTTAAATGCTCCCGGGAATCTTTAAAGAGGTGATATTTTACTTCTATGAGGTATTAACTGCTATAACATAACATGGTTAGAACACCATGTTACTTTTTATTGTTTTAAAAATGCTATATTCGCTGATAACAATGTTTTATGAGTTTCACTTGTTTTTTGATGTTTTGAGCCAATTAGGAGTAAAAGTATGCTGCTAGAAAAGTACTTTCTTTTAAAAGTGACTCAAGAAAATGTAACTGACTACCACCTACCTCTGCTTTTAACCAAACTGAATATGGTGACTCTTAAAGTTTCCAAATAGAGATGATGCAAGTGCAAATTATATAATATTAACACAGGTGTTTTAGTGTCTGTACATTCCACATAACAAATACAATTATAAAAAATACCGCAATTATTTTAAAAGAGAAGTCACAATTATTCAGGTTAATCGTTATAGTCCTACTTTGGCGTTTGACCTCTGACCTGGTATCGCCGGACCAGTGCCTGGTTCTTTTTCCGCAGTGCCTCAATCCTGCGGTCGAGCTCGGCATCCTTTTCCTCCTTTGTCTTCAGCTCCGTCACTGCAGACTGAGCAGCCACAACAGTACAATATGTATAAGACATGTGCATAGGACGGTGTTCAGACAATTATGATACATAAACAAAATCGAGATACAGCAAGACTTGGTTTGGGCTGACAGAGTCCATCTCCTAAAGGACATGCATGAATGGGCTATGAGCTTTTTAGTAATGAAAGTAAAAACAAACATGTCTCCCTCCACCTCTAATAGGGTTGTCAAAAATATAGAAAATCAGATACTAAATCGATACTATAACTAATACTGAAACTAGATACCATTTGAGCAAAAGTTCTTGCTAAGGTAAAGCCCAACCTTCCACAGGCAGATTTTGAAAAATCAATCCACACATTTGTAATGTCATGTCTGGATTGTTGTAATTCTTTGTTTGTGGGACTGGTCCAAAGCTACAAGCAGCTCTTACAGAATGTCCAGAACACTGCAAATCATCTCCTGACAAAACTAAAAGACGGGAGCACATCACGCCTGCACTGGCTCCTATTTCATATCAGATACAATTCAAAATGCTATTGTGTTTAAATGTCTGCACTTTATGGGTGCGCTTTATTTGAGAGTTACTGCAGCCCTATACGCCACACTGAGGTCAGCTGACCAGCTCCTGCTGACTGTGCCCACAGCCAGGCTCAAGACCAAAAGTGACAGGTGGCAGGGCCCAGACTCTGCCCTCTGTCATATCCTCTCAGTCTTTAACACAATTTAAGACTAGGCTGAAAACCCAAATCTTCTCCCTGGCATTTAATACTAGGTAGACAGGATAGCTTGGTGTTTTATTGTTCTTTTCCAATGTTTTGTGTTATCTGTATGTTTGTTTTTTTGTTGACTTATATTTCAAGTACTTTGGTCAGCTGAAGTTGTTTTAAATGTGCTATATAGGTGAACTTGAAGTGAATTTAATTGAAAAGTCACATTCACAAGACAGAAATGTCCTGAATAGCTTTAGAATGATCTAGAATGATCAACACTAACTTCTAATACGCTACATTTTAACAAACTTTTCAATTGAATTCTGTCCTTCACTTTCTCACAAATGGAGTTGATATGGAATATTATATTATATTTCTTATATAACATTTCTTACAGTCACAATATTCATTTCCCCAATCCCAGGCAAACTAAACATGAATGGCATGACAGGACAGGCATGTGTAGTTAAAGCACTCACCATGGCTATCTCCGTTACAGGCTCGTCCTCCTGCAAAAACATGGACTTGTGACTAAGACTTTAATTCATCTGAATATTTCAAACATAACCTGTGCATTATTATAGAGCTGACGACTCAGAGCGTGAAGGCTTTACAAAGACACAAGGTCTAGCTCTAGATGAGACTGTTTCCAGTCTTATTTCCATCAGAGTGAATTACAAGGAATGGATAGGCGGACTGGATTGGATGCCTTTTCAAAATATGTTTCACTTTGCCCCTCTGCCCTTCAGTACTGCTGGGGAAAACTGTCAGGGGCAGTGGAACCTTCTCCAGATCTTGTGCTTGGTGAGGACTACCTTAGCTGGAGGATTTGACCTGCTGTGCATGTGGAGGGAAGGACAAGAGAGATCAACCTCAATCTCACTTCATCGCTGGATATCTTAGTGATAAAACTCCACACTGAGCTACTGATCTGTGACGTCAGTGGCTCTGAGCCAAACAAAAAAATGCACCTGACGTATGGACCAATTACAAGAGCGCACCAAGTGCCCGTGCATCAGGTAAGAGGATAATAATACTGGGTCTTCTAGTTACAGATTATCGAGCAGTCCCCAGCGCACGGGAAAACTGCAGACTGTTTTCACTGAATGCAAGTGAAACAGAGGTGCGCAGGCAGTCTCTACTTTCTACGGTGCCAAGAACCAAACGGAGCGCACAGCGGCCCGAGCTTTTACGCACAGCGCGTCCGGCTCCACGTACCTCTGAATGGTTGTTGTGTGCGAGGAGAAAGCCGGTGTTTTACGGTTTAAGTCGCCTCTTGTTGATCAGCGTGTCCTCATGATTCGGCTTCCTGTTGGCTCGATACTTCCTGCCGTTTAGAGACAACACACTTTCGTTCTAGCAGTGACAGCGCAGAACACTGCGCCCCCTCTGGACAGTCACTGTCTCTGCAGCTTTCAGATAATTTTTTTATCAAACGTTTATTTTTTAAAGGTACTATATTACACAAAATTCATTCACACGTTTGAGTCACCCTTTATTATTTGTCTGTCTACATCTCTAAAGCTCAAAAAACAAAACAACATTTAACAAACTTTTACCTTTAGTTCATTGGAGATGAGCTGAAATCATCCAAATGATTCTAGTGAAGGTGTATGGAATTTAAGCACAGTGCAGCACTTCCTGTATTATCATCACAAGGTGGAACAGCGTTTTCAGTTTGAGAAGACTTTGAAGTCATCTTCATCTTAAATATGCAGGGTTTGTGTGTTAAACATGTGTGAATGAAACAAAACACAACTCCAGGTATGTTTTTGATGAGGAAACAGCATTATAATATAAATCTGAAAAATGCATAATATGGGCCCTTTAACTTACACAAAACATTGCCCCATAGTTACCAAACTCAAACACATGTACACCATACTAACAGACTAGCCTGAAGTAAATAGCAGACTGGAAAAGGGTTACTTAAAGAGCCACTGTGGCACTTTTTAGAAACTTTTTTTTTCATCGAAAAACACACATTCTTACTCTGAGACGGCTTGCACCTCTACAAACCTGACTCTTTATTTTGTCTAGATGAGGGCCTAATGCTTGTTTTCATGGAAGTGTTGTTCCTTTGGCTATAATATTTGCAGTATGGCATAAAACCTACCCATCTCCATGGGGAATGTTCCAAAGTATGGCTTTAACTCCATTTCCATGAAATCATGTAGTTGACTTTCAACTCCCAGAAGGTTACATACCATCACATCAAATAAAAGCAATTTTTTTCTATTTTGGATGTTTTTATTGCTCTGAAAACCATAGAAAAACAAGTGTTGTTTACTGTGAGCGGGCCTGTTGTTCCTTTGGCTATAATCTTCCACAGTGTTGCAGACAATTTCCATGTCCATGGAATCATGTAGAGAGTTACTCTGTTAAGTTTTAATTTTCTTTCTATGCCAGTGACTTTTTTGACAAAATGATAAAATAACAATATAACAATAAGAAGACTTCTAACAGCGGTCACTCACAGGTGTAACAGTAGTGGTGCATGGAGTAATTAAAAAATCAGACTATTCTTTCTCTGTTCAGACAGCTTTAATTAGAAAAAGTACAAAATGTTGACGTTTTGAGGACTGGAAGTTGGTATTATGATGAGTAAAGATAATGAGACTAGTTTGGGCCAAAGTAATCCACCACGCCGTTTCCTTTACAGGCATCAAAGAAGAAAAAGTTCCGGTGTGGGGCATCTCTCTGGGACAGGGCCTGAGGAAAGAGCACAGGTCGCCCAATGTGTTAAAGAGGGGTATTTTATTTGAAGTACTATGGGGTATTAACTGCTAACACATAATATATTTAAATCACCATGTTACCTTTTATTGTTTTGAAAATGCTATGTTCACCCAAAACATATTTCATGTTTTATAAGCTCCGAGTCTTCCCTCCCTTTGCACCACAACACGCACAAAATCACTAATGAAACTACGGCACGTCGTATCAGGTTTGTCAAGTTGCTGCGTAAAGAAACACAGCAGTATGTTTTTGTATATTTCTGGAGAATTGTCGTGTGGAAGCAAGGATGACGTAGGCAGAGCATTACACAGAATCTTACAGCTAACCAATGTTAAATTACTCAAACATGCATGGATGACATCTAGATAACATCTTCAGGCATGTTTTTGATGTGGGAGCAACATTATAACATGGCAACATCAGGTACTACTTTATTCCACTTGGATTGTATTGCTGTGTTTCAGATGACATCGCATTGTTGTACAGCCAGTTCTTTGGTCTTGTTAATTATGGAAATGATCGGGGTTCTGCATGTATGTATGTATAGATGGTGAAATGTTCAACAGTTACCATGGTGACACAATTAGCAAACCCTGACAAAACATTTTTTTATAGATGCTCTGAAAACTTGTGAGATACTTGTGAGATAACAGCACAAATCAGCTCGCCTGTTGTAGTTGTAGCTAGGTCCATTCTTTCAGGTCAGATTGTGCTAAAACAAAACTCAGATTAAAGTCTAATTTGAGTAACAGCGCTTCAGACAGAGCAGTGCCTACAGTTGTCATCAACATTCCCTGGAGGTGTGATGCTATCAGCTGCAAAGTATGAATTAGTTGCATTCATGGGACATCACAACATTCTCGAATCCCTGTCATTTAAAACATCTGGAGACATGTCAGAATTTTATGGTGGAATTTGCCGTTTAACCCTCAGATTGCAGATTTGTTGTCCTGATTTATTTTGCTATTGATTTATGGTTAATACCTCTGCGCCTGTTTTTGTGGCTAGGCCCAACAATTACAAAGTTCACAACAAAAGAAAACCCAATCCCGAGCTACATATTTGTTTGTGTGTATGCGCACATATACTTACAAAATACATAACTTAATACAAAATCACATGCATATATGCGTACATACATATACACAAATATACTCGCATACTATGTATGTAAGGGATTTTTTTTTTCAGAACTGTTTCAGATAGTGGTGCCATTATTACACTCCACAGATGTGATTGCTGTCATTTGAAAGGGCTTTAAAGCATAAGATATATAATATGACAAGTTCATCCCAAATCCCAAACAAATGATAAGGTGCAAGCATTTGTGGATCATAAATTTGGACATTTCTTTCAAAAACAGTAAATCTTTAATAGAGTTATATAGAGCCCTGCCCTCCATTTAAACCAGATTTCCTTATTGGAAATCTAGTTTAGTTGGCTATTTCTCATGAGAAATATATAAAATGTATATTCACAAAATTTTTACTAGTGACTAGACTTGACACCTCACCATTACAACAAAATAGGCATTTTAGCAATTTGTGTTTTTTTTTATTAGAGAATCTAATGATGTCATACTCCCAGATGGGGGAAAAAAACAGTTTTCCCTCTGATCACATTGTACTTTCCTGTAAAATATCCAAAAGGTAATAATATTTTTACACTACATATACAATAATATGTAATGTTTTCTCCTTACATAATATGTTAATCTACGTTAATGTGGTCTTAATACTGATAAAGACATATCTTATGTAAAGTTGATTTAAAACTCAATTTTCCTTCTTGCTTGTTGTGTGAACAACCTTTAGGGGCCCTCCTGCAATGCTTCTGAGGCCCCTCAGGGGTCCATAAACCCCACTTCGAGAGCCACTGGTCTATAGAATGCCCTTCAACTAAGATTATCGACACATCAAATTTAAGAATGTGAATCTATCGAAAGTACTGATATTTTTGGAACAGACTGGCAGACCATTAAAGGTCCTTTTGCATTATATAGGACTCTTGTGAGATTTAAGCCATATAAGGGTGTTCATCAAAAATATATCTGAAGTTGCGTTATGTTTCATTAACACATGTTTAAGTAATCCAGCATTATTAGTCTGTCTACATGTCCAAAGCTCAAAATGCTCTGTTCCACCTTGTGATATCATATAGCAATAGTTTCAAGTTAACAGCTACCCTTTAACCTTTCGTTTAGTCGAGATTGGCAAATCGAGGGCTGAAATCCAAATGATTTGAATGAATGTGTTTTGAGTTTAAAAACACAGTGGAGCACTTCCTGTATCCAGCATGTCCATGACATCACAAGGTGGAACAGAGAGTTCTTTTTGAGAGTTCTTCTATCAAATAGACAACGCTCTAATGCAGGGTTTGTGTGTGAAACATGTCTGAATGAAACAAAACACAACTACAGGTATGTTTTTGATGAGGAAACAACATAACAGAAATAGCATAGGAAACAGTCTAATATGTGCCCTTTAATATCTAGCCCAGATTGGGACAAATTCTAAAAGTCCATTCATTGAATCTGTACTAAATTTTACCTTGACCACTTCCTGTCCAAGGACTCCGCCCACCACAGCACACACAGGGGACAACTCAGAGAAGCAGAAGCTGAAACACAAACACAAACCATCGTCAAGTGCTGTGGCAGTCCACTCAGGTGATCTCGGAAACATGGAAGATCCGCCCGCTGACTTGGAAAAAAGGGGCTTCAACACAAACTCAGCTAAGAATTTGAACTGGGAAACTGGTGTAGAAGCATTGGACTCCAAGTCTTTAAATGGTAAATAGTAAATGACCAACTGATATGCGCTTTTTTTCAGGGATGATTACAACAAGGCCGTCACCCATACTGATGTGTACGGACAATAGAGGCGCAACTAATGGCCAGCGACAGCATTCATCTGTGAGGGTGATGGAACTGCACCGCCTTTTCAAGTCATGGATCTAATTCTCATTTAAAATGCTTTTACTCACCACAGCCTTTGAAACGCCAACCTTCGGATCAGTGGACAAACACTCAACCTACTGAGCTACTCTTCGCTTTTAAAACATACAGCTTTATGTGTATTTCTTAGATGCCAAGGTGGCCAAAATAAAATATCGGCCTGTGATGGAGATTTATAGCCTTGCACAGAAAGATGGATTCTCCAAAAAACAAGCAAACATGGCGACGTCAACAGACATACTTTCACCGTTTTAGCATAAATGCAAACAATTTTGTTTGTGAAAAGTGAACATAAGCGCTTTGTGCATTTTGGGACAGGGAAGATGTCTTGCTTTTCTATTAACTGGGTTTAACAAAAGTTAGATTGGTCAAAATGTCACAACAATGGAACAATCAGATTCAAATAATTGTCATGACGTTTCACTTTTTCGATTGCTTTCAGCGAGAGTAATCCCAGATTGTTAATGTGTAAAACTCAATTCAGAATGACACACATATCAATCTGGAGTGAGCCAGGTTAGAAGATTTAAGGTGGATATGCCAAAAAGTGCACATGTCAGCCTGTTTGCTGATATATCGAGCAGATATTTACATTTTCTCTATCGCTACCTGGAAACTCAACATTGGCGTGTGTGTGTGGTGTCTGACCTGATGAAATGGTCGCTCAGCAGACTGGGGCTCACACACAGAGACTCTAGGACATCATCTCGGATCTGCCGGAGGGTCTGGCTGTCCTCTTCATATGAGCTTGGCTCAGGGTCACGACCTCTGTCTGTGCGAAACTTCAGCAGCACTACACAGACAACAGCAAGGGACAGATGCCTTAGACATAGACAATATTATCAAACACCAGTATATACAGAACATGACAATTTGCCCCCAATCTGTTTTTGTACTCAATATTTATTACAGGTAATGACATATTGTCTGCCAATATGTTATTAAACACAGCAAGAATGCAAACTGGTTCCATATTTAATTGGTTATTGGTTGGAAAGATTCACTGGGGCGCTTCGCCTTTGGCTTCCACCTAAATCACAATGCTTCACTGTCACTGGCCCACCAACTCAGGGCCAGGCCCTATCGCATCTGCAGGAGCATGCCAAGATGAACTTTTGTGAGTTTGTGAACTCACCAATATCGTAAGAATACATTTTGCTGTGGAAGGTTAGGGCGATAGTGCATAAACATTCATCACTATTTTTTTCCTATAAAGACCGATGCATATGGCTTTCAATATTAATGACATTTCAGTAAAATAAACAAGATCTTTGTTCTTCCAAAGTTTATACTTTGCTCCAGAGAATTGGCTGTAGACCTCTCTATTAAAAAACCCAAGCTGATTGAGGATTTGAAGTGATTAGATGTTGAACTGATTAAAATTGATTTACTTTCACAACCCTATATACAGTAATTCTGTAGGTAGAAATTTCATGTGGCTCTCAGGTAACTCAATTTTGCCTTGGTATATTTAGTCTGAGAGCCCTGACTTCCTGTGTTTTCTTGAAGCAAACAGAAGACAAGCTCCTGGGGGCAGAGGAGTGTTGGTTTTACCCTGTAGGAGGAAGTAGTCGACTGGGGTCTTTTTGAGTGAAGCCTTGGCCTGGTCACTGGTCCAGTCCACCTCCAGAGCCTGCTTTAGACTGCAGAACGACGCCGTCTACAGGACAACAGCACCACTTCAACAAGTCACTCATGTCATCAGTTACATTTAGAACCAGTTCATTATTTAACTTGTTCATTAAAATATCAGTTGTATGTTTTAAGGTTGTCAAAAATTATTTGAATATCAGAAATCAAAACTAACCAAAACTAAATATTAATTAGAGCAGGCATCGATGCTAAAAAAAAAAAGTCCCATTCAGAATTCAGGCAACAAACCTTTCCTGAATAGCTTTAGAATAATCTTGAGCTGTATAAGACCATATAGATTAGCATATGCCCATGGACCACTATGGAACCTCTCACTGTCTAACATGAAATCAGACTAAACTTTTCCTGTTTTAAATCAATTAAGATTACCAAAATTATTTCTATTAGTTAAAAGCCAGAATAATGAGAGAAGGATTTTTTAGACAATTTTTCATTACTTTCTTCAAAGTCAGAAGTTTATATACATTTCATTAGTATTTGGTACTATTGTCTTTAAACTGAATGACTTGGGTCAAACATTTTGGATATCCTTCCAAAAGCTTGACACGTAATAGTTTGCAGGAATTTTGGCCCATTCCTCCTAACAGAACTGACGTAACTGAGCCAAATTTCTGGGCTGCCTTGCTTGCCTTTTCAGGCCTGCCCATACATTTTCAATAAGATTGAGATCAGGGGGTTTGTGATGGCCAAAACATTGACTTTGTTATTCTTAAGCCACTTTGTAACCAGTTTGGTAGTTGCTTTGGGTTATTATCCACTTGGAAGACCTATTTGCGACAGAGCTTCTACTTCGTGTCTGATGCCTTCAGTAGTTTCCTCAAGATGCCATCAATTTTGTGAAGTACCAGTCCCTCCTGCAGTAAAACAACGCTACAACATGATGCTGCCACCCTGGTATTTCACAGCTGGGATGGTGTTCTCAGGCTTGCAGGCTTCCCCCCTTTTCCTCCAAACATAACGACGCTCCTTATGGCCAAACAGTTCGATTTTAGTTTTGTCAGACCACAGGACATACCTCCAAAAATAGATCAGTTTGCATTTGCAAACTAATCTCTCTTTTTTATGTTTCTTTGGGAGTAATGGCTTCTTCTTGGCAGAGCAGCCTTTCAGCTCATGACGGTTAAGTACTCGTTTCACTGTGGACAATGACTGGCTTCAGCCAGCATCTTCACAAGGTCTTTTGCTTTTGTTCTTGGGTTGATAAGTACATTTTGGACCAAAGCACATTCATCTCTGGGACACAGAACCCATCGCCTTCCTGAGTGGTATGATGGCTGAACATTTCCATGGTGTTTATACTTGTGCATAATTGTTTGAACAGATGAACGTGGCACCGTCAGGCATCTGGAAATTGCCCAAGGATGACCCAGACATCTGCAAATTCACAATTCTCTTCCTGATATTTTGGTTGATTTCTTTTGATTGTCCTATGATGTTACACAAGGAAGCAGTGTGCTTCGGGTGTGTCTTCAAATACATCCACAGGTGTCTCCAATTAACTCAAATATTGTCAATAAACCTTCCAAAGACATGACATCATCACCTTTGTTTTCCCAAATTGTTTAAATGCAGAGTAATATTACTGTATGGAAACTTCTGACTTTGAAGACAGTAATGACAAATTGCCTTAAAAAAAAAATCCTTCTCTCGTTTTTCTGGCATTTAGCAAAGGCAAATTATTTTAGTAATCCTAATTGATGTAAAACAGGAAACATTTAGTCTGATTTCATGTTAGACAGTGAGGAAAAAAAGGGCATGTGTCTTTTTTGTAGTGTATGTAAACGTCTGGTTTCAACTATAGAAGGTCATGTGGTAAAAGAAAGTACTATGATTTAATGTTGAAAATGACATTCTCTTTCTGAAGAAAGAGTGTTTTTCTTATTATTGTGGTATCGGAATCAGTATTAAGTATCAAGTCTATTCTTTAGTATTGCAATCAAGTTTGACATTTTAATATTATGACAACAGTAGTATGTTATGTGTATGCACAGTATGCATACTGGAAGTCATTTTTATGATCAGTCATTAACAAACAGAATGTGGAAGAGCACAGATTAGGATTATGGCGTCAGGGGCTGTGTATTCAGATTTCACCTTCTTCACCATAGTTGTCTCATTGGGGTCCACCTTGGCCTTTTTGGACTCTGGCCCATCGGCAGACTCCCTTGAAGGCTTCACCACTTTGGGTTTCTCCCTTTGAACACAAAACAACCAAGAGTCACTGTAGTGTTGCACAGATGCACTTTTCCCTGTTCAGTTAAATGCATTGTAGCACCCTAGCGTTTTCTGACACACAATCTTGTACCAATTTGGCTTGGGATTAAGGTTGAGAAGTATTGAAAATCAGATAAAGAAACTAGTATCGAAATCAGATACTCAACCTGAACAGGTAAAAAAAAAAGAAGTACATTCATAGGACAAAAATTTAAATCTTGCTTGTACCATCACAGCTCAATCCTCTGAAAGTTTGTGGTGCTACAGAGCCTTAAGCCTCTGAAATACCGTACCACATGAAATCATGTACAAATTATGAAATATTTACACACCTGACCAAACATTCACTTTTAACCAAACAAACCTGTGCACATTAAAGTGCCTTGAATGCAGCAACATGAACTGTAGGTGTAAATAGTGTATGGATGTGGTGACTGAGATCGAAGGGGACTACAGTTTTACTCATTACTTGACTGGATAAATGATTGCATTAATATATATTGTATTTTATTGGCAAGTGGGCCATTTATGACATCAACCTAGTAATTTTATTATAACCTGGCACAAACATAAGACCTCTTTGTGAAGGTATTTGTTTTGGGGTTTTTTTTACATGCACTGTCCCTGATAAATAAACAAGTAAACTAAACTAAACCTTTCTGGAATATCTCTGGAATGATCTTGAACTGTATCAGAACAAGTATAAGACCACACAGACTAGTATATGCCCATGTATACGCCCACTATGGAATGTACCTGGACCACTGAGGGATTACACATATATATGCCCACATGGGTATAAAAGAGTATTACTATTTAATGTTGAAAATCACATTCAACTGAGTGTTTTTTTTTTTTTTTTTTTTCAACTTTTTGATACTGGAATCAGTATTTAGTATAGAGTCCATTTCAAAGAAATAGACTCTTTTTAAGAGAAATTTGTATATTGTAATGACCAATTTTAATATTGTGACGATGCTAAAAGAATCAAGAAAGTTCATTTTTTCTTTACCCAGTTAGGTGGGTAGTGAGTGAAGTAGTTGAATCAGTCGATATTGATACAGAATTTTTGTGATGTACGGCACTTGACTTGAGAATTTTGTCAATAAAATATTTTTGGGGCAGCATATCAGTCAGAAAAAACAACTTAATTGACATTGAAAAGAAACACAATTCGCAAACTAGGAACTTGCCTCTGCGATGTGATGCAACAAAAATAATTAATATTTTTATATTATAAACTGATTAAATAAAAGCTATGGATAGAAAGATATGGACTGAAATTCAAAATATACTGTAGACAGAATAAACAAAAAAAAAAAAATAGCAGTGCAAGTTGATGAAGTATTGCTGACATGAGCTAAATAAAATGACAGGTGTTATATTGTTTATGAGTCCAACAGCAGAGCACAAGAAACTGTGTGACGAGAGATTCTCCTGTTTGGGTACTTCCTGGGTCAGATTTCCTTTATTAAAAGCCCAAAGTATAAGGACTAAGGTCTGCTCTGCCCTCCACAGTATTTGAGCCTCATGCATGTCTGCACTCAGCGAGATGTAAACAACAGCCAGAATGAAGTGAACTCACACGGGGCTAAAATGGCTAATGGTTTATGAAGAAATATTCCAGAGCAGTGGCATGATACAGGACATGGAAGAGTGCTAGCCATACAAGGACACGCTTTCCTCCCAGTAAGTAACACTGTGATTTTAAAAGAGATACACAATGCTTCCTCCCATCACTTAGTCTTAGGGCACTGGCCCTACAGATTTTAACTCCTGGCTCAGTCCTGGCTCAGTCCTGGCTCAGTCCTGGCTCAGTCCTGGCTCAGTCCTGGCTCAGTCCTGGCTCAGTCCTGGCTCAGTCCTGGCTCAGTCTTTCCTGCAGAAGGAGGGTCTAAGGACAGGGGGCGCTCTGGGACAGTTCTCCATTTGCTTGTTTCCAGTGAATGCTGGTTCATATGCGCATCTGTTTTTGACCAATGACTGATTCACTGTTTGATTTAACCAACAGAAAGTTAGAAAATCAATTATCTTGTTAAGCCATTGCTGTTGTGTATTGGGGCTTTAGAGAAGTCAATTGAATTGCATTGTGAAAACCTGTACGTTTCACCCTATGCTCTGCTATGACTGCAAAATGCAAACATAAAACAACCATCACACTTGTTATTTTAAAAAACAATCTGTTAATAAAGACACTACAGTGAACAAAAATATTTCATGCCTTTTCGCTATACCCGAGTCACAAGGTAAAGCTGTGCTGCCCAGTTATCAGAAAACAGATGGGGCCAAAGTGCACTTCCAGTTTTAGTCAAATGTGAATTACATGAGGTAGGACACATGCTACTCACTCGACGTAGTGGTACTGCGGACCCAGATTGGTGAACATGTATCCATAATAACCGCAGACGTCACCACAGAAGACTTTGATGTTGTGCTGGGAACAGAGCTGGTCCAGGCGCAGCATCACGTCTCGAGGGCAGCCTGTCAGAATCACCTTTCAGAGCACACCACACGTCAGCCTTCTGCCATTGCAACAAGCTACATAGAGTTCCACACACAAACAACAGGGATAGGGACTTTGTCTGAAGTTTCTGATGAAATGAAGACATATCAGGAGAAAATGTTTCACACAAAATATCAAGATTTACTTAGGTTTCCACTCAAATTAAATGTTTTAGCGTTTTATATTTAACCCTAGATTTAAACGTAAAAAAGAGTTTGGTTTAAAGTTTAAACCTGGCAATCTCCAGTGTACAATATGTTGTACCGTAAAGATGCACCGATACTGGTATCAGACATCTGCTCCAGAAAAAAATGCCGAATCGGGTACCAGTGAAATATCATTGTGGATTTAGCAGTTAACCTGGTTGGGCATATAAATTGATGTGATAAGACTACTTGCTGGTCTAATTAGCCAAGAAACTCTCATAATGTTTGAACTTTTATCTACACAAATCTTTCCTGTGGTTACTTGAGGGACAAATAACTACATTACACAGTTTTTGTTAATCAAATTTTTCTCTAAAAAGAAATAAATGCCATTTTCAGTCTGCAATGATATCGTTTGATATCAGGTATCAGCAAATACTTAAAGTTAGAGTACTGAAATTGGTATCAGAACTGTCTGCTGCCTTCACCTTCAACAATGCATCTGAAAGCCTGACATCCAATTGCAGAATGTAGCCAGCACAATCGTAGCATTGTTTTTAAAGACGGAAAATTGGAAATTGTCAGTTGACTTGGCAGTTGACAATTCAATACAAAATGTCATAGTTTAAATTTTGGAAAAAAATATCTATTTTTTTTCTGACAAGCACTGCAATTACAATTCGATTTGCTATTTATATTTAGATAGCAGGATACTGTTCAAAGTTCACATTTTGAAGACGTCCAGGAGGATTTAGCGTTTGAGAGAAGACTAATTAATAAAATAAAAGACAAACTAACACAAGAATCATATGCGTTTCAGAACATGTTTACACAGATCTAAAATACAGGTTTAGCAGCTTTTGATGTAATAAGAGAAAAAAAATTTTTGCAGAAGAAATTACATTACTTAAATAATTGCAATCTTTGTTATGTGCTAACCGCGATCAAATTGCAATTTCGTTTTGCAAATTACAATATATATCTTTTGAATGGTCAAAGGAGGATTGTCAAAAGTATAGTATAGAAAATCTGATACTAATCAATACTAGAACTAGTACCAAAACTAGATACTCACTTGAACAGGTATCGATACAAAAGGTCACATTCACAGGACAGAAATGAACCTTTCCTGCTTTAGAATGATCTTGACCACATAGACTAGTAAAGGCCCATGGACCATGATGGAAGATAATCATTGAAAATCATACTCTATAGTTTAAATAAAGAGTGTTTTTAATTATCATCATGGTATCAGAATTGGTATTGAGTATCAAATCTATTCCTTAGTATCGAAAATATATTAATTATTATTAATAATACATTATTATTATTATTATTATTTTTTTTTTAAACAGGTCAGTCCAGTTACATGACCTCTGCTAATAATATATTACACGAAAATCATCAGAACTCAAGCTCCACTGACCGCATCAAACTGCAGGAAAAAGTCATCGGATTTGTCCTGGATGGCTGAGGGGTCTGCGTCCACCTCCACCATGGGGTTGAGGTTCTGGGCTCTCTCCAAAGATGCCTGGGCTCGGTTCTGTCCTTGAGCGCTCACTGGCACCAGGAACTGAGCCCTGCATGTCTCCTCTGATACCTGCGGGGAATGTACAGTCAAACATGCACACCCGAAAAAAAATACATAAATTGAATATGCAACCAGTGTACTAAGTATGTGGCCAGATGGGTAATGTACCTTTAGTCGACTAAAGAAATTCTTGGTCGACATGTCCTTCAGATCGTTTGGTCAACTAAAAAGCGTGCATGGCAAAATACCTCTAAATTATTGCGAATCTCTGTGTATCTAATCCAAACTGCACTCATAAGACTACACCTAAGGGGGGGTTCATGCAAAAACAACAATTTAAAGGTCCTAGATTAAGCAAAATTTACCTGAGCTTTAAGCCATGTCACAGTATTCATACCTCATAAAAACCATAACTGGAGTTGTGTTTTGTTTCATTGACACATTTGAATAATCCTGCATTATTAGTCTGTTTCAATCTCTAAAGCTCAAAATACTCAGCTCCACGTTGTGATTTCATGACTCTGTAGTTTTGAAGTTAACAGCTACCTTTTACCTTTAGTTCAGTAGAGATTAGCAATTTCAGGGCTGCAATCATACAAGTGATTCTAGTGAAGATGTATGGAGTTTAAAAACACAGTGGAGCACTTCCTGGATTAGCACATGACATCACAAATGTTTTCTATTTGTGAGACGAACTCAGCCTAAATATGCAGAGTGTGTGTGAAACGTGTGAATGAAATTATTTTATTGAAGTAACAGTACTCTTACTTGGGTAAATGTTTTGTTCATTCTTTCCACTGTGAGTAAGTCTAAGTGACAAAAGCTTTATGTTGACAATATGAAATTATTTCAACTTTTGTGCGTAAAAATTTTTGCATTGACTTCAAATTATAAATCAAATGCTTGCCTTACAGCTAGTCTTCAAATTACTCTTAGTTAAGTAGCTGTTTTCCAACTACCTTATTTTCTTACTTGTAATTTCTTGGACCACTACTTTGTGTGATATTATTTTGAGCTAGCATTACTCTTCTTACTTTTTAGACTTTTCGATTTTACTTTTTAGACTTTACGACTACTCTACACTTCTTTGATCATATCATATCATTAGATATGTATCATAATGCAGTAACATTATTGAGAATGTAGTGCTAGAAAAACTGTAAGAACTAAAAGTACTGTCTGTGATGAGTAGTGACTATGGTTAAGGTTGGGATTTCCAGAAAATGAATGAAAGTCAATGTAACCTCCCCAAATAGTAAATTTTGTGTGTATAGCGTTAACCTGTTTGTGGTCCAGAAGCGTGAGCCCTTTGACCCCAGCCAGAATGAGGTTCTTCGCAATTTCAGCCCCGAGTCCTCCTAAGCCGGCCAGCAGCACACGAGAGGCCCGCAGTCTGGAACACCAGGCACAATTTCACTTACGTGTGAAATTCACGTGTTGCATCCCTCTCCTTATTGACATAAGGAGAGGGATGCAACACCACCAGGGACTGGGAAAGCTCAAAGTCAAATTTGCTTTGGATTTTGTTCAAATGGAGATGAATGGGCTGAGTCTGTGTCAAAGTGCCCACAACACAAAGGATAGGCTGAGCAGGACAAGAGGTGTTTTCTTTAGATGATTTATGTTGCAATTTGTCGGTCATTTAATGCATTTATTCAATGACAGGTGTTTTCATGGCAATTAAATGCCTTGAAACATGCATTCTTACAATGAGTGGTGTTGCCTCTCTACAGACCTGTAACTTGGCCTGGTGGCACCACATGCTTGTCCCCATGGAGGCAAGTTAGTTTAAAACAATTTCTGTGGAACATTCTAAGCAAAGCAATGTAGACGAACAAGTGGCGGACCCACCACCAGAGTGGTTAAAGGTGTACCTTTAATTGAGGGTCTGAGATTGCGTCTGCATTTTGACTTTCACACAGACAGATGCACACATCTTGTTGATAGGTGAAATAATTGATATCGGACACGTTCAACGGAAAAATAGTATGATTCAGATAGAGATGAATGGTGGAAAAGTGCAAAGTGGTGGTAAGTGATAGTGATAAACAGTTGTATAGATGGACGATAGGAACGGAGCGGGCTGCACCTCTTCTGCGCCTCCAGCCCCCATAGGCGGATCTGCCGGTCGTACTGAGCCGCCTCCTCCTCGCTGATCATCGTCTCTTCCTTTTCGATCATATCAATCATCGCGTATACTTCAATCGTGTTGCACCATTCAACTGTAGACTCTTTTCCACGACACCTTTTCAAATCCCTGAGCACTGCGATGGATGGACCGACTGCCACTGAATGAAGAGTCGCTGGGTGATGACGTCAGATGCTAACAAAAGAGTTTCCTTTTATCAGAGGCAAAGGATCATGGATTTACTATAAATCTTGGTTTACTTCTATGTCAGAAAAAAAACAAAATATGTCCTAATCCTATCAAAGTATCATCCATTGCTGCAGAAATATTCCAGCCAGAAGCCTGCATTTGTAGTATTTCAGTCTTCTTATCTAAACTCTACTTTTGTACTAACTCAAAAGCCCGAAGACCAAATTATTGTGCACAGAATTTTAAATGTAAATTTAAATCGTACATTTTATTTGTTTTCCCTACATTGGTCCATCCATCCATTATCTAGGGCCGGATCGCGGGGCCAGCAGTCAGGGGCTTCCAGACTTACCTCACCCTGGAAACTTCCTCCAGCTTCTCCGGGGGGGACACCAAGGCATTCCCAGGCCAGCCGAGAGCCATAGTTCCTCCAGCGTGTCCTGGCCCCGGGGTCTCCGTCTGGTGGGACATGCCCAGACCACCTCCTGACATTTAAATCAGTGCTAGTGCAGCCTCTGCAGCTCAGTGAGTGAATTCTGGAGGTTCTGAACTTTCACATGAAGCATGGCCTGTCCATATACTGAGAATGAGAAAAATGTGTCCTTTTTCTGCAAGTTAAGGCACTGGCAACCCAGGTTCAGTTGTGACTATGCTGGGGTTGCTATGCTGTAACTTTTTGCTGAGGTTCCACCACATGCTTGTCTCAATGGAGACATTGCGTTGCCTGAAATATTCCACAGTTATAATGTACCAAGCATTATTTTCACTATGCATGTTTTTATTAGTCAAAAAATACACAGAAAACATGCATTCTTGTACTGAGTGAACTACTTGACCATGTGGCTTGTCTCCAAGGGGGTACTTACACAGGCCTGGTTCTAGCCAGTTGAATTTGGGTGGGCAGACTAAAATTTTAGTTGGGCAAATATGAAGGTACTCATGCAGATAGGTTTAATCTCATCTCATACAAACAACAATCCAGGCAAAGCAACACAGGTGGACTCCCACCAAAGTGCAACTATAAAGTTAACCATCCAATCCAAGTCATTTCCCTTGTAGATCAACAAAGTTTGCTTAGTGTATGCCCATCCAGGTCAGCTGATGTTCAGCTCACTGTTTTGCAAAGTTTGATATAAGATTAAAAAGGCATCACATTCCTTTGAACAACTCTTCAATGGGCCTATATGGTTCTCTCATTTTGTGTGCAATTTTACAATTCTGATGGAGAAATTGCATTGCTGTGTGCCAGCCCCACACTGCCAGCTCAGCCCTTAATAGGACTACCTCATCAGAAGTATAATACTCCCTACAGCAGAAGAATTGCCAGACTGGACCGGACAGCACTATCACAGTGTGTTGAGGGGGGCTGGGTCCTGTCGTGCCTTTTCTTCCAACTCTTGGTCTACTTCAGTTTCTTCTATAACATTAATACACACTATTTTGTTTGGATTAGAAAAACAACCAAACCAAAAACCTTAAACACGATAAAGATGTTACAGAGCAGCAGGTTTACGCTTTATATATTACAACTTAACAGAGGCCGTTGAAGTGCCTCTACTCCACTCTCCTGTATCTCTCAGACTCGGATATTTCCGTGGGTTTGTGACGTGTTCTTCGGCCCCGTAGATCCCTCCTCTTCTGTGTCTGAAGAAGAAGGCGGTTCGGCCATTTTAAGTTTGTCAGTCGTCATTACATCGCTACAGTAGGACGGACAACATCAGGACAATTTCACCAAATTTATCTTACAACTGTAGTGGAGCATTGCCTACTATGAACTGAAACGCTTCCTAAAATCCAAAAGTAGATCCTAGTGAAGTGACGCATAAGCCAGTACTAGAGCCGAGTGTCATTTTTGCTACCTCAATGTAGCGTGTGGGAATGGCTGTGGAAAGCATGACTGTTCATCCAAACTCCCCAACCTCCAACCACGAACACAACAGTCTCCTGACTGACGAAAGGTCGAGTAATTCTACACTCAATATCAAATTATTTATTTCTCCTGCTCTTTTACACAAAGCCTGGGTTATTTTTCTTTATTTTTGACAAAGGGATTAAACTCGCCTTTTCTGGAAAACAGGTACAGTGGCCACGGCAACGCCAACTGGGACATATCCTGGACAAAATCATCCCTTCACTTTTATGACGCCAAAACAAATGGTTGATTCAGAGTCAAATACTGATAAGAGGTTTTAGCCAACGCAATGTGGCCTACTGGATCTGTGGGCCTACTGCTGATGTAAACGAGCCTACCGAAAGAAACGCTACTATGTCTATTCTCGACCCATAGTCAGCTGATGTCGACTTCGTGTTGGAATTACGATAAATTAGGAACTGGTGCGAATAATACGAAGGAGATTTTGGCTACATAAAGTTTATTGGCAACCCCCATCCCAGCTAAGCTAAGCTAGCAAAGTTAGCCTAACGGCTAACAGAAGTCATTAGCCTACGCTACTTGCAGGCTACAATCATAACTCTTAAAGTTGTTTACAAAGCCACTTCTTGATGAAATAGTAACCTTGTCATATGAAGCAAAATACACTCGTTCAGTAAGTTAATACATGTACGGCCTCTTGTGAATCTATTTTTGACCTACGTTAACTCGATTATCGTTAGTTTATATGACAATCCATGGGTTTAGACTGATAAAAAAAACGGACCGTTACCATAGTAATTAACGATTTAAAACCAAATATTCTTTTAAATGGTGAAGTCCTCAAAGTGTTACGTATAACAGGAAACGGAAACCCATGAAGAGACGTATGTCTATGTATACTCCAACAGTTTTATTTATTACATTGGTCTTTTATGGGATTATTATAATCTATACCACAATCCATTATAAATTCCACCTACACAGTGCCCTTACAAAGCATCTAGAAGTATCTACTGAAGACACCTTCCCTGTCCTATGTTCCCAGTTGGCTTTTTTTTTTTTCTTTTTTTTTTTTTTTTATAACCGTGGGCCCACTGACCCCATCCCTTGATCCCCAGACAGTCCCCACACAACAGTATTCTCCTTATAAAGATATAATTGCTAAATGTGAAGAAGCATGTCACAGTAAGTACCCCTCATTGTTATCATGGCCATTCAGTGTGCCTACAGGCTATACACATTTGCATATCCCAGTGTGAACTTGCTCAAATGCACCCTGGAACATTGCCACAGTTTTTGAAAGTTGTTTTCACTGTCCTCTGTACTCCCACCCGGTTAGGCTCACATGTTCAATTGCAGCCTATTACAGAGTTGTACTCCAGGTATCAGAATGTCCAGTTCCTTTAATGTACTTAAATTATTCCCTTTACAATTAAACACTTGACTTTTAGTCAATAAGTTAAATACAACCTTGTTAATTCACACATACTGATAGGTAAATATGTAATTAAATTATTATGCACTTGCTTGCCCTCACTGGCTTATGACCTACTTTAACATAACATGATTTTGTTACAGTCTTATCAGCATTGCTGTAGAGAGGGGCTGGCAGAGATATGTTGCAGATAGATGCAAAATGCATAATATCACAATTGTTTGGGAAATATGCAATATAAGAATATTGAGTATATTGTCTATAATTTAAAAAAAAACATAAAAAAAAAAAGCCTAAAAACTGAACTGCTGTAATCTGCCAAACAAGTGTATAAAGTGATATTTTTACCTGGCCTGTAATCTTGCTTTTCTTTGTTTATGGAAAATATTATCCAAGTTAAACGTCAGTGTATTAAAATTCAGTTAAAAAGAAGGAAACACATCTAGATCGTTCTAAGTCTGCTTAGGACATTCGATAGAGGCAGTGTCATTTCAAGTTCATCGGGATGAATCAAAACAGGAGCGGTTTGCTAAGGATTTGTCTCTACATGCATCTTCACACACCACATGAAAACTGGGAGTAAACTGGCATTAAACCTGTAATAGACCAGGACTAGAAATTGGATTGATCCTAGTATGCATCAAGGCTCAACTCGGTTCTGGTCCAGCAGTTGCAATACCATGTTACCCCGCACATATTTATATTCTATTGTTGGGTTTGTGGTATAGGCCAGAAGATGGTGAGCTGGAGGAGGGTGAGCTGGAAGATGACGGGGCAGAGATGGAGGAAGAGGACATTGGTACAGCAGGAGCCCGGAGTGGGGACGGGGCAGATGAGGCTAACCCTGGGACTGGGGAACCTGGAGAGGACAGCAAACGCAGCAGAGACCGCCATCACAGTGGAGAGTCCGAAGATGACCGAGGACATCGACGCAAAAGGAAGAGGAAGAAGGAGCGTGAACGAGAGAAGAGACGCACGAAGAAGAAGCGCAAGTCCAAACACAAAGTGAGTATTACCAACATGCTCTGATACTGTGAGCCAAACATGCTCTGGTACTATGTGCCAGACATAGACTGTATATATAAATGGACATTGCTAACCCGCTACCCGCTGTGTTCCAAATAGGAAGTGAACATGGGCAAGCTTCCTGTTCCATCGCCTCTGGCTCACTTTACATTGAAAAATTGTCATCAGTGCCCCTCATCCTTTTGGTTATAAATGTTAGCATGAACCTACTCTACATGATCCTGGTGTTCTTATTTCGCTATTGTGTTTCTAAATCAAGATATAAACATTAATAACAGACAAATCAGGCACCTTCTTTCCCAGAGGTTGCTCCTGCTTGCATTAGCAACAGCTTTGCTTGATACCGTTGCTAAGCCCCTGCACCCTGCTTAACCAGCTGTGCGGGCGGGAATTGGTGTTACTTTGAGCATCCTCGCGCCGGATTGGCTTTTTGGTTGTTATGACACTCACGGTTGGAATTCCAAATATGGAACTGAGCTCCAAATTGGCCTCTATAACTGCTAACCTCAATGAGCTTCATTTGGTTCGAGCCGAACGCTATGGGTGATGTCACACTCCCTCAGTCCACTTCTTTATACAGTCTATGGTCCCAGAGCATGTGCCAAACATGCTCTGGGACTGTGAGCCAGAGCAAGTGTTAAACATGTGTGACTTGTTTTTTTGTTGTTTTTTTTTATTAAATTGCAATTTAAAATGTCCAAATTATAACTTAATGATCCATGGGTGTCATATATTATAAAACTATATAGCAGACACAAGCACAATTGGTCTTCATTAAAGAGTAAACATGTCTACCTTTATAATAAGATCTGAGAAGAATGGAAAAATCCATCTCTTGCCAATTATTGTGTTGTGTCCCAACACTCAAACTTGCCTGTAAGTTTATAGTATAAGATTGGCTCAGATTGGCATCCACTACAGTGTCTGTGTACCTCCAGTGAGTGGAGACTAAAAGTAGGCTACTGAATGGTAATGCTTACTGTATCACTTATTAGATGTTCAAGCTTGTAAAAAGGAAATCAAAATGTTGTAAAGACATTGAAATATAACTCCACTTGTATGTGGTGCAGCGTCATACCTCTTCCAATGATGAGCACTCGGACTTCAGCGAAGACTCTGACTACAGCCCCAGTGAGAAGAGGAAATACAGGGACTACAGCCCTCCTTATCAGTCTGTAAGCCCACTACAAAAGCACACATTCATCTGCTTTGTGGTTTTAATAAGTCTAACATGATTTTGTGTCAAAGTCTCATGGGGGATACAGCAGCTCCAAGAAGAGCTCCTACATGAAGATGGACAAGCCGAACTATGGCGGTTACGATGATTATGATGAAGACAATTACGAGGGAGAGGAGGAGGAGGAGATTCCTGAGGAAGAGTATGATGACTTTACCAAGGAACTGAACCAGTACCGAAAGGCCAAGGAGGGTGGACGTCCTGGCAGAGGTATCCAACATATCATTTAGGATACCCAACATATCACTTAAAGCCAGTAATACAGTATGAAATAATGCATAACCTGGACGGATTTTCATAAGTCATAACAGTATCCTTATAAACACACCATGATGTCCACCTGTATCCACTTTAGGTTTAGTTTAGTTTTAGTTTAGTTTATTGGGTTACTTTAACAGAGGCCGTGTGCAAACATATTAATCTCGTAAAAGAAGAGATGATTTGCACCAAATTTTTACACCACACAGTTGTGTAAAATTGTATGATGTTTGTCTGTGCAGGAATCAGAGGCCGTATGCGGAGTCTAAGAGGCCGAGGAGGAATGAGGGGGAGCCGCAGAGGCAGGGGGGGCAGCCGAGGCCGGGGTGGCCGAGGGGGCAAACTGGGAGACGATGAAGGGGAGGGTTATGGAGAGGACATGGAGGTAAGGCCAACCCCTGCTCTCACTATTTGTCTTCTCTTAGAATGCTACAATATTTTGGTGACATAGTGGTTAGTTCTGCAGCCTCAACAAGGTCCCGAGTTCAACTCTTGGGCGGCGTGTGGCCTTACTGTTTGAAGTTTGCATTGTCTCCCTGTGCCTGTATAGTTTGCTCTGGGTGCCCCTTTTTCCGCTACCACTGAAAACGTGTACATGTACTTTCCTGGTTCAATAAAGAATAAAAATATACTTTTTAAATTATATAGTCATGTCAACATGACATGAAAAGCGAATTAAATATCTGCTAACCAAATATTCTTGACATTCCTTTTCACAACAGTACACAGAGGAGGACTATGACCATGAGGATGGCTATGACGACTATTCAAAAGAACTAAGTCAATACAAGAAGACCAAAGACAGGGGCCGAGGTATGTCTCTCCTCATGGCCTTCTCTCTAGAAACATATGTCTAATATCTGTACACATTATATGGCTCAAAGCAGTAGGAAATGTGTGTGCGTGCTCTGTTGCAGGAGGTAAAGGTGGGCGTGTCCGTGGCAGGGGGCGGGGCATGCGAGGTATGCTGCGAGGAGGAAAGGGGCGGGGCCGTGGACGAGGCCGAGGAGAGCTGGGACATGATGAGGATCACATCGGAGACATGGACAATGGGGTAAATTTCTCACAACACCCTGAAGTGCAACAGAGACCTTCACACTGCTCACCCTCACCTGCATTCTGTTGTCCCACCACATTTTAGGACGGTTCTACAGACGGAGGCCGGAGAGGCCACAGTGACAAGCCCACAGACAAGAAGGGAAAGGCCATTTGCAAGTACTACATGGAGGGCCGATGTACATGGGTGAGACTGTTTAGCCTGCTTTTACTACTTCACTCAAATGTATGCTAATATAGCTCCGGACCTCCTGTGACACAGTGTGGGGTTTAAGGATGCCATATTGACAGGGGAAAATTCGTGGCAATGAATGCCAGAAAGCCTGCCTTTGGATTTTTTTGTCATTAAATGAAATCATAGACAATTATTTATGTTAAAACTAAATGTATTACACATTAGCGACACATACCTAGCATTACTTTGCCTGTATTATGCCCTAAATCAGCAGCACCTGGACACCTGATTTACTCTCTACTGTCTTATATCATCAAAAAGATGTTTGTGAGAAATTTACTTTATTATAAAACCCTTTACCTATGACGCTTACTGATACTTACTGATGCATGTTAGAGTATTTTAGCAATCTCTCCCGAGCTCTGTTCGAACCCTCCTTACGGTTAGCTGTAAGATTCTGTCCAAAGCTGAGACCGCAAGCCTACGTCACTCATGCTCCCACACAACAATTTTCCATAAATATATAAAAACGAGATACATAGCTGAACACAACAACTTGACAAACCTAATGTGATGTGCACTAGTTTCATTAGTGGGATGCACTCTGATTGTGTTGTGATGGCACTCTGAAGGAGGCGTGCCTTAGCATGGGGGTGAATGTAGAATTTTCAAAACAATAGAACGTAACATGTGATCATGTGTGTTAGCAGTTAATAGCCCCTTTTTAAGAACAGCCAACATGGTTACTAGAATTCTCTGCCACTATCCCTTCCAGTGTGGAGTTTGGTGGTGCTTATCAGGACTACATGATGAAATGCCGGAGCTCCATTCATGAAAAGCCTTTCAATTAAAGTTTTGTCATTTTCTATTCCTAGGGGGAGCACTGTAACTTCAGCCACGATATTGAGCTGCCAAAGAAGAAGGAGCTGTGCAAGTTCTACATCACTGGCTTCTGTGCTCGCGCCGACCACTGCCCCTACATGCACGATATCCTTCACTGCTGTAATGCGCTCAGCTCGTGTCTATGTCTGCGTTCGTGTCTGTGTCTGCGCTCGTGTCTGCGCTCGTGTCTGCGCTCGTGTCTGCGCTCGTGTCTGCGCTCGTGTCTGCGCTCGTGTCTGTGTCTGCACTCGTGTCTGCACTTGTGTCTGTGCTTGTCTTTGCTCGTGTCTATGTCTGTGCTCGTGTCTGTCTGCGCTCGTGTCTGCTCATGTCTATGTATGCGCTCGTGTCTGCGCTCGTGTCTGCTCATGTCTATGTATGCGCTCGTGTCTGCTCTCGTGTCTGCTCTCGTGTCTGCGCTCGTGTCTGCACTCATGTCTGCGCTCGTGTCTGTGTCTGTGCTTGTGTCTATCTGTGCTCATGTCTGTGCTCCTGTCTGTTTTTGTGTCTGTGTTCACAGAAAGCTTTGTGTCTGTGCTAGGGTCTGTGCTTGTGTCTGTGTTCATGTTGGTCCTTGACTCAAATCCACGTGAATTTCCCTGTAAGCTCTTCCACACGACAGGGCACTGTGTGAACGGGGACGAGTGCATGTTCTCTCATGACAAGCTCAACGATGACACACAGGAGTTGCTTAGCAAGGTACTCCCCCTGTGCACTTACATCACATTATAACATCACAGCCAGATTTTACTGACTTTTTCATATACAGTTGAAACCAGAAGTTTACATACGGGTCAATTAGGATTATCCAAATTCTTTATATTTGCTAAATGCCAGAATAACGAGAGAAGGATGTTTCATTATTTTACTCAAAGTCAGAAGTTTATATACATTGCCTTTAAACTGTATGACTTAGGTCAAATATGTTGGATATCCTACCACAAGCTTCTCACAATAGTTAGTAGGAATTTTAGGGGCATTCCTCCTGACAGAACTGGTGTAACTGAGCCATATTTGTAGGTGTTTGTTCTTTAGTTCTGGTCAGATTACTGGTGGACACTACCTTAGATATACTGAAACTGAAAACACTTACAGTTTCACAGTTCTGTTTGTAGGCTAGATCTATTGTGTTACCTTAAGTGTGCACTGTGCCTGAGTCCTAATTGGCATAGTCATTCAAGCTCCTAGTGAGTGATTTCACACCCTATTCCCATGGTATTTATACGTGCACATAATTGTTTGAACAGATTAATGTGGCACCCTTAGGTATCTGGAAATTGCACCCAAGGATGGACCAGACTTGTGCAAGTCCACAAGTCTCTTCTTGATATCTCAGCTGATTTATTTTGATTTTCCCATGATGTTAGACAAAGAAGTGTGTTTCAGATGTGCCTTCAAATGCATCCACAGGTGTGTCCCTAATTAACTCAATGTTGTCAATAAACCAATCAGAAGCTTCCAAAGACGTGACATCATCATCTGGGTTTTCCCAAATAGTTTAAAGGCAAAGGCTTAATGTAAACTTTTGACTTTGAAGAAAGTAATGAAAAAATGTCTAAAAAAATCTTGCCTCATTATTCTGGCATTTAGCAAATAGAAATAATTTTGGTAATCCTAATTTACCTAAAACAGGAAAAGTTTAGTAGGATTTTATGTCAGACAGTGAGAAAAAAAAGTGCATGTCTCTTTTTATAAAGTGTAGATGAACTTCTGGTTTCAACTGTAATGGTGTATTATTGTTAAGTGTAACCTTATTATTTCTTTAATTTATTATGGAAGGGCTATTTCCCCATAATAAATTAAGTAAGCATCTATAAAAAAAAAATCTTACACTTCTAAGTGTGTAACACATTTTAAACTAAGGGTAAGGTTTGACACTTCACTAGATAGTCCTTCCTCATCCAGCTTTGACTTCAGATATGGGGGAATTTTCATGTGATGATGTTGGATTAGTTTTTGGGGCAGTTGTGAGCACATGCTCTCCAGTTGTATTCTACAGTGCCTGGTTTCTGAAATTTGACTGTCCCCGGCCTACAGACCAAAGCCTTAGCGTTCCGTGGTGGCAGTTGAGCAGTTGTGCAATTGTGTTGTGTTCAGATGCTGGCAGAGGATGCAGAGGCTGGAGCAGAGGATGAGAAGGAGGTGGAAGAACTGAAGAAGCAAGGCATCAATCCTCTCCCAAAGCCCCCTCCTGGAGTGGGTCTGTTGCCCACACCACCCCGACCTCTTCCTCTAGAGGCCAGTGCCAGCCCAGACTTCACTGGAGGAGACCTTGGCTCCAACCAACCCCCTGCAGTGGTGCCCCCTCCCAATCCTCCACCAGCCCTTCCTGAAGCAGCTCTATACCAAGGACCCACTCCAAATCCACCTGCCCCCTCTCCCCCCTTGGGACCTCCGGCTCATGGGGCTGGAGGAGGTGGCTGTGCAGGGAAGAAGATTCCATCCTTGTTTGAAATTAAAGTTCAACCAACAGGGCAGCTTGCACAGAAACTAGCGGTTCGGTAAGTCCAGTCTAAGCATATTTAAGTACTTAGTGCGCTGGTGTTGATCCGCTATAGACTGAAATAATAATAATATGACTACGTCTTGGGTATATTTCAGAGGCCAGACCCCTGCTGGTGCACAAGGGCAGACTCCCCAGGGAGCCCCGGGTGCTCCTCCCACACACTTCCCCACACCTGTAGGTGTGCTGCCTCCTGATATACCAGAGTTCGGCCCAGGTGGGGCACCCATGGGTGGAGGGTATTCAGGAGATCATGGAGGGCCTCCAGGACCTGATCAGGGTGCTGGAAACTATATGAATAGTTTCTTCAATCAGGACGGCACTCAGTCAGAAGGAGCCATGTCTGAAGGTGTGTATATGGCCCACAGGGTAATGTGGTGTGTGGAGCCCAGGCCCCTAAACAAAAACCTGAATGTCCTCACAGGTGACACTTATCAGGGATTCTCTGGAGACACCAGAGCAGCACCTCAGTCCAGTGTACCCGATGCAGCCAACAGCAGTGGTCAGGGAGGGGTCACTGTCCCAGACTTCCTGCCCCCAGCCCAGCGTGTGCTATTCATGAGGATTCAGCAGAAGCAGCATGAGGAAGAGGAGCGTGCCCGCAGGCAGGCTGAAGGAAACCTCCACAAGAGCCGAGAAACAGAGGGTAAGTCTTTAGTATTAGACACATTTTAGTAAGTCTTGTCAGCATTAGTGTCAGGGGTCACCAAAACATAGGATACAATAGCAGTGTTATGTGAGCCATTACAGTAACAGACACAGGTTGTACTGTGCATTACCTGTTTCTCAAAGAGAAACTATTGTAAGAGGAAAGTACTAACATCCACCCACTCAACACATTCACACAGACACACACACATGGGTGGGTGAAGTGTCTTGCCCAAAAACATGGAGCTGTAATCATAAATCAATAACGTATATCTACTATAATATTGGTCTAATCTGAGCTAATATGCAGGGCTCCCAATTTATGTTTTTTCATTATCAGCTGTTTGTCATGATGTTTTACTCACATATAATCTACATGTATTGTACTCTGCTCTGTCGCAGGAGACTCGGGGAACTGGTACTCCAGTGAAGAGGAGGATGGTGGGAGCAGCGTTACGTCCATCCTGAAAACCCTACGTCAGCAAACCCAAGCCCCTGTAAAGAGTGACGCCCCACCTAATGACCCCCGACTGCTGAAGGCTTCCACCACAGCTCCTCCCTCTCGCCCCATGGACCCACGATTAGCTCGGGACCCCCGCCTGCTCCGCACTGGAGAGGCACCTCAGGGCTCAGACTGTGCCCCCTCAGGCCCCCCTGCTGACCCCCGTCTGGCTAGGTTCTCTTCAACCCAGCAGCCCCTCACCCCAAAGCCAGAGCCCCCTCTGGTGTACAAGCCACCCCCTCTGACACCGGCAGTAGTGGAGGAGGAGGAGCCTGAGCGCGTGCTTCGTGAAAAGCCTGTGCCCATCCCTCTGGAGCCACTGCTGGGACTGCAGCTCCGGGATCCTCGGCAACAACTGCAGCAGTTCAGCCACATCAAGAAAGACACTGTGCTGCCTCTGCCCGCCTTCTCCAAAGCAGTCACCTGGTCCCCCCAGGATCTTCTGCCTTTGCCCCTGCCCAAACAGGACGCGCTGCCCCTGCCCCAGGGCATCCCGTCTGCTCCGTCCTTAGACCCGCGGCTGTCTCGCACACAGCCAGCCCCAGTAGAGCCTTCTTCAGGGTCCTCCGTTCCTGATTTACAACTGCTTTCTCGGATCCTCAAAACGGTCAACTCAAGCTCCACCCAAAGCCCCCCATTGCCTTCTGCAGCCCCCCCACAGGACAAACCAATGGACCCTCGCGCCGACCCCAGAGTGTCCCGCAAAGGCCCTTTAGATCCCCGGCTACAGCCACAGAAATCGGGCTTAAAGCAGGTGCTGGATTCAGCAGCATCTGCTTCACCCCCTTCTGGGTCCCAATCACCCCCCACAACAGCTCCATATGACCCCCGGCTGCTGTCCTCTGGGAGCACGGGCAGAGCGGGCACATCAGTGGCCTTAGGGGGCACAAATGTATTTGGCAGCATCAGTCTGTATGACCCGCGCACTCACAAACCTGACAGCCCTGGAGGGGGGGGCTCCCCTTCTGAGACTCGCTCGGACCCCAAGTCCAAGTCCAAGGAACCTCTGTTCATACGTAAGTCTGCTTTGGACCTATCTGAACCAGAGAAGAGCTCTGAGCAGGGCACCGACCGCTACAACAGCTACAACCGACCCCGACCTAAGCCCGCCCCGTCTCCCAACCACGGTCCTCAGGGCGGGAGTGCCTCAGGAGCCTCGGGCCAGGCCGGGACAGAGACTGCAGGAATGCACACCCTGCCAGTACCCTCTCTGTTTGGGGTGGTCAAACAGAGTAAGGCAGGAGGTGGGGGCAGTCCCTTTGATGGGGGCAGCCCTGTGGACTCAGAGCAGACCTCGTCAGAGCAGGACAATGCTTCACTCAAAGACGTTTTTAAAGGCTTTGACCCCACAGCCTCACCTTTCTGCCAATGACCCCCCTGTCTCGGACTTACCTGGCACTACTGGCAGTACTCTCGCTGCCCCTCCAGGAACAATGGACACTGACTGACTGGTCAGTGTCAGATTGGATTTTAATTGAACACTTACAAACTGTTGTAAAAAAGGTTTGTGTTCATGTCTCATCACCAGGTTTCACTTTGCACCTCTATCAGTGTTGTTTTCTCAGACTGTACCTGTCCCACTTTGCTCAAAGCATGTGGGGGTCCCACCCAACTTGGAGCATGTGGGGCCCCCACCCAGCTTGGAGCATATGGGGCTCTCAATAAAAGCATTAGTGGATGACAATCCAGAGCCCAGGCTTATGGGCATGGTGGTGCCTCTGTTGTGTATTGCACACTACAGTCAAACTGCTCTTGTCATCTCTTCACATTTGTTTTAGCCCATTATAAAGGCAACACAAGAACCACGACACAAACACAATGCTGTCCTTCACTGTGAGTGTGTAGAGGGCTCATAAACAGAATGAACTTCTTCACTGACTCTGCTGACTGATTTTACCCCTGTTCCTTTGCCCCCTCGGAGGCCGTGTCTGTGGGGTCCGGGGCTTTTGTAGACCAACATGTGTTGAGCCTGAAGTCAAAATGTTTAACTTATTTTTATACTTGTGCATCTCTTACATTTAATGAGGCCTGGAGGTTAAGAGTGTACCAGGCCAAAGAGACTTATTTTTTTATTTGCAGTGTGTGTATTGGAGGATGAGGCGGGCTCATCCTGGACTGCAGACAAAATGGCGGACGATGTGTGTGACTTGTGGCTTTGTTATGGTGCACATGTGTTTTGTGTTTGACCCTGGCTTTGGAGATACGAAGCTGTAAGAGAGATTGTCTGTGTTTAAATAAAGGTGGACCATGTTCAACCAGTGACTGTGCTGTCACTCATCCTAGACTCATCTCCCTGCTCTCATTCTTAGAACACAAATGAGCTAGCTAAGGATTTCAGTGTGATGTGACTAAATTTTCCCCCTCGTCGTCTTTTCCTGAAATTAGAGCTGGGAAAATATCCAGTTACAGTATTTCTGACAAGCATTGGGATTAGATTTTCAATGTATCCTTTAATAATAGGATTCTGTTCAAAGTTCACATTTTTAAACATCTCCAGGAGAAAACACAAAAAGACTGAAATATGAATTGACAAACTAATACAAGAATCACATTTCAGAACATGTTTGTACACATCTAAACTACAAGGGTCAGCAGTTTTTTTTAATGCAGAATAAGACGGTAGATTTAGTTTGGGGAGGAAATTATGGTACTTAGAAAATGCATCCATTCAAATTCTGATTTCAATTGAATTATGATTGAGCATGTAGTACATGCAGTCAGTGCTGTATCTACTACCCCTAGTGTGACCATGCTGATGAACTCAAACTTTGAGAATGATAAAAACGTTATAGTAACAAACATTTAAGTTTGCTTTTAGACTGCATTGAAATTACATTATTTTTCTTGTAAAATGGTCACTGATTACTATCTTTTAATTTATTGTGACCCAAATAATCCTGACTCAACTGACCAAATACTGCATGCATCCCTATTCTACACTTGGGAAAGCACTCTTCAATTAACCTGAGATACACTGATCAAATACTAACTACATACGCATCATAGTTTCTTTAATTGTGTGGTTAATTGTAATTTACTGCCAATGTTCATTCCTCTTCTGCTCAGTGAGTCAAAATTCATATAGTTTGAATAGGAGGAGATCACTAGATTACCCAAACATGCTTGGATGGCATCTAAAACCTCTTCAGGCATGTTTTTGATGAGCATCTAACATGGTAGAAAGCTCCCAACAGTCAATTTTGTATAATAGCCTGACTTCAAGGGTGCACTTTGCAACTTTTCTGGTGGAATGTCCTCCACCTACTTGTCTTCATGGCTGTGTTATTGCTATGTCTGTAATGTTCCACAATTTGGCATTAATCTTGTCTATTGCTATGGTGACAGGTAAGGAAACAGAAGAGAGGTGACTTCCCTTGTCCTAAACATTCTTGCTTTTTATGGAATCTCTAATATCCTGATACAAGTTTACCCCACACCTGAAAAGTTACATAGTGCAGCTTTAACATTTCAAGGCCTTTGTGTCAGTGTGTGTGTGTTCATGTTCGTGCGTGTGCTTGAGCTATAATCCTGTTTAGTCCAGAGCTCTCTGCTGCAGTGTATATTTAGCAGGAATCCTCTTACAGGATTCAAACTCCTCATATCTTCCGGGTTTCCTGCCTGCTCTGGGGCGCCTCACGTTTGTCCACCTCAACAATACAGTGTTTTCCTGTGACAGAGGATTGTTGCTGTTGTCTGACATGAGCACCTCGTGTGTGCTGGACTGTGTCATGGTTAAGATAAAAACAAGGACGTCTCTGCTCCTGTGGGACAGTTAGGGCCTTCACACCCTTAAGTCCTAACCAAAGTTCAGTTATTATTATTATGATGATATATATATTTGTATTTCTTAAAAATGATGATTTAACACACAAAAAGGTATAAAATCAAACTATAAAACAGTCACTGGTCAATAACATACCAGCAGACATTCACAGGTCTAAAATCATGTGTATCTTCTGTGTGAGTAGCCCTCTTCACATAGCAGGCCCCTCTGAGTAGGTTGCCTCACAGTACTTGAGGCCTACCTGTCATGACTCACTGTGTACACATAACTCTGTGATTTAGGCCTACTTGGGCAGTGGGCGCCTCTACTGTGAGTGGGACTGCAAGAAGATCTTTGTGAGCGGGCTACCCCACCGTGAAGTGACCTGAGTAGTTAAGATAACAGGCAGATAGCCCTTGAGAATGGACAGTGTAGGTACAAACCTTTTAGGCCCATCTAAAATACGATTGAATTGTTTGTCACTGTTGCATCCGAGTTTATTGTGAAAGGCTGGGGCGGACGTGCGGCAGTGCGTAGGCGTAACTTCACAGACTGTCCACTTGGAGTTGGGAGAAGATAGAGCCGACCACACCTCACCCCGGTTTGGGACGGGATACTACGGGACGAAACTACAGGACCGAGGACGGCTGAAGGTATAGTGATTTACTCTGGGGCAATTTATAATTCAACCGCGGGTGATGGTCCCGGGGCAGGTTATTTATCGGTGAACATCAGAGCGCGCACGTGCCCCACGGTCCACCAGAACTTTCACCTTCGGGTCGGGGAGGTCGGGATGGAGTCAAAACTCAAAAAGCGGGGCCATGTAGAGCAGAAAGACGCCCCTGTGGCTGGAGTGATCCGAGCGTCAACCACATACTTTATGTCTGTGATCTGAGTCCACAGTGAGGTGATTCCAGCGGACAGGACATGTCCCATAAGGAGTGGTCACTGCTCTGTAACTTTGAGTAAGTCTGTCAAAGCTGGCGCAATAGCCCAATACGAGTTTGAGGTAGGCCTTCAAACCCCCAAAGTCCCATTAAAGTATGTTGCGTAAGTGTTGTTCACATTTGGAGGATGCGCAGGCTGCGTCCTTGCTGGCGCTGGCGTTTCCTTTCTGGAGTCCGGTGTGAGGCGTCAGGAAGAGACCAGTAGCGCTTATGTAACCCCTCATCCTGCGCGGAGAGGGTTTCTCACACACTGTTTTTTAATAGGCCTGATATTAACCACCAAACCTCTAGCGCTTAACCTAATGAGTGACAAATTAAAAGCAGTGGTTCCACTTTGGGACAGCCTGGGTGGTTGGGATTGTTGGTGGTGAGGTCTAACAAGCAGCATCAGCAAATCCCTGTCCACCTCTGCTCTCAAACTGAACTTCTGCTTGTTCTAGAGAAGAGTTTCAGAAGAATCTGAAAATGTAAACAGAGTTAGACAGTAAAGTTGTTCAAATTATGGTGTTTGCAAACAAAAAAAAAAAAAAGAAAGAAAAGAAAAACAAAAGCATATTGTCCTTCATATAGAGTAGCAAGTTATAAATAAAAATAGTAAGTAGAGTAAGTATATTTTAAAATGTAATAAAGACATAACAAACTGGTATAATTACATAAAAGACAGTTTATTCAAAAAAAAAAAAATGAACACAGCTATAAAACTGCGGCAAGATCATTTTTCTAAACTGTGTAAACCTATTGCTTACTACGGATGAGAGGGCCTTCTCTCCCTCACAGGCTAAGTACTATTTGGAGTTGGTCAGGTAAAACTACAGCTTTGTCTGGAGATTAATGACGGTAAAAAGACCAAAAACTTAGGCAAAAGCTCATAGGCCTTCTATTGTTAATCAAGATAACTGGGTGATCCTGTGGTTTGCTCCTTCTCTACAGGTTCTCTCCAAACCACTGTGAATCTGATCCCTATGTACTCCTGTATGAGCTGTATCCACCCCACCCAATTGTACCTTTCATTATAGAATTTATTTATGTTCATAAAATTCTTTTTAGATATGGCGACATCGTGGTTTGGACTGTTCCACAAATTGAAGACTTCCGCTTTATTTAGTAGCTCCTACCCCAGTCCCTTAACCTGGACCCTTACCCCAGCCTCTTACCCCAGCCTCTTATCCCAGCCTCTTATCCCAGTCACTTATCCCAGTCACTTACCCCAGACTCTTACCCTAGCCTCTTACCCCAGCCCCTTACCCCAGCCTCCAACCCCAGCCTCTTACAGAATCAGAATCAGATCAGCCTGTTATGCCATGCTCCTTTATCACATGTTCCTAGCCCAGCCTTTTACCCCAGCCTCTTACCATAGCTTCATATCCCAGCCTTTTACCCCATGCTCCTGCCCCTAAGCCCTGTCCTGGCCCTAGGCCCTGTCCTACCCTGTCATGAGTCAGTCAGGAGTTTGCATCATTACCTCTGCAGTTCACAGTAAGATCACAGAGCAGCACACAGGCGCTTCACATGACCTCATCACACAGAACTACTTTTACATTACTACAGACTGTTACTACATCAGTACTACAGCTACTACAGAACTCCTACTGCATAAGTACTGCTGTACTACTACATCAGTATTACTGCTACTGCAGAAGTGTTACAGCTACAACAGAAATACAGCACTACTACAGAAGTATTACAGCATTAGGACTGCATTGATACAAGTATACTACAATATAGCAGTACTACATCTCTTCTTCTACAGCGCTACTGCAATACCTGTGTGACCTGGCCACAGAAGAATGTGCCCCAAGCAGAGCAAGACACAACCCAAACCCTAAAATAACCTATTCGTGTGTGTAGGCCCTCAGTGTGTAGACACAAAATGTGTAACAGTGTGTAGGCCCACAGAGCATAACGGTGTGTAGGACCAAAGTGCGTAACAGAGTGCAGGTCCACAGTTTGTAACAGTGTGTAGGCACATCATTGAATGCAGCAGCACACCCTTCTTCCAGTGTTGTCATTTATTCTTTTGTCAGTGAGAATAGTGTTGTATTCAAGTTTTTTGGAAAATCCTTTGATGGTGGTTTTCACAGACACTGGTTTGATTTTGTGACCTCTGACTTCTACCTCCCCACAGGTGTGCCGTGTGCAGTGCTGTTCTGGAGGGGAGGAACTGTTCCAGAGGGGGAGGAGTGAGCCGGCCCTCCTCGCTGCTGGAAAATGCCTGCAAAGACACCCATCTACCTGAAAACTCCCACAGACCGGAGAGGTAGGAAGCTGAAGCTCCGGGATGTCCTGTCTGGAGACATGATCAGCCCGCCTCTGGGCGATGTGAGGCACAGTGCCCATGTGGGGCTCCAGGGACTTGGCGACATGTTTGGGGACGTGGCCTTCCTTCAGGGCAACATGGACATGCTGCCCCCTCCCAACGGACATAGGTCCTCCCCCCAGGCTCTCCACCCACACCAGGACCCCTATGACTCAAACCCTCAGCCTCTGTGGTCAACCACCTCTCTGCCCCTGCTCATGGCCCAGGAGGACGCCCCACCTAAACCCCCTCGTTTGCACCTGGACATCCCTCCTCAGCACGGGCCTTCCTCCTGTCCACACCTGGATGCACCCCCTCACCAAGGGCCCGCCCTGTGTCCACACCTGGACACACCCCCTCACCAAGGGGCCGCCCTCTGTGCACAAACCAACATCTCCCTATCACCAACCATACGACGGCTGGTTCACTCGTCTAACTCATCTTCGGAGGACTCCTTGCTGGATACTTGCGGGCCTCTGGGGTTCCCACAGGGCCTCTCACTGGACTCAGATGCTGGTCTTAGTAATGAAGACCTGCGCAGTGATGGCTCCCCTGTGCCGCCACCTATCTCCACCACACTTCCTCACTCGGAGTCTATGGCTGCACTGGACTTGGACCTGGGGCCCTCCATCATGGACGACGTACTGAGAATCATGGACCGCTACAGGGGCCCCTCTGAAGCCCCGGGCCCCTGAGCTCTGGTTCTGATCACACAAACACTACCATGCCGAGGTCATGTTCAGTGGAGGATGACATGAAAGTGTCTGGCGGAGGGGAGATGTGTAGCTTTGTATGTACAAACAATGCAAATATGAAAGAGTTTATTTAGTTTCAGTCATGCACTCTATTTTACATATGACAGAGAATGTGCACAGACTTCATCTATGAGACCAAATATAGTGTATAACTCTAATCTGTGAATAATGTGCTCCAGAGTAGAACTCTGGATTACTTCAACTTTGAACCCATGTCAACCGCTTATGCCTTTAAAACTACACACATGTATTTTGTATAATGTCACTTAGAAACATTTATTTAACTAGACTGTTTTATTTTAAGCTGAAAATTCAAGTGGATACTGAAGACAGTAATAAAAGTGCAAGAGCTGCTAAGGAGAGGCACAGTGCTAAGACCATGTATGCAGTATACAGCAGGACTTAAAACTACGTGGGGAGGAGAGTCCCACTGTACATGAGTCAATAAATGATACAGTATATACTCAGTCATCCAGGTGAGAGTCCTTTGGAGCTTCCGTCTAGTGTTGTCACAATAAAAAAATTTCAATAAAAAAACCTCAATTGTGATGTTAAGGAATACACTCGATACGCAATACAATTCCCATTCCACAATGATAATTAAATAACACTCTTTCTTTAGACAATAGAATGTGATTTTCAGCGTTAGATTGTAGTACTTTCATTTATATTACCATGTGGTCTTATATTTGTGTAATCCCTCAGTTGTCCAGGTAGTGTCCATAGTGGTACAACTGTTAACACATAACATATTTAGATCACCATGTTATCTTTTATTGTTTTGAAAATGCTATATTATAACGTATTAACATATAACATGTTTCACTTTTGTTTTTGATGCTCTGAGTCCCCCCTGCCTTTGCTCCCTGCGTTAATTCACTCCCCCTTCAGAGTGCATTTGTATATTTATGGACAGTTTTGTGTGGGAGAGAGGGTGATGTAGGCTGGTGGGCAGCGCATTGAGCAGAAGCTTACAGCTAACCATAAGAAGGGTTCAAATAGGGCCTGGGAGAGATCGCTAAATTCTCAAACATGCATGGATGACATCAAAAACCTCTTTAGGCATGTTTTTGATCAGGAAACACCATTATCACATGCATTTTTTTTGCATTATACCCCCTCTTTAAAAGTATTAGATGGACAAGGCTTGGCTAAACATGACCTCAACCACATCGCCCACTTCTGGCATGTCCTGGTGTGGGGCAGATAACCTATATTACAATGCCACATTTGAACCACAGCTCGGTGTCTGTCAGATGTAGCCTATATAGCTTCTAACCTGTTTTCAAAGTGTTTTTATAAGCCCCAGTGATAATATATGTGACAATTACATATTTCGTTCAACTAACTAACATCAAGAGATATTTAGTTACAAAATATTGAATACCTGCATTAAAATGTATTTAGTAACGTATTCTGATACATAGGCCAATCAAAGTCCTGTATTCTGAATACTTTGAATACTTTTATATCAAGTTGCACTTAGTAAAGGCACAACATAGCATTAAAAAAACAGCTTTATGTTTATTTATCGTATTTTATCATATTTTTCTTACTAATTATGTGCAGCTGGAATCCTAAATTGTGATCAAGTACCGCCATGTTTTAACTGATTTTAGGAAAGTAACCGTCTTCTGAATACCACCAAATGAAAGAGTAACTGTATGAGAATACAGGTATTCTGAATATGTATTCTCAGTGCATGTATTCTGTTACTTCCCAACACTGCTAACATCCAATTTCATTAGTCCAGCTCCATTTCTGGATGGGACTAGAAATGTCTTATTTTCAAAAACCTGGGATCCTGGGTCTTATAAAACTTGACATGGAATTCTTACTAACAGTGTACATATACGAACAAAACATAAACTTCCTCATATTTGCTCAATTTTCATCTTTCTTAACACAGATCTCTTTCTGTCTCATCAAAGTTCAGAGTTTTTGGACTAGACTGCTCATTACTATGTAAAGTTGTGTTTTTTTTTATCATAAACTTAACATGGAAATTTGTGTTCGTAACATTTTTGTATGTACCCACGCTTTATAAATGAGACCTCAGACAGCTACCCTTGAAACCTTTACCTCCTTGGACCGCTTCTGGACAAATGAGGGCTTGCGCCAATTCCACCAGGAAAACAGAGGTGGGTACTCAAATACATTTTCTAAGTTAAATTTACTTGAGTAACTTTTTAAATAAATTGTACTTTTCAGAGTACTTTTCTAGCAACATACTTCTACTCCTGCTTGAGAAATATTTTAACAACAGTAATAGTACTTTTACTTGTGTAAAGGTTGTGTTTACTCTTTCCAATGTGAGTAAGTCCACAAATGACAAAAGCTTAATGTTGACAATAATGAAATTATTTGAACATTTGTGTTTCTTGTTACGTTCCAACAGTTACTCAAGTTACGCTTACTTGAGTAGAAGTTTCTGAAATACTTTTACATTGAACTTTTTATTTTATTTTATTTGTTGGACCTTTACTTTGGACTTGAGTACAATTTTTGGCTACTTGCCTTTGCAGTAAGTTAGGCAGCGTAGTTTAAAGGTCCTATTTTATTTTTATTTTATTTAGTTTTTAATCATGTTATACCTATATTACCTCCTTATTACCTCCTAAAAACATACCTGCAGTTGTGTTATGTTTCATTCACACATTAACCCTTTATTATTAGTCTGTCTACATCTCCAAAACTCAAAATGCTCTGTTCCACCTTGTGATGTCATGAAGCAGTAGTTTTCAAGTTAACAGCTCGTTTTACCTTTTGTTCAGTAGAGACAGGCAAATCCAGGGTAGAAATTATCAAAATTATTCTAGTGAATAGTAAAAGCCAAAGTTAAATCTGTCAAGTGGACAAATGAAAGTAGTAGTAAAAGTAGTTGTAGTGGAAATCACTTGTATCCCCACACCAGTAGCGGTGGAGACAGCAAAGAGGAAACTACTGCAGGATACTAAGCTAAAAGAAAACTAAACTGTCACCAGACCAAATCTGCAAACTGCTGGAAATGTGTTTAAATACCACATATATCCAGTTCAGAGGAAACTTCGACAGGCAAATCCACGGCTGTGCCATCGGCTCACGGTCTCTCCTATTATGGCTAACTTATATATGGAACAGTTTGACCAAAATGCATTGGCCTCATTTCTAGGTACTCCACCCACACATTGATATCGATACGTGGATGACAACTGGAGTAAAATCAGAATTCAAGATCTGAATACTGCACATATGTATTAATGCCTGTGGATCCAAACATCAAGTTCATATGGGAAGAGGCCAAAGAGAACAAAGTGTCCTTCTTAGATTGTGCAGTCATTTCATTTATTTATTTATTTGGTAGGACAATGTACAATAACATTAGGCTCAATGGCAGAGATGCTTGTGTTGTGGCAAAAATTACAATTCTCAATAAAAAGAAATCCATTTGCGAGGCTCGGTGAGTATTTGAAATACAGACAAGAGGTTTATTGTTTGTTACAGCAGATACAGACAGGACAGGGCCCAGGCCTGCCCTGGCCACAGACTGGCAGCCTTTCGGCGTCTCCCCCAGTCTCCACACCAAGTCCCCCAAGCAAGTCCCTCTCCAGTCCCCTGAGCATCCCAGCTCTGACTATTTTATACCAGAATGACAAAGCTACATACATTTCAAAGCAGAGTGACTTTTGTTTCACACCCATATGATAATGAACTTTTACACTTAGACAGGTAGAACGAGAACGAGGTTTCATGAGGGATGGAGACAGAGCTTCACACATGTTAATGTCTCGTCTGGGTCTGGCAGACTGACACAGATCAAATGCATTTTAAAGACACAGCATGAATAAACTTAAATTTCCATCACACTTGTACCAGATTCTAGCTTTACAGCTAATTTCCGTCTGTAGTCTGAGCTGAACCCAACTCCAAAACTCCAAGCCACAAACAAAGCAATGTAGTCTACTCCATTCAGTGTAGTAAAGAGCATAGTGAGCGTTACATTGGAAAAACTAAACAGCTACTCCATAAGAGAATGTACCAACACCGTCTCGAGAGCTCCTCTGGAGCCCAGTCTGCCCTACAGCTCCACCTCAAAGACATTTAACACTCCCTTGTAGATAGTGAGGTACAGATCTCAGACAGCCAGAGAAAAGAAATGATTTGAGAGGGGAGTTCAAGAGACATTTTTGTTAGGAAAGTCAATACTTCCTTAAACAGGAATGGAGGCCTTAGACATCACCTATCTCCAATTTATAATTCCATCCTCAGACCCAAAGCAAACAAAATAAACAAAGAGAATAATAGCCAGTAGGGCCATTAAAGGCTGTATGGAGGCCATTAAAGCTAAAACTGTAAACAATAGCTGTTTACAGTTTCAGTGTACTTAGCTTCTCCCTTTAGATAACAATCTGATCAGAACTGAAGAAGTGGCTTGGATGAACAACAAACAGATTTAACTTTGACTTTTACTATGGCTCAGACCTGGACAACTGAGGGATTACACAGACAGATTCTAGTGAATGTGTATGGAGTTTAAAAACACAGTGGAGCACTTCCTGTATTACCACATGACATCGCAAGAGTGTCGTTGTTGTTGTTTCGTTTTTTTTGTTTTAAGTGAAGAACTCAACCTAAATATATAGGGTTTGTGTGTTAAACGTGTGAATGAAATAAAACACAACTCTGGGTATGTTTGTGAAGAGGCAACAACTTTATAACAGATCAGAAAAAGTGTAATATGGGTCTTTAACAAAACAACTTTTATTTTTATTACTTTTAAACTTTTTATTTTTTTTTTTTGTCCCCATATTTGTTAACTTTATGTATTCAATTTATATTATTTAGTTAAATGTATTACTATCTCCTCATTCTAAAACAAGGATAAATAAATTAATAGTTTTACTTAGTCCTACGGTCAGTGTAATACCCACATTGACAATTCGCCAAGGAGTTGTCGGTTGTGTGTTGCGTTGTTTGTTGTTTTAAGCTGAAGAAAAACTCAAAAACTAAAAATCATTTATTAGGGTTTGTGTGTTAAACCGTTGGAATGAAATAAAAAAAAACAACAACCTTCGTGGGTATGTTTGTGAAAGGGGGGCAACAAATTATAAACAGATTTCAGAAAAAAAAAAAAAAGGGAGTTAAATAAGGGGTCTTTAAAAAAAAACCAAAAAAACAAAAAATTTTATGTTTATTACTTTTTAAACTTTAGTTTCATATATTATATTTAAAATTAAAAAGGGAATTACTATCTCTATTTAAAAAAAAAAAACCAAGGATAAATAAAATTAATTAGGGTACGTTCATTACGCGGCAGGTTGTTAATACCACATTGGAAATGGAGGGCGGCTTAGCACCAAACCATATGCCACAAACGCAGGGCGCTTCGGTTGCACAAGGATTCAGGCCAGATTGCTGTTTCTTTCCGAATGTGCAACCATTTTTGTCGCCCTTCCAAAATCATCTAATTTGAAAATATTTTTTAACTAGTACTCACCCCTCACTATGGGGGCGCTCTAAAAAAGTTAAAAGAGATATTAAGAAAGCAGGAGAAGCCAGGGTTCAGCAGTGTCACTTTGTGCTAAAGCCCCGAGGGCTGAAAAGTGAGTGTGTTCTATAAAATTCTAATATTCTTCAATCAAACATTATGAACCCGGAAAAAAGGGCAGGGGGACCGGGCCTGTAGTCTCAAAGGAAAACGTTATGGCTTCAAGAGTATGGGGAAAAAACAAAAAAACATTTTTAACAGGACCCATTATTAACCTGGGGGACTATACATGGGGAAATATCAGGGGAAACAGCTAATTACGTTTAAATTGTATTAAGTTGTGGTCAAAGTTCCGTGTGGGTTCTGGGGTTAGGTTCAGTTGAAAGATTTAAGCCCTGGTTCAAGGTCCTGGTTTAGTACCTGTTCGGTTCTGGTTCAGGGTATGGTTTTTTCAGTTTTTCTGGTTTGCAGTACTGGTTTAGTCATGGTTCCAGTCCTTGGTTTGTCTGGTTTCGGTTCTTGGCTTGTCAGTTTCTGACAGTTCCGGTTTCAGTTCTAGGTTCAGTTCATGGTTTTAGTCCTGGTTTAAGTGCCGCGTTCAGTCCTGCGTTTAGGTCTGGGTTCAGGGAGGATCACTGGAGACCAAACCGGTTGTTGCAAGTTTGTTTGTTTTTCATACACATGTAAAATATGCAAGTTGAAATTCTTAGGTTACTGGGTCCCAGCAACATTAAAAAAAAAAAACAACAGGGGGTTTGGTCCATGTATTTTTTCTCCTGGGATGTATGGAAAGGGAATTACATTGACTTTAAAAAAAATACCATTAACATTTAACCCTTGAGGGGTGAACCCCTTTACACATGGACATGGTTAATTTGCCCCCCACTTGAAGGTGGGAGGGGAACAGAAAAATTTCATCTTGGTGATTTTCATCTTGTAATGTATATGCCCCACATTTGACCAATAAAAAAGAAATGAATTTGGACAAAAATGGGGACAGGAAAACCAGATTTGAAATCAATATATGATGGGATTTTAGGAGCTTCTAAAAAAAGGGGAAGATAAATTAGCTTGGAAATACTCAAAACCAACATTTGCTAAGGACCTCATTTATTAAATAAACCTAATGAGCTTTTTATGCAATGAAGGATTGTACTTTACACCATCTTGGGCTTATTCAAAGTGTTTCCTGGGGGGAACAAGTTGAAAAGGGTATATTGGAGTTCAAAAAAAAAACAGGAGAGAACTGGACTGTATTAAGCCCATGGGACATTTTCACCAGGTGGAAACCGAGAGCGTTAGGTTTGGAGAAAGAAGAACAAACACAGGACTCAGTGTTTTGGTTATGATGAGGGGAAAAAAAAAACCAACCATATAAAACATAGATCAGGAGAAAAAAATTGTGGTAATATGTAAAAAAAACCAAATAGTTTTAAAACAAAAAAAATAAAAAATTAGAACCAAAAATGTCTCAGATTGGTAATTTATTCATCTTCAAGTATCTACAGAAAAACAACTTGGTTTAAATTAAAAAAGGGGTATCAAAACAACCATTGGGGGAGAACTTTTGGGCCAAGGTATGACCAGTAAATGTTCTAATTACATTATTGTCAACCAGGTAATGCGGGGACTGAACCCAATATTTGCGAAAGCGATATTTGCAATCCAAGTGAATTTCCAATATCAAGCAGGGATCTCTCCCACCAGTGTAGATTGGTTGCTCCCCAACAAAATGGTTGATTTAAATAGGGTCTGTGTTTGAGGAGGAAAAGTGTAATTAATAGGAATGTTACGAATGTGACGATATTGCAAAATAACAAAAAATTAGATTTTCATTCACCCCAATTATTTGCGAGCCAGTTAAAAAAAAGATGTATTTCACTCAATGCTATTTGGATAGATCATGCAACATTGAGTTAACTGTAGAGATGGGAAGCTTTTATGTTATAGGTGGGGAACAAAATCGACGGGGGCCGGTTGGTTACCTTTCCGTTGGGGGGACTATAATCCTACCCAGCGGCAGTAAATTCCTACCTGCTGGAGCTTCAAAGGGGGGGGGGGACCCTGGGGAAGCCCAACAGTCAGTCCAACTAGTTATAAGGAAGCCAAAACACAAGGGGACCTCACAAAACACTTCTGAATTAAAAAGATAAAGGGAAGGGCTTAGTAGGGGCAGGGGGGGGGGGGGGGGGGAAAAACTTGAAATTGTTCTTCAATGAGTTTACTCACATAAAATGTAAAAAAAATGTATTTACATGATTTTTTCACCAGGTTAATTTAAAAAAAATAAAGGAATTTTTGTGGAAAAAAAAAAAAAACGTGCCAAAAAAAATTTGACTTGTAATTTTGGGGGGGGGACAGATTCTGGGAAAAAAATGGGGAACCATAGGTAGCGTCTAAAAATATTGTTTGTCATTTGTTTGGACCACCAATTAGATATAAAAACATTTAAGGGATATTTTGGAATTTATTTTAGTGTTTTTGGGGAGTAAGCCTAAAGAGTAATTAGTTCGAAAATTTGCGTAATTTCACATGGTTTTTTTTGGGGGTTTTAAAACTATTGATAAAAATCCAATCCATTTTCTTTGGCCTTATTTCCTTGGCCCGGGTGGTGGGCCCAGGGGGGAGGGGTAAAGTTGCAGACAACTAATTCCCAGCTCCCTCTGGTGGGGGACCCCAAGGTGTTCCCAGGCCAGGTCGTGAGGTTATAGTCCCTTCAGGTTTGTCCTAGGTTCTCCTGGGGCCCTTTCTGGTAGGGGACATTTTGCCCGAAAAAAAAAACCTCTGCCAGGAGTAACTTAGGCTTTTCAATTTTATATATCAACAAATTCTGTTGATTCCATCCCAAAGTTACACGATTGTACAGTTGGTTGTTGTATATAGAATGTGAGTAGTTAACTAATAAAACCTTCCTGTAATGTGTTACCTTCAAACACCAAACTGGGAAAAAAAACCTTTAATGCCCTGTGCTGGTGGACCCCGGCAATATCTGTCCTTCAGGGTCAGGAGTTTTGGGAGATTGCCATCAGGAACTGGGAAAGACCATCTCCATCCCTTTCTCTGATCGTTTGCCAACCACGGGTTGAGTGGAGCTCTTCTAAATGTTGTTACAGGTTATAAAAATTTCAAAAAAAAACTGTCCGTGTTTTAATACCAAGGAAAATAGACTTTTATTACCCACAATACTGAAGTCTCTCCCTAGAATTGTAGGCTTTGTTTAGTGTCAATACCTTTCAAAATTCTAGTTGTATATAGTTTTTAGTACAATTCGTATCTGAAATTTTATTTTTTATACTTTGACAAGGGTTTCAGGTTTCTTCTACATTATAGCCTACTACCCATCCAGTTTTTTTTGTTTCTCTCCTCAAAGGCTTTCCTCTGGAGCTGGGACGGAAAAAGCTAATACTACTGATACCAGGAAAACGGTGCCAGAGGAACTCGAAGAAGGTGATGGGGAACCAGACAAAGGATGCCCAACCCACAATCATCAATCTTTTTCTTTAAACGGGGCCCCATATTATTTTTGCTATTTTCTGATCAAGTGGTTTATAAAAAGGTTTGTGTTCCCTCATCACAAAACAAAAAACTTTTCTTGGGAGTTGTGTGGTTTTGTTTCATTAACACCCATAGCCTAAACATTATGCAGAATTTGTGTGTTTAGATTGAGTTCTTCTCTCAAACAAGAAAAACACCCTTTCTGTTCCAACCTGTAATGTTCATTGTGGTAATAACAGGGAAGGGCTCCTCTGTGTTTTTTAAACTCCATACTCACTAGACCATTGTTGGATTATTTCAACCGGGAAATTGCCAATTTACAACTGAAAAACTAAAGCGTTTTAAAAAAAGGAGCTTGTTAAACTTGGGAAAAAGACTACTCGTCCATGACAATCCATGGGACAGATGTAGACAGGGGGACTAGATATTCAAAAAACATGTGTGGTGGAGGATGGGAAAAAATACGAAAAAAACCAACCAAAACCTGTACGGTAACCCCACTACTCCCAAAAAAATGGCCTAAAAGCTCACCAAAGAATCTGTTTTGCATCAATATCGGTTCATGAAACTGAATGGGACTTGAGAGTGGACCAATTGGTCTTGAGTAGGGTTGTGGAGGAAAAAAACTGCGAGAAAGCTGATGGAGTGTTTATTACCAAAAAAGAAAAACAAAAAACAGGAGAGAGGCAAATAACTTTCTTGGCCCTGGCTATGTCCTCTAGGGAAAGAAAAAAACCTGGGCAATTTCCACCCAGGAGGTGACAGTCCCCAGCTCCTCGCTGCCCCCACTTCCACTGCTTCATGGGGATTGACCACTGTAAGCCTTCTGTGGGGGATTAGTGGCAGTAAAAAAAAATTGCAAAAAAACAATCCAGGTTAGTTACAATTATATTCAGGGTTGTTAAAAAAATAAAAGTCTCTTAACAATTTGAAAATGTAATTTCAAAGGCAAAATAAGATAGAAAAGATATATTAATTAGATTTGGTCATTGTACTCAGTGGTTATAAAGGTTTTTAATCACATCACATTTTTGGTAAATTATTGGTCCATTTTTCTCAATTCAATTACTGCAAATGTTTACCTTGACCTTTTAACTATGGCAGCACAACTACAGGACCTTCAACCAACAGTGCTTTTTCAGCAAGATGGTGCCCCTCCACATTCGGGTTTGCATGTTTGTGTGTTCCTCAATTAAACATTTCCAGACTGTTGGATTGGAAGTGATAGACCAATTCTGTAGCCACCACGTTCACACCTCTGGATTTCTTTCTGTGGGGTTATGTTAAAGATATCGTGTATTGAACAAAGATAGGGGACATTGCTGAACCAAAGCAAAAGATAATGGATGTGATTGATAGAAAATAAAAGTGAAGAATGAAGTAAGTACAGAGTATTGGGCGTGTACTGGCGGGGGTGAAAATGGGGATTGAAAATAAACTATACCATGATTAAAAGCTCTGAAAGTCAATTTTGCAGAATAGGTCTGCTTTAAGGACAGATTAACAGGAGGAAGGAGGGTAGTGAGCATGATGTATGCCATTTGGAACAGGTAGAGCTGTGCTCCTGAAATTTTGGTATCGATCAGTACGGATGAGTACTGGGTCCCAGTATCGCGGACATTAATACTGATACCAATTACTTAGGTTTAATATTAAAACACAACAGATTACCGGTACTAACAGTAACACACTCTTGTTTCACAGATTTAGCGATTTAATGTCCAATCTGCTTCACATTCTTAAAAAAAGGTTTCTCATGATTCAGTGTAGGACATGTATCTTTGCCCCCTGTGACTCTTTTTGACTCTGAAAAATATTGGTTTAATTCTGTAAAATATTTGAGTAATACTGAATAGAGCCCAAAGCTTTCAGTTGCTGCACATACTTACCAGTTTAGCCTAAAATGGGCTTGGACCCTCAATTATAAACTTGTCTCTGATGCCCTGCCATATGTGACTCCAGGTGAGCTCGCTGCGCTTTGGCAAAGAAGTGGACGGGAAGTGTCACAGTATGACGGCCTCATACATACGAGCCCAGCGCCATAGCAATCCCAGCCTGCCTGTGTGCCGCTTCTACGAGGTCAGAACTCTGCTCCGTCTCCTGTGCTCTTACGCTTACTCCTGCTCTCTCTCTCCTGCTCTCTCTCTTTCTCCTACTCTCTCTCTTACTCTCTCCTGCTCTCTCTCTCCTACTCTCTGTCCTGCTCTCTCTCCTCCTCTCACCACTGCTCTCACTCCTGTGTGGGTGGGTGTGGATGTCTGTGGGTGTCTCTGGGCATCTGTGGCTGTCTGTATGGGTGTGTGGGTATCTGGGGCTGTATGTGGGCGTGTGTGTGGGCATGTGGGTGGGTGTCATTAAGTGTCTTTAAGTGTCTTTTGGCTCATCTGTTGTTTGTTGGTGCAGGAGTTCGATGCTGTGGGCCGCCAGGTGCCTCTGCCCGCGGGTATCTACAATCTTGATGACCTGAAGGACTATGGACGGAGGAAAGGTTTCTGCCCATACTACCTGGCACGCTATGCAGTACGTACAGCAATTCTCTGTACTCCTATTTCCATAATTATGTCTAACAATAAGAGTCCTAGCTGTCTGTCAGATGCTCAAAATGAGTCAGCACAGACAGGTTCAAAATCTGTACTATTAAATTTAATTCAATTTTCACTCTTATCCAGGCTTTTCGAACTATGTTTGCCTATTGCCCATTAGGGTTATCAAAAGTATAAAAAATTAGATACTAATCGACAATAAAACTAGAATCGAAACTAGATATTCATCAGAGAAGGTATTGATACTGAAAAGTCATATTCACAGGACAAAAATGAACCTTCCCTGAATAGCTTTAGCATGATCTTGAGCTGTATCAAAATAAGTATAAGACCAACATAGACTAGTATACACCCATTGGACCATGACGGATCCTATCTGAAGTGTTTTTATTGTCATCGTGGTACTGGAATGAGTATTGAGTATCAAGGCTATTCCTTAGTATCGAAATGGAGTTTGAAATTTTAGGGTTGTGACAACACATGCCTAATTATCATTGGTAAAAACAAATCATGGCTACTGGCTTTTTTCTTATGTACCCCAGGACAAAGGTGTTGTTGTTGCTATGGTCTTAGCGGTAGAGGACGTTGGCTCTGGAGAACCCCATGTTCTGATGACTCTGTATGTTTTCTATAGATTCTCCATGCCAACATTGTGGTGTACAGCTACCACTACCTTCTGGACCCCAAGATTGCAGACCTGGTGTCCAAGGAGCTGGCCAAGAAATCAGTAGTAGTGTTTGATGAGGCTCATAATATAGGTGAGAATTTGACATTTGTATTTGGTTATAGGGATGCTCCGATCCGACATTGGTATTGGATATTGGCACCGATACTGAAAAATTTGCTGGATCAGACATTTTGCTTCCAAATATCAGTTCACCTGATATTCTGGTTGGACAAATAATTTGATGTAATTAGACTGCTTGCATAATAATCATATCATAATTGGCCCAGAAAATCTCATAATTTTTGAAGTTGTTCAGTAGTTACTTGAGAAATAGATCACACCTCCACATTTGGATCAGTTTGTCTTATTCTGTTTTTGCATTTAGGAAATAAATGCTGGTTTTCAGTCTTAGCACTGGTATTGGTTGATATCGAGTATCAACAGCTGTTTAAAGCCATTGTATCGCAATATGTATTGAAACTGAAAAAGCTGAATTGGTGTATCCCTATTTGGTTATTTTACATAAGACTTTCACCCCCTGTAGTATAGAGTAGTTTAGCTGCATCACTGGGTTTCAGATGGGTTGTAAGGCTAGAAAAAGAGCTGGGTTCAAGTAGAGGGTTCGAATAGGCCCCAGGAGTGATCGCTAGATTACTCAAACATGGATGGATGACATCTAAACTTCTAAAACCACTTCAGGCATGTTTTTGATGAAGGAACAACATTATAATATGCTAGAAAGCTCCCAAAAGTAAATTTTACAGTCTGAAGACTGTTTGGGTTGCTAGCTGTGAGCCATCTTCAGAACAGTCACCAGTCCCAGTATCGCGGACATCAATACTGATACCAATTACTTACCACCATTACAGTCATGGTGGTGATGTGTTGTATATCACATATGTGTAGCATATGTGATGGCTCAAAGTGAGAAGCTAAACTATGTCAAGAAGGTAGATACATCTCTCAACTTTTTGTGTTTAAAAAAGAACAAGAAATTATTTTTGGATTAGTTAACAATAAGAGCTGACCATAGACTGTGTATATAAATGGACATAGGTAACCTGTTAGCCGCCGCATTCCTAATAGGACGTGAACATGGGCGCACTTCCGGCTCCGTCGACTCTGGTTCCAATTTGCTTTGTACTGAAAAACTTACGCCCCTCTCTCCATAACTGCTGCTGTAATGCTTGTCATTTTCCTGTTAACCCACTCTACATGATCCTGGTATTTTTATTTTGCTCTTGTATCCATAAATCAAGATATGAATATTAATAACAGACAAATCTATTAAATATTAAAAACAGGCACCTTCTTTTTTCAAGGTTCCTCCTGCTAGCCACAGGTTTTATTAACAACATTGCCTGAGGCCCGCTCCCTGCTAACCCAGTGGTGCGGGGCGGGAAGGGGTGTTACCTTTAACAGCCTTACTCCGGATTGGCTCTTTGGTTGCTATGGTATGCTACTCACGGTCAGAAATCCGAATATGCCTACAAATTTGCCCCTTTAATTTGCCCCTGTATGCCTTGATGAGCTTCATTTGACTGGGGCTGAACGCGATGGGTGACGTCGCTTAGTCCGCTAAACAAACTTACAGCATAATCTTAGAAATGACGGTAGTAAGTGCCATGTAAGGTTGAATGTCAGCCGTAATATTTAAAGGCACATTTTAGTACATTTCTGATTGCCATGATACCATCTTTGCTGTAATTAAAAAAAACAAATTGTATAAATGTAAATATAACTTTTTGTCAGTATCAACCTGTTTTTTACCCTAGTGTGGAAGAGGATAGAGCAGGGATTTGTTGGGAGTATATTGTCCCCTGCTTGAAATACTTGCTAGTGTGATCTGCAACTGGGGAGAGGAGGGGCTGATTGCATGCAGGACTTTGTTGTGATGATGCTAACAGCAACATACCGTGATGGGGCAGGTGGGAATCTGCTCCTAATGCCTCACAATAACTCCCACCGTGTCTCCTCTCTGGTTCTTGTAGACAACGTGTGCATTGACTCAATGAGTGTGAACATCACCAGGAGGACTCTGGACCGCTGCCAGAACAACGTGGACACTCTGCACAACACCATCCAGAAGTACGACTCTCAGTGGCGCTCCCCTCTGGCCTGTCCTTCCCTGTGGCCTTTCTTCCTCTCTGGCCTTTCCTCCTCTCTGGCCTGCCCTTCCCTCCCCTCTGGCCTGTCCTTCATCTCTGGCCTGTCCTCCCCTCTGCCCTCCCTCTACATGACAATCCCCTCTTTGGAGTGTTTGTACATTGAGCTGATGTCATCAACATTCCCTAGGGGTGAGAAGCTAACTGTAGGCATGGTCTGTCTGAGGCTTTGTTAGACTTTAATCTGAGCTTTATTTCAGAAAGAGCTGACTTAGCTAGAACTACAGCAGGTGAGGTGATTTGTGCTGTTGAACAAGTCCCTCTCAAATACCATTACAGTCATAAGTTTGCTAGCGTTTTTCAGTTAGTCACTCTGACTTTTTTTATTGAAAGTCAAACACCTAAACAGCACCATGAATGCTCATATTGATCACAGGATTCTGAAAATGTGCTATTTAAATCCACATTATATTTCTTCAGACAATCTTAAAACGTGTTTGGCAGTGTTTGCTAATGTGTGCATTGAGCCACTATGGTAACTCCTGAACATTCTGCCATAGAAGTACATGCAGAACACCCCCAACGTGATGTCACTGCAAAGTATCAATTGCACAAGACAATTCTGAATTTGGAGATGGTAAAGGAGCCCAGAGTTAAATGACATTTTTTTCAGGATAGTGTCAAACTTGTTATGCAGTCATGAGGTTTTGTCTTTGTTTGTAAATGGCTTAAATGTTTTGTGCTGTGCTTTCATCTGTGCCAGTATAAAGGAGACTGACGCTGCCCGCCTGAGGGACGAATACCGGCGTCTGGTTGAGGGGCTGAAGGAAGCTCACGTGGCCCGAGAGACCGATGTGTACCTGGCCAACCCCGTGTTACCGGACCAGATCCTCCAAGGTGCGCCTCACAACATGTACAGGGAAGAAGGGAAGCAACTGTTTTGGTAGAAATGCTATTTGTCGGTATTTTGGTGATAAACTGTACAGCCCTACTTACACACAGAGGGTGACTTGTAAATTATATCATGGCGTGTACATTCTTGCTGTAATGTAACTCAACATATTGTGTAGAAGAGAATATTTGAATATTGCAATATATCACGTTTTTTTTTTCATATTGTGGAGTTTTGTCCAATATGGATCTTTTTTTTTGAGCCAATATGATATCCAGTATTTGACTGATAACTGATACTGATATTTTGCTTTTATAATCCATACCAAAGACTACACATTATGCTATGAATTATATATTATTTGAATACTTGAATGCTAAAATTTAAAAATGTAAAACTGAATGTAATTGCTACCAAACTGTGATTCCTGTGAACCTTTCCTGAATAGCTTTAGAATGATCACATGAAGACCACATAGATTCTTATACACCCATGGACCACTATGGAAAGAAAGTATTTCCATTTAATGTTGAAAATCCCATTCTGTTGCCTAAAGAAAGAGTGTTTTTATTAACATTGTGGTACTGGAATTGGTATTGAGTATCAAGTCTATTCCTTAGTATTGAAATCAAGATTGAATGTCTAACCCTGGAGGTTTTTCACAATACTGAGTAGTACATAAGGTATAATAAAAGTGTGGCTTGAAATGTTGTACAAATCTCCAGATACACTCACAATATTTGTTTGTTGCTGTTTCCTGTGTGCAACCTAAGTGTGCTGTTGCTGTTCCAGAGGCTGTCCCAGGTACCATCCGCACAGCCGAGCACTTTGTGGGCTTCCTGCGCCGCTTCATGGAATACCTTAAGTCTCGCCTCCGGGTGCAGCATGTGGTGCAGGAGAGCGCCCCCCAGTTCCTCAAAGACATCTATGAGAAGGTGTGCATCGACAGGAAGCCACTCAGGTAGGTCTGCTCAAAGGAAGTGCTAACCTGCTGGCCGCCACATTCCAAATAGGAAGTAATCATGGTCGTGCATCCGATGCCATTGACTCTGGCTCCAATTCACTTTCTGTGGGAAAAAAACATCGCCCCTCTTTCTGTAACTGCTGCTGTCAACCTTGTCATTCTGATCTTAAAATGTTGTTTTTTACCCCGCTCTACATGATCCTGATGTTTTTATTTCAGTTTTGTCCCCTTTAGCCTTTTTTCCCCAAAGTCGCTCCCGCTAGTGTAGCAACAGGTTTGATTGACAGCGTTGCTAAGCGCCTGCCAAAACAGTGGTGTGTGTGGGGAAGGGGAATTACCTTCAACAGCCTCGATTGGCTCTTTGGTTGTTATGATACTGGCTGTCGGAATTCCAAATAGGGAACTTGGCTTCAGACTGGCCCTATAATTGTTTATAACCTAGCTTCCTTTGACTGGAGCCGAACGCCATGGGTAACATCACACTCCCTTAGTCCACTTCTTTATACAATCTATGGTAAACTGTATTATTTTGTTGGTCAGGTTTTGTGCAGAGCGTCTGCAGTCTCTCCTCCGCACACTGGAGATCGCAGACATCGCAGACTTCTCTGCCATCACCCTCATCTCCAATTTTGCCACATTGGTCAGCACCTACAGCCAAGGTGAGAGGATGAGGGGTCAGGGCTTAGGCTTAGTTGTGACCTTTATGCTTTTACTGACTATCCTCTCATTGAAGGATTCACCATCATCATTGAGCCGTTTGAAGACAGGACTCCGACCATCGCCAACCCAGTGCTGCACTTCAGGTCAGCCCCTCTCCAAATGCTCCACCTCCCTTGCTTCTCTCCTTTGCTCCTCCCCTGCTCCTCCATCCTCACTCTTCCCCTCCTGCTTCTCTCCCCTGCTCTTGTTTTCTTCTCCTCCTCTGCCTTTTCTTCCCTCCCACCTTTTACCCTCATGCTCCTCCCCTCCTCCCCTGCTTCTCTTTTCTCTCACTCCTCTTTTCCTCTCCTCCCTCTCTCTCTCCTCCTCCTTCCCTACTCCTCTCCTCCCCTCCCTCACTCCTCTCTCCCCCTCCTTCCCTACTGCTGTGCTGTTCTCGGTGTATGATGTGACTAACTGGGCCTCCCTCTGTCCTTAGCTGCATGGACCCTTCCATCGCCATCAAACCAGTGTTTCAGAGGTTCCAGTCAGTCGTCATTACCTCAGGGGTAAATCCATATCTCCTCTTTTATGTTTAAGGCACATAGGAAAAACTCATGTTACAATCTAAATGAAAGATTTCCAAAAAAGAAACTATAACATTAAATCAGATGTTGTTCAGATATGTCTAAATGGCCGTTAGTCTAGACTAGGCATGCACTGGTATCGAATATCTGTACTACTGAAAAATGAGCTGGATCAGATATCAATTTCATGATATCTTGTTTAGGTCTTTAATTTGTGTAGGTCTTGTTTAGGTCTTTAATTAATTGTAATAAGACTGTTTACAGGCTAATGATGGCCTAGAACGTCTCATAACATTTGAACTTTTCTTCATACGAAGCTGTTCAGTTGATATTTGACGGATAAATAACTTAGACAAGAGATCCAATTGTTTTATGCTGCTACGAGGATTCAGTAGTGGCCAATTTTTTACATAAATGGGGGAAAAAGTGCTACTTGCTAGCATGATGTGCATGTATCCAGAGAAGGGGCCGACAGCATGCCAGTCTTTTTTATGATGGTATTTACGGCGATGTACCGTAAAGGGGCAGACAGGAATCGGCTCGCATTGTGGTCAGCGGTGTTGTTTCTTTTATTAAGTCGTTATAGATCAATATTGCGATTTGAAAATGTCCAAATTATAACATAATGATCCACAGGTGTTATAGATTATAACTATATAGCAGACGCAAGCACAATATGTCTGCTTTAAATCATACACAATCTACACATAAAACACTGACAAAGCACTGAAACACTTCTTTAGATGAATATAGTTTTACATGGAATTTAATTCTATGTGTTTTTTTTTGTCAGTGCTGAGATCCAGCTGTGTGCATAGTGTGGTCCCAAATAATAGCAGCCCAACACCAAAAGCAGATAAAACACTATTTGTGGTGAAAATCCTTCAATCACTCATCAGCTCCTGGATGAGCTGATGTAATCCAAGAAGCAAAACCATTAGTTTGGCTAATAACTGTGGCCATAACTGTGGCTCATGTGAAGTCGAGTCCTCAGTGAAAAGTTCCACTGTTCAGGCAGAGCTGTGATGAAGAAGTGATGTCATGGAACAATAGCCTCTATGAGCCTCTATGATAAAAGTGCAGAAATATTTGCCTGGGATTAGCCAATAAGGGACATGCATGGTCTGTCTGTATCAAAACAAATATGGCTGTTCATGAGTAAAAAAATAAAGGAAAAAATCACATTGGACTGAAAAATGTGCCCGGTTTCTGCAGAATCAGTGAGTGAAACTGAGATGATGGAAATGTAATTTTATTCAAAACTGAAATAAACAAATCTGATTGCACGATCATGTTTAGTCAGACATGGGGGGACATGTGGACCAGACTGACATTCACCTGTATGAAAAACACAGTGAGATTTCAGTAAGGCAACAAAAATATAACCTTTATCTGGAATATTAAAATAATAAGAAAGAGAGAAAACTTCCAGTATAATCAACTGTAAATGCACCTTTTTAAAATAGGTTTAAATAGTTTAAAATCTCAATCTTTAACTTCTCCAAAATAACAATTACAATATTTTTATCCCTTTTCTCCCATATACCAACCACCTCTAATTCAAATGTGTGTGTGGACTTCCTCAGACACTGTCTCCTCTAGACATCTATCCTCGCATGTTGGACTTCCGGCCCGTTACCATGGCGTCCTTCACCATGACACTAGCACGGACATGCCTCTGTCCCCTGGTACGTGTGTCTTACTTCTGCTCTGATGAATACTCTACATTCTGTTATGGCTGAACTAACGCTATTGGCTATTGTGTGTTGTAGATCGTGGGCCGGGGAAACGACCAGGTGGCTCTGAGCTCCAAGTTTGAGACACGAGAAGACTTTGGTATCAATCTTCAATAACTCAGTATTTTACTATTTTGTTATCAGTTTAAAAATTATTCTCTGAGGTGGGGTTGTTTTAATCATTAAACAGGTCAAGCTTCATTTGAAGGTTAAAGGCGCTGTACCTTATAGCTTTATAATTGTACGCAGACAGTACCCAATGGACATGTTTTGACCTCAAGAGCTGCTTATAGATATATATCTGTACGGAGAGATCACAAATTTAGCCCCAAAAAATCTGGTACTTTAGTGGATAGAATAGAAATAGAAAACACACACACAAGACCCTTAAAGCAGATGGCCTCAAGTCAGCACAAATAACCAGTGGTGTAAAGAGTACAGTTACATGGCTAAAAATGTACCCAAGTACAATTGTAGCAGCAGTACTTGTAATTAAGTAAAAGTAAAAAGTAAGCATGAAAAATACTACTCAGAGTACTAGTTACAAGTTAGCTTTTTAATGCAATTTTAGAAGCATTTTATATCACACATTTAGACAAAACAATCTGCATATTCTCTGAGCTCTGTCCAATCAGAGCAGGCGATGCTGTTATGTGTCCTTGTGGGTTTAGAGAGGAGCAGAGACAGAGGTGAGATTTACTGTGCTAATGTAACTAACATGGCTAAAATTCTTACAAATACAAGTACAGGTTTAAAATCTTCTCAAAAAAGTACAATTGCCCAAAAATCTACTACTAATGACGTCAGTGTTTGTAATTAGTAACTTTTCACCACCGCAAATAACCTACGCTTGAACTATGTACACTGTGTTTCTAGTTTATTCAGTTGGAAACACCAAGGCACCATACCTTCAGTGTGTGCCACCATCTTGTTTTCAAACTTAAAAAAGCACGTTTTTGTTTTGCAGCGGTCATTCGCAACTATGGCAACCTGCTGCTGGAGATGTCGGCCATCGTTCCTGATGGCATCGTGGCCTTCTTCACCAGCTACGTATACATGGAGAACATTGTGGCCTCCTGGTACGAGCAGGTGAGGAACACTGAGGAGCACTGCTGAGACTGCTCCTCTCATGTCACCTGCTTGTCTCCATGGAGATTGTATTGCATTGGCTTGTAATGTTCCACAGTATGGCATTAAAACGGACCTAGTATGCAAAATCTACTTTTTAGAGCATTAAACGGTGCTATAGTCATTTCCCTTCTTCTTTACACGCTCAAAGATTTAATTCAGTTTAGAGCGATTCATGCATGTTTTAGCTATCTTTATTCTCCTGCATTCAAGACGTCATTGATCTGATCTACCCCAGTTTTCACCAGCGGTACACACCCACTGCTCTGTACTTTCTTCGTTTTCCAATTTTTATTGGTGATACACATAGCATTCAGCTGTGTCACGTAGCCATATGAATGAGTTATGAATGAAAAAAAATCAGCTACTTGCTAGTGTGATCTGCAGCTATCCATCGGAGGGCGCTTTGTTGTGATGACGTTTATGGCAACATCAGCTTGGGCACCACAGTTTTACATGGAAGTCAGCTGACTTGTTTCTTTTTGTTAAGTAGTTTTAGATCAAAATTGCTATTTAAAACGTCCAAATGATAACATAATGATTCATGGGTGTAATAAATTATAACTATATAACAGACACAAGTACAATAGATCTGCTTTAAATGTATAGAGATGAGCAGGTGATGACACCAAGCTGAGTTTCAAGTCAGATCTATGGAGAGTTAACACACTCACAGTAAGAATGTGTGTTTTGAATGTACTTTTGAGCCATAAAAACACTTGCAGGCAAAGCAATAACGTCTCCATAGTGACAAATTCTCCACTGGAAAAGTTACATAGTGCATCTTAAAAATTCCAATAATTTCACTTGTTAAATTGTGATAATTTATTGTTCATGTAAAGCGCATCCTGGAGAACATCCAGAGGAACAAGCTGATCTTCATCGAGACACAGGACGCAGCAGAAACCAGCATGGCCCTGGAGAAGTATCAGGAGGTGTGCACATGACAGACACATGGCAAATGTATGATCTTTACATCCACAGGAGTCTGAGACGGCTATCTGTGCATTCATTATATCTAGGTTGGACTACTGTAACTCTCTTTATGTAATTCTTGATCAGAGCACTCTTGTTTTGTCTCTCATACAAAGGCTCCCAGTTGCATTTAGAATGCATTTCCAAACTGTATTGATAATTTTTAAAAGTCCTGTATTACACAAAATTGACTCTTCAGTCAGGTTTTAATGCTGTTACCTCATCAAAAACATGCCTGGGGTTGTATTTTGTTTCATTCACACACATTTGAGTAAAGTATGATTGATGGATGATTATTGGGCTGTCTCTATCTTATTAGTCTGTCTACATCTCCAAAGTTCAAAATGCTCTGTTCCATCTTGTCATGTCATGTAGTGGTAGTTTTCAAGTTAAAACTACCTTTTGTCCAGTAGAGATTGCCAATTCAAGAGCTGAAATTATCCCCCCTTCTAGAGAAGGTGTATGGACTTTAAAACACAGTGGAGCACTTCCTGTAGTACCACATGACATTACAAGATGGAACAGAACGTTTTCAGTTTGAGAGAAAGACTCAGCCTAAATATTCAGGGTTTGTATATTAAACATGTGTGAATGAAACAAAACACAACTCCAGGTATGTTTATGATGCTGAAACACCATTATAATATAGATCAGAAAATAGCGTAATAATGGGCCCTTTAAATGTTTTAATTGGCTGGCTCCTCAGTACTTGTCTGCACTGCTGCAGCCTTCCTCTCCTCCCAGAGCCATAAGGTCCACAGGTCAGATCCTCTTGACTGTCCCCAAGTCCAGACTCATATCCAACTCCCGGCATATGTCCTATGATTTAAAATGTTGTATATTCACCATGTTTTATACTTGTGTTACTGCCTGCACAGCACTTTGGTCTGCTACTAGTGTTGTAAATGTGCTTTATAAATTTGACATTGACATTGTTTGAGCTGACCCTCTGTGTGTATGTGTATTTTCAGGCATGTGAGAACGGCCGAGGGGCCATCCTGCTGTCCGTAGCCCGGGGAAAGGTGTCTGAGGGCATTGACTTTGGTAAAGACCACACATTTCTCTTTTGTGAACTCAATTTGTATCTGATGTGTCACATCCAGTGTGGCCCAGGTCTTTGACAGTATTTTGGATTTACAGGAACTGTATGATTTTGATTTTATATTCCATAAACAACATAATTGTGCCCCCAGATACATGTCAAATATATCTTTTATTGATAATAATTATGATGCTGATTTATTTTTAATGACAAAAACATTGGACAAGATGGCCAAGTTTTTTATGTTATAATTTGGAGTTGTGGTTCTCAAGACAATTACTCAATCAGAAAGCAGAATGAGCCTCACATGAATCTTTGGGTTGCCAGTTTCGATACTGAAATCCAGTTGGTTTAAATCTAAAATGCCTCTCTCCGATCTAAATGGTCACTACATAAACCCCAGCACCTGTAGCCAATCATGAAAAAGTGCTAGTGCAGCTTCTGCAGCTCAGTGAGTGAATTGTGGAGGTTCTGCTTTTTCATGAGGCATGGCCTGTCCGTATACTGAGATAACACAAGTTTTTCCTCAATCTGCAGGTTTAGGCACTGGCAACCCAGGTTCAGTTGTGATTGTAATACCCTTTTAAATCTAAAAGCGCAGGATACATACAGTTCTTTAAACAAAACATCTGAACTTTGTATTATTTCCTGTTTCCAAATGTTTCTTCGTTAAAGATGCACTATGTAACTTTTCTAGTGGGGACCCCGCCACCTGCTTATCTCCAAAAAATTGTCATTATGTTGTTTGGAATGTTCCATAGTATGGCTTTAAACTTTCCCTGTTGTGGTCACCTAATTGTCTGCAGGGAGATAGACAAGTGACAGGTCATACTTGTGGAGAATCGAGCTTTCTCACAGTATGAATGCATGTTTTATGAAATAACACCACATGTAATTGAAGAAATCCTAGATGTATATGTTTAAAGTGAACATTCAAAGTATAGCTGTAACATCTCCATGGAGACAACCAGTTGGCTGACCCCCCACCAGAAAAGTTACACAGTGCTCCTTTTAAAAGGCCTGGTATATTCTATATTATTCAGGCTGGGTGGTGCAAATTGAAATTTGAAAATGACAGCATTCAGCACCACTCAAACAGCCAAGCACAGGTTTACTTGCAGTGCTCCTGCACTGCAAGTAAAGTCTGGGCCCCTGTGCTTGGCTTTTTGGTGTCTTTTCTGGATCTGAAACTAAATTAGACATTTCACTATGTGTTCATAACTTTGACACTAGCTGCCATTTACACCTGACATAAACTGCTTCCCTCTTCACTGTGTGAGCGAAAGCAGGCTTTGTGTTGGCTGTTTATCTAAAATAATAGTCCCATGAAGGTGCACGCACATAAAAGCACAACAAGAAATCCCCAGGCCCCAAAATGTCATATAGTTGCCTAAATGCAGAGTATGAGAGCTGACTGAGCCTTGTGTGCAGTGCATCACTTTGGCCGGGCGGTCATCATGTTTGGTGTGCCATATGTCTACACTCAGAGCCGCATCCTGAAGGTCAGTGTGCTCTATTTATGGGTGTACCCATCTGCCCTGTCTGTATACCCATGTGTACTGCATGTCCCATGCTCAGGCTCGCCTGGAGTATTTGAGGGACCATTTCCAGATCCGAGAGAACGACTTCCTAACGTTTGACGCCATGAGGCATGCGGCGCAGTGTGTGGGCCGAGCTATCCGAGGCAAGACCGACTACGGACTCATGATCTTTGCTGATAAGGTGATTCTGTTGATTAGTAATTATATGTCTGTCCCTTTATTTGATAATAACTTTGTGTTACCTTGGACACCACTGCAGCGATACGCCCGAGCTGACAAGAGGGGCAAGCTCCCACGCTGGATCCAGGAGCACATCAACGAGGGCAGCCTCAACCTGACTGTGGACGAGACCGTGCAGCTCGCCAAGCACTTTCTCCGGCAGATGGCACAGCCCTTCAGACAGGTGCCCTCTTCTTTACTCTTACAGACTCTATACATAGATCGAAGACTCCTCAGTGTGGACCAGTCATAACTCACGGTGAAGTCCAAACCAGAATAGGCTTGTTTTACATCTGCAAAACATCTGACTACAGACTGTGGTTGTGTGATCTTGTGTGTGTTTGTGCTCATGCAGGAGGACCAGCTGGGCCTGTCTCTGCTCACCCTGGAGCAGCTGCAGTCAGAAGAGATGCTGCAGAAGATCACTCAGATGGCCCACCAGAACTGACCTCTGACACCCCCCCACTCCAACACCACATACTGTCATCCACAATAAAGACTTTTGTACCATTTATTTTCAAATTCAGTTGCCAAAATCTCTTTTCTAAACACCGGCGCAAACAAACTACAAAAAGTTGAAAAAAAAAAAAAAAAACATTTAAAATTCTGTGTGCCGTTAGAATATAACTCAGCGAGCCTGACACAGTTCTCTTTAGAAAGACGCCAAACCTGTATAAGTCCTTAAGTTGGTAAACAGCTCTACTCTCAGATGGAGGAATAGCCAAATACTCAACAAAACCTTAAGTATTTGTGTAAGAATAAAGAAATATAATTTATAAACATTAAATAATACAGAGTTAACCTTGGCTTTTAGTATTAAATACAGAAAATCTGGTTAGACCAATAAATATGGATACATTACATCATATCGGAAGGAGCAGGAATAACATGGAAAAAGTGATTTTAAAACCCAGTGACAACTTTTACCAAAAGGAGATGTCAGAGGTGGGTAGAGTTGTCCTCAAGTAAGAGCAACATTCCTTCAAAATACTTTCACTCAAATATAAGTACAAAGTAGTGGTCCAAGAAATTACTCAAGTAAGAGTAACTAGGTACGTAACATCTGATTTATAATTTGAAGGATAAGATTAAATAATGCATAAAATCAGGTACTTCCAAAGGACAGACTCAAAAATGAGCCAAACTAAATCAAATCTGTAGGAGCGCTGCAAGAAAAACAAATGTTCAAATAATTTCATATTGTCAACGTAAAGCTTTTGTCAATTGTGGTTCCTCTTCCCACTGTGAGTAAGTCTACAACTTTTACTCCAGTAAGAGTACTGTTATTTCAATAAAAAAATATTACTCAAGTAAGAGTAAAAGTACTACAACCTCTTAAAAAAGTTACCGTATTTTCCGGACTACAAGCCGCTACTTTTTTCTACACTTAAACCGCTGCGGCTTATACATTTTTTTTTTTCTGTGGTGCCAAAAACATTTTGCGCAGCAACAGTAGACCAATAAAACTTATGAGTAGTTCACAGAGGTCCAGTGAAATTGTATGATCAATCTAGCGCACTCTCACAACTATTGTATTGTATTGTCTTGTGCGGCTGCCCGTGTTTCTCAGTTCCTCTGTCCTCGCCTCTTTGTCCTGGTGCTGCTCCGCTGTAATGTCTCCGCATGGTTACAGCCCTTTTTGCTCCTTGTTAAAACTTATTCTGCTGTCGTCCTTATGTTGTTTTCCTCCTTCTTTATGTTGTTTCACATGTAAAGTCTCTCGTGGACGCGCGTCCAGAGCGTCCACAACGCGCGTCGGAGGCGTTTGTCCTCAAATACAAAGGTGTCCAATGCCATTGTTTCAGAGTCACGCTGCAGCATCGAATATTATGGTAAATTTGGCTGAACGCATTCTGTACTGTACAGGAGACACGGCACATCCTTTAGCCTATCAGGACGCAGAACACGCGCCTTCATACATTGTAAAAAAAAAAAAATCATGCAAAACTGCACTAGTGGTCCCAGCTCAAATTAACGTTTTTGAGCAAATTTTTCATATTACTACGTGGGGTACCTGCGGCTTAAAATCCGGTGCGGCTTGTACAAGTTTTTCTTTCTAAAATTAAAGCATGTGGCTTTTAAGCAGGTGCGCTCTGTAGTCCGGAAAATACGGTACTAAAGTAAATGTAACCAAGTTCTGCCCATCTCTGTCTAGTATGAATAAATACAATATAAAAGCTTTGCCATCACTGAAAGTAACAGTCCAGTGCAAGTGCAAACATGATCCCTTTAAAATACGATATGAAACAGGTGACCCACAGGTCTCATTGATCAGCTCAGTGTATCTACAAGGGACCATGGGTCTCAAGTGCCTGCTCTATACAAATATGTTAGACTGTGATCTAATTGGTGTGACCAGAAATGGTAAAAGAGCCGGGCAACACAAAACGGGAAAAGGCTATCTGGAAATAATAAATACAAGTAAACCATTAAAGTTAGCCAGGTGCGTTATGGTCAAGAATACAGGATCAAATGTATGCAGACCGTCCATCTACTGCTGTGTGCTGGTAACGATTTGGTCAAACTTCAAACCAAAGGAAGGTAAAACCTGTGGTAAAGCCTGTACCACACCCACAGTCCTGGTGCAGGTGGTTAGCTGGTCCCACTGTACGAGCCTTTGACCTGGGGTTAGCTGGTCCCACTGTAGGACCAGGATCTGGGGTTAGCTGGTCCCACTGTACGAGCCGCGCCTGGTCCCATGTGTGCTAAAGCTCACCATGTCTGCACCGCTCCATCGCTTTGGACAAAAGGACAACAGTTAGATCAGAGGAGGAAATACACTTAATTTTTTTTTTTTTTTCTTTGTTTTTAAATATTTTTGGCATGATTAAGTCTATATGACAACATTTGCGCTGTAGTTGGTCAGATAACTAACACAACATCATAAATACTAGAACTCACTACAGAAGTGTTTCATTGTGCTAATAATAATGTATTGCTGGACACATTTTTTTAACAATATGGTTCATTTAGCATAGGTTCAGTGGTACTATCCTTAGTTAGTCTTCCAAACTCCTTTCATAGAATTTGTTGAACTCCACTTTGCTGTTAGCTTTGTCTAGTTCGACCAGGATCATGTCAGTAATACAGCAGTGATGGCTTATAATATATTGTTCCTCCCATGATAAAGAAGCTACATTTATTATATACCCAACCATTTCTCAAAGTATTGGTATTAGTATTAGTATTAATAGTGGTAGTGGTAGCAGTAGCGGTAGTAGCAGTAGTGTTTAGTAACCCTAAGCACCTCATATTGACGAATCACAAATTTGATATGAAACATGAATGAAGATGTTTTAGATGTCATCCATGCATGTTTTAGTATTTTAGCGATCTCTGCTGGGGCTTAATCAAACTCTCATTACAGTTCGCTGTAAGATTTTGTGGAATGCTCCGCCACAAGCCTATATCATCCATGCTCCCACATGACAATTCCCCATAAATATTTACAATAACATGACACAAAACTGTATGCAACAACTTGACAAACCTGATGCGATGCACACTGATTGTATTGTGATAACGCTCTGAAAGGGGTGACTTAATGGTAAAGAGAAGAGAGACTCTTCACCAAAAACAAAAGTGAAGTGCTAATACAATATTGTCAGCGAACATGGTGATCTAAATATGTTATGTGTTAGCAGTTAACACTCCATAAGTAAAATACTCCTTCTATTAATTTAATAATAAAACAAGACAATTTAATACTCCATAAGTTAATACAGTTAAATTCTAATAATTTAATAATAAAACAAGACAATTTAACTGTCTCTGGAGGACTGGTTGTAGACCTCTCCATTAAAAAGACCCAAGCTGATCATTGTCTATTACAAAGACTGAATTAACTGATTTTAACTGGAGATTCAGTCTCAGTTACATTTACTGATTCTCAGTTAAAATGTTATTAATAGCAAAGCCCTATCTTGAAGCCATAACAGGAATGGCGTGTGTGTTACCTGCTCCTGGTCCCCGGTGTCCACACTAAGCACATTCAGGGACCTGGCCCTCTTCATCCTGTGGAGAGACACCACACAGTTCATTATTCAGACGAGTCACAGCTGCCCTGGGATGGACTAGTGTCAAAATACCAATATTTCAAACTTGATTTTGATACTAAGGAATAGACTCACTACTCAATACCAAATCTGATACTATGATGATAATAAACATCACTCTTTCTTTTAGCAGTAGAATGTGATTTCCAACATTAAATGGTAGTACTTTCTTTTATATTCCCATGTGTCTTTATATCAGTGTAATCTGGCAAGTCTTCTAGGTAAGTTCCATAATGCCCATCTGCCCAAAGCTCAGGCCACACAATTAATACCCTATACCCACCCCCATTTGAACTTAATAGTTTCTGGCTACTCAAGTTCTTGCTGTAAGTTGTGCTTTCACTCCTCACACCTTTTCTTTGTGATAATTAGAGTTTTGACCTCTGCAGGACCTCTATAATTTCAGTCTTGGAATTGCCAATCTCTACTAAACTAACAGAGAAAGGTAGCTGTTAACTTGAAAAATACCACTAACATGACGTCGCAAGGTGGAAAAGAGCATTTTGAGCTTTGGAGATGCAGACAGACTACCGTAGTGTGGTGGTTTTTCACAAAAGCTATATGGCGCATGTTGTTTAAAAGTTTGCGAACATCGCGGGAGCGATGGATGACAGACGTTATGTGGAACACGCCGCGCCGGGCGAGTTACGTGATGATTTGTGAATGGATTCTGATGCTTGGGCTAACTGTGCGACTTTTGTATGTGATAAATGCAGAAAAAGCACAAAAAAAGAACCCGTAACTGAAGCTGCGCCTTATAATCCGGTGCGCCTTATGGCTGTGAAACCAAAATTACTCAAACTTGTTTGAATGAAACAAAACACAACTCCAGGTATATCCTTATAATAACATAGCTTAAACCTCACAAGAGTCAATGTTATGTAATATAAGACCTTTACTCTACTCTGACAAATTGCATGTAGCTCAAGTATAAGAGTCAATGCCTGCTTACCCAGCACTGTGGGGATGTGGCTCTTGGTCAGCGCCACCCCTCAGCTTGCGCACCAGTTTTTCACTGCTGCGTCTCAGCGACTCACGCAGTTTAGTGAAGGAGCCGCTGCGTCTCAGTCCCTCTGCTGCCCCTGACCAACAGGGGGCACCCTCACCTGGGGACACATAATTACAATTAGAAAATCCCCTAAGCCTCTCTTTGATCTGAATGGTCACTACCTAAACCCCAAAGGGTTTATGGAATTTAAAATCTAAATATTACATACAGTTCCTTTAATGTTCCGAGTTGGCTTTAAGATGGACATGTGTACAGGATCTTGATTTGATTAATAAAAATTGTGTGGTGAAGATGTATTTCTTGTTCCTTGACTTTTCCCATCCCAGATTCCTCAGATGCGCCACAGGAAATGGGTGAGTCAAGACTAGACTTACTTAGCCTTATTTTATATTGATTACAAAAACTCACCTTAAGCTCAGGACTTTTAAATCAAAGTCAAATCACTCCTCACTGTGAGACAATAATAATTAGGATATATTATTCTATACTACGAGTGCACAGACCTTCCACTGTGGAGCCCTCCTTGGCGTGGGCGTGGCTTAGGATCTCTTTGTAAAGCGCCTCAGCCTGGCGGTATTTGCCCTGTTTGAGGTAACACGAGGCCTGCAGCAAACAAAAGCACTACATCACCACAGACACAGTCTACACAAACTAAACACTACATACACTGACCACCAGATTGACCCTCACACCGAGTACCCACTCTGACCACCACATTGGCCACTGGACTGACCCATTCTGAGCCCCACTCTGACCCCCACTCTGACCAGGTTGTTCTTGGTCTTGGCCACATTGCTGTCGTCAGGCCCCTTCTGGCTCTGGTAGATGTGGAGGGCGCGCTGGTAGTACTGCTCCACCTCAGTGTACTTGCCCTGGTTCTGGCACAGCAGGGCCAGGTTGTTGAGCTGCTTGGCCACGTCCGGATGGTCTATCCCCAGCACCTAAGGACCAGAGCCAGAAGCCATGACGTGTGAGCCTGAAGAGTGCATATAGACAGTGACCCACATGAGCCTGGGGCGGGCTCTCAGAGTAGTGACCCCTCTGGGGGCACTCACCTTCTCACGTATCTCCAAAGCTCTCTTACACAGAGGCTCAGCTTCTCTGTATTTGCCCCGTTTCCCATATAGCACAGCCAGGTTGTTGAGTGTAGCTGCCACCTGGACACAGATGCAACAATGAGTTTGTGGGGGCATCACAAATCAATAATACTGTGTGTGGCCCTCCTGGTTCAAGTAAAGTCAATCCAAAACTATTGCTAAAAGTATTGGTTCAATCTTTATTAAATGTTCTTATCAAATTGTTTAAATAAAAACATTGCATAGCTCATGTTGTAGAAACTGCTTTAATAAAAGCCTTTACCAATTAATTTAGTAAAGAAGTAAAAAAAAAAAAAACACTAAAAACATTCTAAGCATGTATTAATTTACGTATTAAAACCTCTTGTAAAGACTCCTTTAATGAACTCTTCTGTTTAGTGTGACTCCCGCACAGGTGAGGACCTACCGCTGGGTGGTCTGGGCCCAGAGTCTTCTCTCTGATTGCAAGTGCATCATTCAGAAGGTTTGCGGCTTCCTTGTATTTGTTCTGGTCCCTGGGGAAAAAAGGTCAAAAGGTCACATTTACATCAGAAACACTAGACAGCTTCAGGTGTGGGCTACAGTGGCCCCACTCCTCTGCTTAGCTCTGTTTGGTTCAAGAATTACTAGTGCTGTCAAGCAATTAAAAAAATGTATGTATTAATCATGATTAATCACATTGTGCCCTGATTTTAATGTAATTATGTAAATGTAGCATACTGTAAAAATGTTGGCATTTAAAGCTTTTTTTTTTTACTGAAATTGTATGATCAACTTTTTTCACTAATAATACAGCATCGCTGTACTGCATCACTGTACCACACACATCAGCTAAGTAACCTGCGCTGTGAGAATTCCATGGGTTTTATGGGTAAATATAACAGGGCTGGACCACACTGCTCCTTTTGTACAGTGCTCCTCCTGCTCCTGGCTCCTTCTGTACTGCACTCCTCCTCCTGTACAACGCTCCTCCTGTACTGTGCCCCCCCTCCTGTATTGCGCTCCTCCTCCTGTACCATGCTCTCCCTGTTGCCTTTCAGCTTAAAATAGGTAGGTGTTTGGTCAAAAAAGATTGTGTTATTCTGTGGAAATGCATGATTAATCATAAGTTTACATGCAAACTCTGATAGCCCTAATAATGACAGATGAAAGCTACAGTAAACAGGAGCAGCAGACTGCAGAGACCTGTACACTAGAGCCAGGATGTTCAGCATGGTGGCCACATCCGGGTGGTTGTGTCCAGAGGACTTCTCCAGGTCCTCCAGCGCCTGCTCAGAGGACATCAGAGTAACTCAAGTGTGGGATATGTGTGTGTGTGGAGCAGGAGGACATGCAGGCTGTGTGTGTCTGACCTGCTTGCAGAGGGGTACAGCCACCTCATAGCGTCCCTGTGAGGCGTACTGGATGACCAGGTTGTGCAGGGTGCGCAGGCGGGCCGGGATCTCATAGCCCCCCTGCTGAGCTGCCACCTCTGCACTGCTGGGGTACCTGTGGACAGCTGTAAACGGAGCCATAGCATCCACAGACAGAATAGAGTTTAGTGAGTGCCTCAGACTACTGACAATCCTGACCTCAGCTCTAAAAAAATGTGTAATCTTAGGTGTTCAATGCTGCAGACATCATGACACGGGAGGGAAGAAAAATCAGAGCAGAAAGTCTTACCATGAGGCTCCTGGTCCTCAGGAAACAGGTCCTCCAGGCTCCCCGCTGTGGAGCACATGCCTCTATCCTCCTGGAAAACATGACACACATGTACATCACATGACACCATAGACTATAAAGTGGACTAAGGCAGTATGACACCCATAGCATTCCGTTACAACCAACTGAAATTCATCAAGGCTAGCTCTTATAGCGGCTAATCTGCAACCAGGGAACATAGGATCAGGTTCTTAGCATCGCTGTCAATCAAACCTGTTGCCAACAATAGCAGGATGACCTTGGGGAAAACAGGCACCAGACAAAATAGCAAAATAAAAACATCTGGATCACGTAGAGCCGGTTAATACAAACATTTTAAGACCATTTTAAGACAGCAACAGTTATAGAAAGAGGGGCAATGAGTCCACTCCATAAGCGTGCCCATGCTCATTTCCTATTTGGAACACAGTGTCTAGGAGGTTAGACATGTCCCTGTGTATGACAAATGCATCACATGGGCTGTGTAGGACAGATAGACTGTGCTTTCTCACCAGTGCCTCCTCCTGGTCCTGGTCGTACACTCTGATAGAGGACATGAAGAGCAGGTGGTGGTTGTGCTCCTCTAGACTGACCACCTCCTGCTCTCTCTCCTGGAGCTTCTGCTGTGCTCCTGCCACCTCGTCCCGCAGCCACTGGTTTTCCTGGCACAGCCGCCGCACCTGTCACAACACACAGCTTAACACCTGGCACAGGCGGGGGTAGAACCATCAACCTGTTGTTTATACCTCTGCACCATGGCCACTCCACGTGAAGGATCGTTGTTTTTTTTTGGCAACATTCATCTTGCTTTCAATTACAACATGTGTATGTGTGGGGAGGGGGCAGGCGACAGATTAAATTCAACAGGCTTTTGCTATACTTCCACTGTCAGTGTACATAGCCCATTTCATGTGTCTATTGTGCCAGTATGCGTATATAGTGTGCCGCAGAGCTTTCTGTCAGAAATTCTTCCAAGTTGCGCAACAATACAAGGACCGTCAAGAACAACAAAAGTCTGGAGTTTATAATTGTGTGGGTGTTTGTGTGTATCCAGTAAAACTTGACATATTATTTTCAATATAAAAGTATGGGCTCTTGGTGGCCCTCTGGTGGCCTCGAAGCCCTAAGCAGCTGCTTAGTCTGCTTATAGGCTGGGCAGGCCCTGTGTGTGTGCATCACTTCCAAACCCAAACACTTAAACATCTGCCTGATTCATGTGCTGTAGTCTCACCTGGGCTCTCAGCTTCTGTTTCTCGGCCTCCACAGAATTCAAGTGAGACGACAAGGCCATCACCATCTGAAAACATACACACAGCCTTTTATTTACATTATGCCAGTGAAGGCATCTTGTTTCACTGGTTAAGCCAAATAGAGGGCTTGTAATATCCCCAATTTGTTTTTCATTTTCAATTGACTAGTGTCACTTGGTCAGTGTCATTTATATTATTTATGTTATGTTTGAGGTTTCTCTCAACAGAAAATGACACCACAATCTGAAGCTTAAGTGAAAATACAAGTTTTAATCACCTTGGTTTTAAATAATGGGCAATTAGAATGTTGTAATGTCGCATGCTAACATATCCAACAGCTAAAGTAATTCTGACCAAAACTAGCTCAAGATCCGGAGATGGGTTCCTGGGCACTGAAATGTAGTGCCCACTGCTCCTGACGGGTTGAAATCGATCCATTCTTCAATGCAGTTGGGGCAAAGGACAAATTTCTCTACGTGGACAAAGCAAGGCAAGGCAAGGCAAGTTTATTTGTAAAGCACAATTCATACACAAAATAATTCAAAGTGCTTTACAAAATAAGAAAGATTAAAATTACTCAATCAGAACATGAATAATCACAAATAATCATAACATTAACATTAAGAGTGAAAAAAAAAAACTTTTCCTTCATATACACAGCTAAACAAATCCACTGAATTTAAACATTGTCAAAGGAGAAGCCTGTCTCACATCTTCAGGACAACTGTTCCAAGTTTTAGCTACATAAAATTGAAATGCTGATTCCCCAAGAGTGTGAAATGGTTCATATGGCACTAACATGTGGGAGATGTACTTTGGTGGTAGGTCATGGACAAAATTGTACACAACAAGAGCTACTTTACAGTCTATTCTCAGAGCCACAAGAGCCAGTGCAGAGACCTGAGCCCAGGACTTATGTGCTCGTACTTCCTGGTTCTAGTCAGGACCCGAACAGCAGCATTCTGGATGTACTGCAGCTGTCTTAAGGCTCGTTTGGAAAGGCCAGTGAGCAGGCCGATGGACAATAAAAATGCCTTACCCTTAAGGAGGGGGTATTATGCAAAATTGATTTTGCGCTTTCTATCTTGTTATAACATTGTTCATTCATCCAAAAACATGCCTGAAGGGGTTTTAGATGTCACCCATACATGGTTGAGTAATTTATGGGTCTATTCCAACCCTCCTTACAATTAGTTTTAAGACTCTGTCCGATGCTCAGCACACAAGCCTATGCCACCCAGGCTCCCACATGACACAATACAAAACAATACACTACAACTTGACACGTGACACAGTAGTTTCATTTCATCCCTCCTGCTGTTAGTCATCCCAGATAAAGACTTAGCACGGAGAGCAAAGTCAAAAATGAAAATGAAAGTGAACCTTGTTGGTATGTTGTTTTTGGCAAATATAGAGGATTTTGAAAGCAGTAAGACATAACATGGTGATCTAAATATGTTATGTGTCAATAGTTAATACATCATAGAAGTGTAATACACCCTCTTTAACTATAACATACTCGACAGGGACAAAACCTTTTCTTATAAGAACTCACCATAACAGTAGCATTAAATTATTTATTTCATAAACAGATATTACAGAATTAAATTTGATGCCTTGATAACACAGAACAGCAGACACATGCCCTACCTGTGCCTCACTTAACCCCAGCTCGATCCTCTCCAGAGACTGTTGCACCATGTGGCTCTTCTCCTGCTCCACACTGCTGTCCCGGTATGGCTGACTCTCCAGGGCGTGCTGGAGGTTCAGAAGCAGGCTGTGGTTCTCCCCTCGGAGCGTCTCCAGCCCTGCCATCACCTGTTGCGTGCTGCTCAGGATGTCCTCCGCAGACAGCATGGCTCTGGTTCACCTATGGGACATGAGTTATCAGAGCTGCCACTGCATGGGGCAGTAATATATTTATATGCATGTATGTTTATATGACTAGAATTCATCATATGATCTTACGTTCAGTTGTCTTGAGTTATACATTATTCCATGCTTGCCATGATTGTGGTTGATTGATTGGCACACTGAGCAGTTTTTAAACTTTTTTTTTTAATGTTACATTTTTTTACTTAATATTTGAGGATTTTGACCAACTACAAAGTACAGCTTGTGCAGTTCAAAGGATGGAAGTTAAAGATTATTGAATGGTGTGATTTGAGCAGCTTGCTTTTTCTGTATCCGTGGTGACCCACCTTGGCTTTTGCTAGACTTTTTACAATGCAACAGGCTTTCTACACCAAATATGGCAGAAGGCGCTCCAAAAGAATATCTATTAAACTGTCCTAACATTGAATCTGATGACCCTAACCTGTTAAGCGGCACTGAGACTTATGTTTGAGCTTTCTCTTATTATTGTATTTAACTGCTCCATATGCTTAAATTTGCCCTCTGGGACAAATAAAGTGAGTTTGATTTGATTACAATAAGACTACAGAGCAGTTCACCCATACATTATATATTATTCATACTAGATTGGGTTCCCAGGCCTCTCAGTGGCACAGGGAGAGTTCCTTCCCCTTTGCCTGATTTCCATAACTATGAAATTCAACCTTTACTTGCTGTTCAAGAAATTCCATTCCATTCCAATTTCTATGCTGTACTGAGGGCACACACTGCAGCTTTAGGTCATAAGAGGTATAATACTCCCTGCAGTAGAAGCATGGCCAGATGAGACTGGACAACACTATCACAGTGTGTTGAGGGTTCATGTCTACGGATGCTGGGTCCTGTCACAACATTAAAGATTATTTTATTTACAACATTGAGAGAGCAATAGGCTATAGACGGCCATTCCAACACCAATGCAGTTATCAATGAGCTTAAGGGTGTCTACCGGATCGTTTAATTTCCTATTAAATATAAAAAATAAAAACAAAGACAAATAAATATTATTTGTTAACTTTCGGTAGTTCTCACAATGAAGAACAGTCCTGGAGCGTGCAGAGGAGCGCACAGGAGATAACAGGAGCAGGAGTGCACAGGAGCGTGGAGAGTTTCAGGTGACAGGATTATGGCTTTGTGCCGCTGTGGTTACGGCAGACGCACACCCAGGATCAGGTCACAGACCTGTTCCAACTTCCAACAAAGCTCCCAACTCACCTGACCTGCGTCCCGGCGCGTAATTCCGTGTGGCCCTGAGGGCGTAAACGTGCCACAGACATCCAAGCACAGCGGCACGTCCCGTGGGAGCCTCTCGGACACTTGTGGACCGCGATAAGTTGCCCCACGATCCGCGGTCACGTCCGACACCGGGATAAACAACCACCTGCTGCATGTCGTCACTTCCGCCCGCACACACGACATCCGCTCACGACCTTCACAATAAAAGACTCAAACCTACTGTGGATGACCCTTTACCAAATTAGTCCCACCTTCCTCTACCTAGACCCTCACACTTATCACGAGTTTAATGGCGGAAGGTGTATTAACTCCACCTTCAGGGTTGTTTTAGTATTTGCATAGACTGTATGTGTGTGTACTGTGTGTACATAATACACTGGAGGTGTTAAAATAAAATGCATATTCGCAGGTATCCCCAGTGTCTACACCAGTGTCAGCATGTGTTCCAAATCTTCATCAGATTCACACTCAAACAAATGTGACACGTTACATTACCATGAAAGCACACCCCAAAACTGTCTATAATATGAATAGTTTTATATTTAATCGTTTTCATATCTAGTGTAAATACAGATCAGCCTCTTCTCACATTTTGCCAGTGAGTAAAAAAATATCTGCAACATTGCATGACGGTTGGGGACAGTACCTCTGGACTGGCAGACCAGAGTGGTCCCTCTGTTTAAGAAGGGGAACCGGAGGGTGTTTTCCAATTAGAGGGGAATCACACTCTTCAGCCTTCCCGATGAGGTCTATTCTAGGGTACTGGAGAGGAGAATCTACACAACAGTCAAACCTCAGATTCAGGAGAAGCAGTGTGGTTTTCGTCCTGGTCGCGGAACACTGGGCTAACTCTATACTCTCCATCGGGTGCTCGAGGGTTCGTGGGAGTTTGCCCAACCAGTCCACGTGTGTTTTGTGGATCTGGAGAAGGCATTCGACCATGTCCCTTGTGGTGTCCTTTGGGGGCTGTCCGGTCCCTGTATGACTGGAGCAGGAGCTGTGTTCGAATTGCCGGCAGTAAGCCGGGGGGTCCAGTTTGGGAACCACAGGATCTCATCTCTGCTGTTTGCAGATTATGTTGTCAGGCCAGGACCTACAGCAGGCACTGAGGCGGTTTGCAGCCGAGTGTGAAGCAGCTGGGATGAGAATCAGCTCTCCTCCAAATCCGAGGCCATGGTTTTCGACCGGAAAAAGGTGACTTGCCCTCTTCGGGTGGGTAGAGAGTCTTTGCCTCAAGTGAAGGAGTTCAAATATTTTGGGGTCTTGTTCACGAGGGAAGGATGGAGTGTGAGATTGGCAGGTAGATTGGTGCAGCATCTGCACTGATGTGGTCACTGTATTGGTCTGTCGTGGTGAAGAAGGAACTGAGTTGAAAGGCAAAGCTTTTGATTTACCTGTCAATCTATGTTCCCACCCTCACCTATGGTCATGAGCTTTAGGTAATGACCGAAAAGACAAGATCACAGATACAAGCGGCCGAAATGGGCTTCCTCCGCAGCGCAGGGTAGCTGGGGTTCTCCCTCAGAGATAGGATGAGGAGCTCAGTCACACTGGAGGAGCTCAGAGTAGAGCCACTACTCTTCCACATCGAGAAAAGTCAGCTGCGGAGGCTCCTCTCGACGAGCATCTGTTCAGGATGCCTCCTGGACGCTTCCCTAGGGAGGTGTTTCGGGCATGTCCCACCGGGAGGAGGCCCCGGGGAAGACCCAGGATACGCTGGAGGGACTATGTCTCTTGGCTGGTCTGGGAACGCCTTGGGGTCCCACCGGAGGAGCTGTAGGACATGTCTGGAGTGAGGGAAGTCTGGGAGTACCTGCTTAGACTGTTGCCACCAAGATCCGGCCCTGGATGAGCAGAAGAAAATGAATGGATGGAGTAAAAAATATCAATAATATTTATCTTGCTTCAAATATATTTTCCAGATAGAAATAAATGCACATTTGATCTCAGTAACATTTTCTCTTTCATTTATACATGCTTCATAATAAACCTAGATAAACATGGAACTAAACTAGTTTGGTACATGTAGCATGGGGGGTGCACCTGTTTAGTGGCCACCCACACTTCCCTCACACTGCAGAGCCTTATCAGCCGCTCTGCCTCAGATCCAGTGTTAGGGCATAGGGAAGGGAAGAAGCGAGCCATTTGTGAAAGGTCCAAACAATCACTACACCTAAAACATAAACTACCTCTAAAACGAGTCAACGGGATTTCAAAGGGTTTAATTCATGCAGCAGCTTTAGAATATAACCTACGTCTGGGCTTTGTGCTGGTCCAGGGGAAACCCCACCGCAGCAACCATACCGCAGTGGGTGAATGTCTTCTGAGGTGAGGGTGCATGGATTGAAAAAGTTACATTTGCTGGTTCTTTTTTACAGCTCTCCATAGCTCTTCATACAACTCCTCCAACTTCTCAAATTCCTCTGTTTTGCCATTAGAGGGCGCTGCAAAGCGGGAGTGTGGAGGTTATATGAACATGTGATGGATGGCTCAGCTGTTCAGCCCAGTGTGGCCTGTACCCTTATAAGGCCTATCTCCCCCAAGACCCTCCCCCCAAGACCATGCCTCACTCAGGACCTCGCTCTCCCAGGACCCTGCCTCCCCCATTTTCTCAGGATTGCTTCCCCAGCACGACTTCCCAATAACTGACATACAAGCCCCAGAAGCCCATAAACACAGTGGAAAAAAAGTTGACCAAGAGGAACTCTGAGGTCCATATGGATCCAGCAAAGGTTGTTTTATGTGAGAAATAAGACTATAACAGTAAAAATGAATGAGTGATGGGGGCACAAGCTCCCACCCAGAGATTCCAGGGTAGGTCTAAGAGTAGGCCACAGTGGGTCTGACCGTGGAGCTGCTGAACTACTTCTAAAAATGCTTAAAATGCCCTGATGATCTTTAAGTGTCTTGACATTAACCAAGGGTCAGATTTGTCTTGACAGATGTTACAAGGACCAGAAGCTAACTTTTCCTGTGCATACAGTAGGCTTCTTAGTAGGCTCTCTTAGATGTACCACCTCTGAATAAATCTTTGAGCATGTGTCTTTTTGCTGAGCAGGAAAAAGTCCAGTCCCTCTGTGAGCATGTTTATCATCATTCGTCACTAAGGCAACAAAAAATGTTTCATGTTTGCAAGCAGTGATAAAGGCCCTCGCGACCCCTTGCAACCGCGGAGTTTACGCCATCCCGAAGTTCATGCCTCTCGTCCCCGCTTATATCGCCCTTTCCCCCAAAAACAGCATTTATGTAATACTACTCAATTCATTCCAATGACAGCATTTATGACATTGTCACGCCTGTACGATTGGAAATAGAGGTACATCCTCACTGACTTTTTGTTCAGTATGATGAGTGGAATATGTCTACCAAATTTCAATGGTTTATGACAAACAGATTTTTCTCATCCCAGTTAACCAAAACCCATGTATTTCAATGAGAAATGTCAGATGTTGCCATGGCAACACGCTTGCAAATAGAGGTATGTTGTTATTGGCTTTTTTGTTCAGTATGGGAATAGGAATGTCCAAATGTCAAATGTTCATGACAAAGTAATTTTTTTTGGGTTCTATTAAAAATTTCAAGGGGGCGCTGTGGAGCAAGGGATTACCTCAGCTATGTAAATATTATAAATATATAATTATTATTAATATTATATGACTACATTTAGAAGTACATTATGACCAAAATGTATATTAATGCTGGGCAATAGGACACTGCAACTTTGAGTTGATCGCAATTAAATACTTAAAAAAATGCCATTTTTTATTTGCATGTTGACCACATCCACATTTTATGACTTAGCAAATTTCAAAAGAGTAGGCTATAATCCTACATGGGTCTAGTTCATTTTGACTCATTTGTAAGTTTCTTGAATGAAAATCCACAGCGTAAAAAATTCAAATGTGAGAGTTTAGTTGATCCAAATGTTGTTTTTAAATTGGCATATTGTGTGCCTTATGCCCTGCAATTGCACGACAAGTTCCTGTATTACTGCCAGAGTGTGGGATCTAATGTAATTTCGTTGTTAATTTTTTTACTTGTCTTGACACGTTCTATGCCTGTAGGGTTTAGGGTGGGGTCATAATGTAATTTTTACTGACACTTTGTTACTATGCCTATAAAAGGTTTCTGAAAAAGGTTCTCCGTTCCCGTGATGTATTTTGATGTTTGAGGTGGCGCTATTGAGTCATTTTGAATCATACATTGTTTTGCACATGAAAATACAAAATTTTTCACCAATCTTGAATTTTAGGTCATAGTTGGATTAGCGTAGAGCATCTATTTAGTCTACAATAAAGTTCAGTACTCTGAACCCCATTCATTTCAATGGCACATTTCTTGTGTTACCACGGTAACATAGTTGCAGATAGAGGTATGTTCTCATTGGCTTTTTGATCAGTATGTCAAGGAGGATATATGTGCCAAATTTAAATTGTCTATGAGAAACTTTGTAAAAAAAAAAAAAATATTGGGGTCGTCAGAGGGCACTACTGAATAATTTTTCAATATTTTTAAGTACAAATTTCAAAAAACACATTTTTTCACCAATCTTGAAGTGGCTTCTTTTAATAACAAATGATTTTTTTTTCCACCCATAAAAGCTACAGTCATGTGACTTTCTCACATTGTACCCCATCACAAATAAGGCCCGTGTGAATTTTTTCACAAGTCCATGACAAATAGATTGTTGTCTACGGATTTTTGAAAATTTAATTTCAAGAGGGCGCTAGAGAGTCATTTTGTGAGATAAAGCCATGATTTCTGTATCATTGCGTTCAGCTATCAAATATGCATAAACGCTGTATTAGCTTTTTCCCAACAAAAAGTGTTTGAATGAGAATTTTTTTTTTTTTTTTTCCACAAATTGAGATTTTGTTGAAAATTCACCATGACGACACCCAAAGTCACTCAAAATGTAATTGATAATCTTTAATTGCACCTGGGTTTACTGGGTTTTGACCAAATTTTAAGTTTTTATGATAAAAACTCTGCGGGGAGATGTCCTGAATGTGTGGGTGTGCGCTTTTGTCATTCCCGGGTTTGATCCAATATGGCAGACTTCCTGTACATTTAGGACGGGGACATAAAATCATTTTTGTCATGTCCTGACATGTTCTATTTTTTGACGTGTGTTTCAGATTTTTACGCTCACTTTTTTCCGAGTCGGGCTCCCATTGGCCCCATGAAAATAGAAGTTTGAGGGGGCGTTACCGAGTCATCTTTCATTATTTTTTCTTGGGGTCTTTGGTGACAAGCTTGTTGAGCTCTAATTTTTTATACCACTCACTCCCATGTCAGGGTATGTTTACTACTTAATTTTGCCATTTTCTGGGCTCTGGACGCGGTTTTAATGAGTCTCTCGCTGGGACGTTGTCCCAGGCTCGGGCCTAATTAAAACATCTCTCCTCTGTGTACAAAGCTGCTCACTTAGCCACATGTTCCTGTCTATGAACGATCTCTGTGTCACTACAGTTATTGTTGCCATACTTAAACAATGTGAATACAATAAGGCAATGCAATATTGCCAAGGAGCTATCAGTTCTATAGACTGTCCACAATGGTACTGTGAACTGTTTGATATTACTGCTTAACTATGTATACTGCCAGTGCCACTATGCCGACGCTTTGTTTTGTCCTATCCTCTTTCATTTGTGGATTGTGACTAGTGTACAATGATCCAGTATGGGGGGCAGTAGTGGAAGGATGATGACTGGTCAGTAGGTGTAGCAGTGACACAAACAGCTGAGTCAACGCAATTCAATCAGGACTACCCTCAGAGCACTGCGTCCTGCGGCACTAAACATAGACCCCCTCTGCGCAGCACTCTCATCCACAGCCACTACTCCACTTTGGAGGCGCAACTAACTAACTGTAAGAACAATGAAAAAGACCCCGACTGAGGGCACACTGAACACTAGTGACTCCACTACAAGGTGCAATGATCACTAGTGACTCTTCCACAGAGACCACTGAACGCTAGTGACTCCTCTACAGAGACCACTGAACACTAGTGACTCCTCCACAGAGACCACTGAACACTAGTGATTCACATTAGAGGTTGAACAAAGGATTGTTTTGAAGATGTGCAAAGTGTAATTAGCCATTATGTATATTATTTAGCCTACAGGAAATTCCAGTACAGTTTCTTATGGAGGTTATTGTTACTAGGACAATCAGACAAATATCGGGACTCCCACTAGAGCACTGAGCACTGAACACTAGTGACTTCTCCACAGGGTCACTACAGTTGGGTTCGTTTGCATTGCTCACATGCTCATTCATGTTGTACCACTTGACTGCCCAAACCAATCAACGAATTGAACACTAGTGACTCCTCCACATGACCCACTGCAGACTAGCAACTCCTCCACACGGTCCAAAGAACACTAGTGACTCCACAGGGCCCACTGAACACTGTTAACTCCTGAAGACCCACTGAACACCCCCACCCCCATCACGGTCACATCTCGTCTTTCGCATTCCATTTTCTATTTGCAGTGTGCATAAACTGCTGACACACTTTGTAGCTGGTGTTTAAAATGACTTTTTCAGATTCAGGGCACAAGTGTCCAGTAGTGCGGTCCTGACCTTTGCCCTGTTCCTCCCGCATGGCTCCCTTGGGTGTAAATATAGATCTCAATGGAGTGCTTATGCTGTGGGGGTAAGGACTGAAAGCTGAAAAGACATACACTACTTTTCCTGTTCATATCCCTATAAAACAAATTACAATTAGTTCTCCCGCTTGTGCATACACTTGTAGCTTGGATATTGAGTTTGTTTCTGGTCTGGTTCAAGGCCTCTGTGACAAAAAAGGACACTTAATAAGTGTTTCCTTTCACAATTGCACTTGTGCATTCCATTCAAATTTGTTTGTTTTGTTAGTCTGTGGTATATTACTGTAGTTCCAGTCATCACTAATTACTTATTGGTCATAAGCAACATTGACAAAAACTATGACAAAATGTATAAGCAAACTGACAAATGGATACTGTCTCACAGGGGTCTAATGGGACATGTCTCCACAAACAACAAAGCTGATTGGGGCCTGCTAATGTGTCGAGTAGGAAAAACTTTAAACAAGAATGATCATGTATCTGAAAGTGTGTACTACGGGTATGGCGTTGGAGTACACAGGACATAAGGTGTGGCCACTGGTGTGACCCCTGGTCTTTGCTGAAAGCACAGGCAACAGTCTGCACTCAGGAGTCATGTTGTTCCTGGCAGTGCTCAGGTGTGAATGTGTGAATGTGAGGAGCCTTGAATTATTCCCTGTGGATAGTGGTGTGAGGAGGAAATCCTTTCTCCCAAAGATTCCTCTACTGTGTCCCTGGTGCTGTGTGCCAAACACCACTGTAAGCCCTAGGAGGTGCTCACGTGATGCAGTTCATAAAAATATGAAGCCCACATGTGTGGCATTGCAGTGGGAATACAAGGCTGACACTTAGATCACACTGTTCCAATGATCACTTCTTACATAACTGTCCTTGGGTGTAAAGGGTGGAGCTTGGAGCAGCTGTGGGGCTGCAGGGCTTTCTGAACACAGAGATACAGTGACAGACTAAACTGGGATCTGGTGCTCTGCCATACAGACCAAAGCCACGTGAATTCATTAGACACCCCTAGTGTCACTCACACTGGCCTCTGTGCTGCCCAGACACTGGGATACATGCACCAGTGCACAGCTCAGACCAAGGCTGGACCTCAGGTCAGTGTGTCCAGCCCATATCTCAAAGTGGATCTGATCTCTTTTACGGGGCTGAGATTGGAGCCTCTTGCAGGTGGACCAATTTGGAACATTCTGTGCATGCCCGTTTAGAACAGTGCTGAAACAGGATCTACTTAAGTGCCTCGTGCACCCATGTGCAGCCACTCCAAATGTACAACTGCAAAAGCACACAGAACATCCCAGAAGGCTCCTGCAGACTGCTTTATCACAATTGTGTACCCTCTGCAGGCTCATGATGCCATGTAAAACAGTACAAAGAGGCCTTACATGTGACCTCTGTGTGATGACACCGGCAATCAGCCTGAATCCTTTATCAGGTTGACTGATAATGAGCATTACAGAGGTTCGGGCCTCTCAGAGTGAGTACTCCTGACTGGAGCAGAGGAGAATGAAAGGGGAGCTGCAGCTGTCGCTGTGTCTCCCTGTGTCTCCCTGTGATGTTGGTTGTTGCCTTTTAGAAACTCACCTCGGCACCATAGACCCTCCTTGACCAATCACCAAAGGGGTCCCTACATTGAGAGAGCCAATGAAAGCACACATGGGGGTATAAATGCTAAGTACATGACCTAGCAGAGCTGGGCGACCCTACATTGGGTGGACAGGACTTGATCCCAGGATCTGTTACTTCTTTTCTCCTGAGCAGGTAAAATCAGTCAGGCCAAAAGTGTGTTTATGTTCAACATTTGGGAGTGGAGATCTTATTCAGTGCTTGAGGTTGACTTCCAACTGAAATGGACTTTTGGATTCTTCCGCAAATGTTTCCAATGGAATGTACTGTGGTGGTGATGCTTTTCTCAGATAGTGGGCCATGGGACTTGGGCGTGTAGGCTCCTGCAGACGGCTCTGAGGAGAGAGGGACAGCTGCTGCTGACGCTAGCAAGACTTGCAAGACTTGTGCTCTTACATGAGCCCGGCCTGATTTAGTTTGACCTTTAGCTGGAACAGGTGTCCCAGTATCACTGTTACGCTGCTCTACTCTCAACACAAGTGCCACACTATGTGAAGCTATTGAGGGCTATGCTCACAGCCAATCAGGCCCCAGCAAGGGGCAGACAAGGAGGAGGAGAAGAAGCCAAGAGGGAGACTGGATCTGGATGCGTGCAGAAAATTATGTGAAGATGTCAAAAATGTATATGACTATTTGACTAGGTGTCCTTAAATAACATGATGAGACTGTTCATATACTTGTATGTACATTTGATTGCTGGTCTGTATGTGAAAATGGCAATTAGATTCATGTAATGCTCTTGTAATTATTATGTTTTTGTTTTGTTTTTCAGACGGAGTAAGAATCGCAGCCATGGCGAAAAACTGCCATAATGACTATAAAATGAAGTTCTCCTTGGATGATGAGTTCCCAGACCTGTCCCAGCACAATAACCACATGGCTAAGGTATGCAACCTTCATCTATATTAAACATATGTGTATATGCATGCATGCATATATGAATTCCCCTGATCCTCTGGTCACGCCGCAGGTGCTGAACAAGGAGATCTATGGCAAGCTGAGGGGCAAGTCCACCCCCAGTGGCTTCACTGTGGATGATGTGATCCAGACTGGAGTGGACAACCCTGGTGAGGCAACACCCACATTCATATGACATTATTTAAGATATTCTGCTCAATGTTGACACCATTTAAACTATATGTCTAATCATTATTTACACAATAACAGTACCTCTATGTGAAGATAGAACAGTTACATAACACACTATGCCCTCTGTGACCCCCAGGTCACCCCTTCATCATGACTGTGGGTTGCGTCGCTGGTGATGAGGAGTCCTATGAGGTGTTCAAGGAACTGCTGGACCCCGTCATCTCCGACCGTCATGGTGGATACAAACCCACCGACAAGCACAAGACCGACCTCAACTTCGAGAACCTGAAGGTAATTCTCAGTCCAGGCCTGTGTTCAGCAGGCCTATGACCAAGGACGTGCACAGATAGGGCCCATGTGGTGGTTAAGCACCTGCCCCTTTGACTTAAGGGCCCTCATGGTCAACAGTTTTAGGCTTAGGCTTTAGGCTATTTGCCCCATGTAGACAGCAGATGTGTAAAAGTTGTTTACACTCAACAATAAAAGAATGTCACTGTCGCTTCGCTCCCCTCTATCCTGGCTCATGCTCGCTCATGTGCACCTGCCTGTTCCGCCTCTTATTCACAATGTTATGAGCAGAGCAGCTGATGCAATAATATGTCAGTAGATTCAATAACCTCGATGCACGGTGCATCATCACTTGAATTCTCATAAAAGTCTGTGTGGACAAAAGTTTTAGACTGCAGTGTGACTGTTCTCTGAAGCATGTATCTACAGCTCAGTGTGAGGCTGCTACTCAATAGACAGCAGCTGCGCTGGAGCAAGGGCGGAGCACAGGGAGGGAGCTGAGGGCTGGGGGTTCACAGAGAACCTTTCCATTTTAGAGTCTTTCTAAAATGGAAGTCAATGACAAGTATGGCATAAAAGCAGGCCAGACTGCTAAAAAACCCAACAGAATTTCTTCACCTAAAGCACCCCAGATGACAGGAAATTACATTTGTTTTATCAAAAGCTCACATGTTCCTTAATTGCTCTGTCTTTCTCATTTTTAAACATATTCTTCTCAGCTCATACACTTATGTACAAAGCTTTGCTGTTAAACCTCAGCAGGGATACACCTAAAAGTTATCTCTAAAGAAGCTAAATTATTTTTACTTGCTTTTAAAACCCATGGATAAGTTCATTTTGAGCTATATGGAAAAGAGCCCTTTTTCTTGATTGAGCACCTGCCCCTCAAAATGTCACATCCCTGCCTGTGAGTGACTTTATGTTGGGTTCAGGGAGGTGATGACTTGGACCCCAACTATGTGCTGTCCAGCCGTGTGCGCACTGGCCGCAGCATCAAGGGCTTCACCCTGCCCCCCCACAACAGCCGTGGAGAGCGCAGAGCCATCGAGAAGCTGTCCATCGAGGGTGAGTCTCACACTCAGTGATGTCATCTGATGTCATTGGATGTCATCTGACATCATCTGACCTCATCTGACCTTTGTTTCCACAGCGCTGGCCAGCCTGGAGGGAGAGTTCAAGGGAAAGTACTATCCTTTGACAGGCATGACTGACGCCGAGCAGGAGCAGCTCATCGCTGACCACTTCCTGTTTGACAAGCCCGTGTCCCCCCTGCTGACCTGTGCTGGTATGGCCCGTGACTGGCCCGATGGCAGAGGCATCTGGTAAGCCACACTGAGCAGAGCATAAAGACAGCACAGAGAATTTCGTTAGTTTTTTTAGTTTCGTTATGGAAGTCACATGACCCCACTTTGCTGTGCAGGCACAATGACAACAAAACCTTCTTGGTGTGGGTGAATGAGGAGGACCACCTGAGGGTCATCTCCATGCAGAAGGGTGGAAACATGAAGGAGGTGTTCAGGCGCTTCTGCGTGGGTCTGCAGAAGGTACTAACATATGTGTATCTGTCATTTACTGAAGGTAGAGAGCACACATCCATTCATCTAACCTCTCCTCATGTTTGTCCAATAAGATTGAGGAGATCTTCAAGAAGCACAACCACGGCTTCATGTGGAACGAGCATCTGGGCTACATCCTGACCTGCCCCTCCAACCTGGGCACTGGGCTGCGCGGTGGCGTGCACGTCAAGCTGCCCAAGCTCAGCACACATGCCAAGTTTGAGGAGATTCTGACCAGACTGCGCCTGCAGAAGCGTGGCACAGGTACCACAACATTAAAAACAGAGTGTGTAGAAAGTCTTTTATCTCCAAAAGCTAAAAATAAAAGTCATGTTTAGATAATAGACAACTCTAGCACAGGTATAGCATCAGCCATCACTAGTAACTACAGGCCTCAGCTAAGGGACTAACCTGCTTTGCACAACCCCAGCCTGATCACGTTATTGTGCGCAGGTGGTGTGGACACTGCTTCCGTGGGTGGAGTGTTCGACATCTCCAACGCTGACCGTCTGGGCTCCTCTGAGGTGTACCAGGTGCAGCTCGTGGTGGATGGAGTCAAGCTGATGGTGGAGATGGAGAAGAAGCTGGAGAAGGGCGAGTCCATCGATGGCATGATTCCCGCTCAGAAGTAAAGGACTGAGGTTGTTTTGTATGAGGACACCAACAGTAGCCTCGCTGTAAACTTCTCTCCCTGGCTACTGCCTGTTTTCTTCTCAATCACCCTCTCTCTTGCTCTTTTTCTACACTGTCTTTCCTCTGTGGCCTGATGTTAGTGCCATCCTCTGTAACGTACTGGGATCAATCCACACACAGTTGAATGGAGACTGTGTCTGCACAACCCAGCAACATTCGGGCTGTAAATGTAACTGGACGATTAAAACATGGTACCCACCTCTCTGTGTCTTTAACTACAATTACTGCCCTGCTTCCATGGACCATGGCCATGCATCTCTCTGCACATCTAGCACAGCACAATGATCAAAATAATGTACCGCATTGATAGACAATGTTGGGAAGTAAATGAGAATACGTATGCAGAATACAATTTCTGAGTAACTATATTCCTGTTACTTTTTCATTTGGTGCTATTCAGAATACATTTACTTTCCTAAAATCCGAGATATTTGAACACACAATTTAGGCTTCAAACTGCACAGTGTTGGAGGGAAAAACAGAAAATACTGCTTGTGGTAAGTGCAAATGTGATTTTTCCTTCTGTATATTAGTGACAGGAAATGCAGAACGGTCAAACAAACTGTGCTGTGTTTTTACACTATAATTTAAATGCAACTTGATGTAAAAGTATTCTAAGTATTCAGAATACAGCACTCTGATTGGACCATGTATCAGAATACATAACAAAATACACTTCAATTCAGGTATTCTGTATTCTGTAACGAAACACATTTTCAAAGTATTCCCCTGAACATATTGCAGAGCGCATTTCAGGACACCCAAAGCAGTTTACAGTGCATTATTCATTCACTCCATACTCAGTGGTGGTAAGCTCCTGAAGCCACACTGCCCTGGAGCAAACTGACGGAGGCGAGGTAGCCAATCTGTGCCAACATTACTTTCACACTAGGCAATGTAAGTGAAGTGTCTTACCTAAGGTGTTTCCACTAGAGCCACTGCTAACCTTGATCTAGAATACACACTTCTTCAATACATTATGAAGATGTGAGTCTTGTCACCAGTTTATCTTCCAAATTCAGACGTGATTGACAGATATAATAGACAATCGGGGACACCCATGGTCCGTCCCATCATAGACTATCAAAAAAAATGGAGCTCAGCTTCATCCACTTCACTCTGATTCCAGAAGTACATTTCCATTCCTTTTCCCCATAGACTTTTCAAAAAAAAAATATCATTTCAATAGTTAATTTACAGTGATAGACAGTAACAATACTGTACAGTACAGTACAGTGCTCTGCAGCACATGAAAACTTGAGCTTATCTTTTATTTATTACTAAGGAAAGCCTAATGTACCTTCCATTCATAAATGCTGCACCTTTGGAAGGTTTAGCTGACTCAATTTGCACCTGTTACTAACAAAACTGTCAGTTCATGTACATGCTACCTCGATGTGTTACCCACAAAATTTCTAAAGTCTGTGCTATCACCACTGGTTTGCATAGTTAACATGTCAGTTTAATCTGGGACATTCCCAGAGCTTTGAGAACTGTGGTTATCAAGCCTTCCCTGAAGAAGAGCAGTCTTGATGCCACAATATTGAACAATTACCGACCAATCTTAAATCTGACGTTTTTAGGCAAAGTCCTCAAAAAAGTTTACCAACAGCTTATGAACTTTCTCCAAATGAACAACTCAGTTTTTCAGTCATTTTTTAGGCCCTGCCACAACACTGAAACTGCTCTTATCAAGGTGACAAATGACATTGTGCTGCCTTTGACACTGTGGATCATGTGGATCTTCTTCCAAAGACTAGAAGACTGGGCCTCTACTTTGACAATGTTTAAATCTAGGCTCAAAATAGTTCTGTTTAGCTGTGCATATGACTGAAAGGTTTGTATTCTGCACTCTTTTGTTTTAATGTAAATTTTATGATGAATATTTGTGATTATTTGTTTTGATTTGTGTGATTTTAATTCTTTATTCTGTAAAACACTTTGTATAGCACAATTTGTATACAAAGGAATTCAAATAAACTTGCCTTGCCTTTAGCTAGAACGTTAGCTGGAATTTTGTAGATTAAAATATACATTTATTGATTTCAAACTAATTGTACAGTTGTGTAATCTACTGAATAAACACTACACCAATATTTTACAAAAGGCTCTCGCTAACTTTTAACGTGTTACTGACTGGAGTCAGAAGCAGCGTGTGGTGTGTTCATGGGCTGTTGGAAACAAAGCTTTTAAGTGAAAAGCATTAGGTATCATTTCACCATAGAAAAGCATTTAAATAACTGAGAACAGGCAACATATTGAACAGGTTTTTAATTTGAGTGCCACATGATTCAAAGAGACATGCAGGTCTCAGAGCTTTCTTCAAGCCTGCTACATGGGAGGCCTACCACAGCAAAGACCTACCACAGGAAAAGCCTACCGCAGGGCCCCTGGAGGGCCTTATACTCGGCAGAAACATTCAATTATTGAACAATCTAAAGAAAGAGCCAAATCAAGTCACTCCATATGTAGTTCAAGTCAGGTCAGGAGGGTTTCCTTCTGAAAGCTGTCCAGTTACACGAGGGAAGGCAGCCAACGCAGTGAAGAGGGACAGCTCCAATCTGAGGTCCAGACCTTTGAGGGGCCCTAATCTTTGTTCAGTTCACTGTGCCTGTGGGATTTTGGGCATGCACACTCATCGGGACACTCTGCCCGCTCCCACTCTGCAACACCCACACTGTGCCACTCACACACCGTGCGGCATACACACTGTGCCCACTCACCCACTGTGGGGCATCCACATTGTGCCCACTCACCCACTGTGTGACATACTCACTGTGCCCACTCACTCACTATGGGATATCTCCACTGTGCCCACTCACCCACTGTGGGACATACACACTGTGCCCACTCACCCACTACGGGACATACACACTGTGCCCACTCACTGTGGGACATACACACTGTGCCCACTCACTCACTATGCGACATACACTCTGTGCCCACTCACCCACTGTGGGACATACACACTGTGCCCACTCACTCACTATGCGACATACACTCATCCAGTCTACAATACCCACACAGTGCCCACTCACCCACTCTGGGATGCCCACACTGGGGAGCAAGAGGAGCACTCTAACAGTCATATGCTACACTAGAGGAACAGGACAAAGAAGAAGAACAAGTTGTTGCTCATGTTGGACTCTGTCTTGGATAATGACACATTTGAAAGACAGAATCCTCTTTCAGACAGACAGACGCTCGCAGACAGATAGAAGTGGATGTGCCCAAACATCCCTGAGGAAACCCAGAAAATGTTTCTATTTATGTGGTTCTAATGTGTTGGAACAGATTGGTGAAAACAAAATGCTATTTAATGTTTGCTGTTAAGTTAAGAAAAAACGCTACGAAAACTCCAGAATCTCTGAGACAACCAGAGAAGGGGAAGTTTGGAGCGTTTTACATCATAAATATAAAGGAAACAGAAATCAAACACTGTTTATTGCTTCTAGTTTTAGATTGTGATAGATCAGAAAAAAACATCTCAACTTTATATGAATTAGGAAGTGGCCAATTCCTCTGCACTGCCCTGTATGTTAAAACGTGCAGTAAGAAAAAACAAATGTAGCAGATATAAAAACAAATAGAAAAGTGCTCAAGAACAAATCTGCCATTCTTAAATTAAAGACTGAACACAGTGTGTGCCCCTCCCCCACAGACAGCAAATGCACTCCACAATGTCCCATTTACACATGTCCTGTCTGCAGGTCCTCCAGCAGACAGGGGGCAGCAGACACATGAGTCTTAGTGAGCCAGAGAGCCAGTGCTGCGGTCAGGAGGTCCCCTGCCCTGGCATACCCCGCCCTGGCGCACACTGCCTGAGTGCACCCTGCCCTAGGCGTACCCGGGCCTAGGCGTACCTACACCAGGGCCCTCAGAGCTCCAGCTCCTTGGACACTTTGGTGGCGATGTCCCTGAAGGCCAGCAGTGCCCCCCACAGTCTTTTGAAGCGTACACCGCTGCTGCGCCCCGGCCCGCCGGGCAGCTGGCAAACCTCAGCCTCAAAGGCCACCCGGGCCCCTGCGGCCCCGTGTGTACAGGACAGGAGGAAGGGCCCCGCCACATGCACCTGACAGCCGCAGGCCTGTGCAGCCTCTCGCAGCGCCAGCACCACCTCTGCAGGGTCCCTCGGGCTCCGCACCTTCACATCCCAGCCACATCGGGGGGTCCGGGGCTCGCTCGCTTTCTGATGCCCAGATACATGGCGACTGATGAGGGAGGGGGGGGTAATGTGATAGAGGGATCATGAGATGGGGAAAAGGAAAGACTTGTTATTTAAGAACCATAACAGTCAGTTCTACAACAGAGAGGATGCACCCATCCTAATCCTGAGGTCTGTCTGTACAGGACCACCAGCACCTTGCCACAAACAGGAAGCACTCTTAAATCTGATTTATATAATAGTATAAATGCAATGCAAATGCGATAATGGCCCAATATCAAACATGAGAACATGGGTGCATCCCTCCTGCAGCCTAATACAGTCTATGGCACAATGGCCCACAGGGCACAGAGGGCACACAGGCCCACAGGGCACACAGGGTACACAGGGCACACAGTTACCTGCTGCCTCTGACCTCACTGTCGGAGCGGGCCAGCGCTGCAGAACACAGAGCTTATATCAGCACACTGCCCTCTTATGGATGCTCAGTTCAACATGTGAACTGCTTGGAACATTTGCACATATGTACTGGACATGTTTGTACTAAAGTTAATGCTAAAGCTAAAACATGTTTATAATAAAGCTAATGCTAAAGCTACTGCCTATGTTTGTACTAAAGCTACTGCCTATGGCCATGTCCCAATGCAGCAAATGCACCGTTCAAAGTACCATTTGAAGTACCCAAAAGTATCCAGTCGAAAATGTGTACTCCTCAGTGTAACGACCATCTTGCCCAAGGGGACAGGCCTACACCACAGAGCATACTTCAACCGCTGCCTGTGTGCTTACATCACGTACATTATGTACATTACTTTATTATTTAATAGACGAAGAGACAAGGTGTTGTCGTCACAGCCGTTTATTTCTGTTTAGATTGAATGAAGTAAGAAATTAATCTTTCTCTTTGAATATCAATAGGTAAATATAATGTTCAAGGTGATTTTTCCCAGTTGTAGCTACTACATAACTTTAACAAAATATATCTTGTTCAATAACACAGAGGTAACCAGTATCATTTTTACATTCATAGTCTATAAACCAGAGAACACTTGTTAGTTGTACAGAAAGTGGGATATAACGGTATTTGGGCCTGGTTTAATTTGATCTGTGGTTTAAGTACTTTAATACCAGTAGAAGGCGCTGTTTACCTTCTATGCCGTGCCAGTTCATTTCATCTTATTATTCTCATTATTGCAATAATAATTTCTAATGATAATAAGGTATTCTTCTTATTATTGAATGGGAATACACATTCCTTTATTCAATGTAACTTTTTTTGTTTCCCCAAACCAGCCCAGAAGAATGTACTGCAAAATAAACCTGAGCGTGCCAGTGCTGGAAAGGTTTTTTTAATCCTCAAACACACTGTACAGATCTTTATTCACATTTAACAGTTTCTTGTTGTTCTGTTGTAGGTGACGTGAACCAATATGAACATTTGAATGTGTATTGCATTGCGCACTCAATTTTCTTTTCTTTTTTGCATAGGCGCGGTGCATGGGATAGAGCAGACTTCGCGCTCTCCTATATCCCATTATGCAGAGCGCATCACTTCTGCGGGAGAAAATGGAGTCCGCAGCCGCTACGGAATACACTTTTAAATGCAAGTTCTGGTTTACCTCACCTACAACAGTGCTACAAGAAATTGTTAAAATCTGAATAAAAAGCAGCCGTTTTGGTTGCTAGGTGACATAACGTAAGTGACGTATGTAATCGCACAGACAGTGGTTGACGTACTCTCCGTGGCGTAGGCCTGTCCCATTTCATCACGGCCTTTGCGGTCCGCAGAGGCTACATGGAGGAGCACCCTTCGTTGGCTGGGCCTTTTGAATGGCCCGTCAAAAGGTGAAGCCGTTGAATTAGGACATGGCTTAAGTTTATACTAAAGCTAATGCTAAAGCTACGGCATATGTCTGTACTAAAGATAAAGGAGTGAAAGCACGAGAGCAAACTCACCTTGGGAGCGGAGATCTGCTGATTCTCTCAGGTTCGTCTGTGACCCTCAAGAGGAACACAAGGAACAATTAGAAATCCGTGAGTGACACACAGGCTCCTTGCTAAGTTGCGTGTGCACACACGGACACGCACACACACACACACAGCCTACAGCGGTCAATGGATGGACACACTGTGGCTCTCCTGCGAGAGAGCCGCACTCTGTCATGGTGCACATGTGTCAGGTCAGAACATGGGCGTGGACAGCCTGCTCTGAGGTCCACTACTCATAGGGTGGGAGTCATCAGCTATGAGCTGATATGCTGCTGACAAATCAGCATGTTGGTGTGACTGTCAAACCAAAATGTAGGGGTTTCCGATTTGTTTGTGAGAGGCATGGTTAATAAAGAGCCTAATCTGGTCAAAGAGTCAGGTGATCAAAAATATGTGAGTGATTTCTACTCTTTAATCTACACAAATATATATTTTAGTTGAATAATTTCCAGTATTTCTCGTAAGACCACACTCACACCAAAAGCAACAAATGTGCTTTCCTGCACTCAGTTCGCTCTCGTGTTGCCTCCAGCCCTCTATGGGGAGTTAACCACGGGCTGGGGTAATTAGGACCAAGTTTACCTCGACTAATGCCTTATATGTGTCTTTCAAAAGGTACTCACTGAATTTCTGTCACCGTGGTGATATCACTCCACATTTACACGAAGTCAACTTCAGTTCAACTACGCTCAAGTTGCTTGGGTCATGCCGCTTTCCACTCCACTTCCTCCAATCTCCTCCCACCCTCTCCACTTCCTCTAGTCTCTTTCCGCTTTCCCCTCCACTTCCTTTAGTTTCATCTCCACTTCCTCTAGTCTACCCCTGCTCTCCTCTCCACTTTCTACAGGCTCCTCTCCCCTCCACTCCTCTTGCTCTCCTCTCCACGTCCTGTAGTCTCCTCTCCACATCCTGTAGTCTCTTCTCCACTTCCAGTAGTTTCCTCTTGCGCTCCTCTCCACTTCCTCTAGGCTCCCCCTGCTCTCCTCTCAACTTCCGCTAGTCTCCTCCTGCTCTCCTCTCCAGTTCCTCTAGTCTCTCAGAGGAACTTCTTTAACTTACATTCTTATCATAACTTATTATTTAAGAAATTGTGAACTGCCTTCAATTATAACATATTTACTCAAAAATGTGTTCAATAAAATGATTCAATAAGGATTGCCTGTGCCACCAAAGTCTCTGAATTCCATATATCATGCAAAAGTACCTCTACAATCTACATGCATTTGCTATACATACAAACATACTAAAAGAGTTTACCTCCTGCTTTATAATACCACATTAATAATCCTAGCCCAGTGTAAAGACTGCACATGTCGCCCAGACATGAGTAATAATATGGGTTGAAAATGTATTCAATGAGGTTTATGAATTCAAATGATGGGCTGACACGTATACAAGGGCTTTAAACTAGAATCATGGCAAACCAAAGGATCAACACATACGCACATATGTACACACACATACACACATATGTACACACACATACACATTCACACATATACATACACATTACTGCTAATACTTCTAAACATGAACATGAGCCACAGTGTGAGTGGAGCTGCAGACAGTGAGAGGCCATGGCAGTGCAGACAGACAGAAGCAGCACAAACACAGCAAAGGAAAACTTACTAACTGGTTTTGTCCCCAGGGGAAGGGTGCAGCCCGACATGGACTTGTTTGAGCTTGGACGTTTAGAAGGGTCAAGAGTGACCCTAGGAAAAGAGAGAAAGAGGAAGAAGAGAATCGGTGAAGAAAGGAGAAGGATGGTCCAGAAGAGGCAGATGGAGCAGATGGGCAGAAATGGGAGAGGAGGAGAGCACATGTGTCAGAAGAACACAAGTGAGCAGCCCAGACCAAAGAAACAGACCTGGGTCTACAGTAGCCAACAGGCCCACAGCAACAGCCATGTACTTAGATCTATAGAGGTTATGTAGATGACATCACAACATTTAGATTTTTTACAAAGAGTGGCAACATTATATGAGTGTCTATGGCAAGTGACATTTTCTTTCTTCACGTCAACAGTAGTAAAACCAGTGAAAAATTAAACAACAGGGAAAATACTATATCTATTTTGCTGTATAAAGCTAATTTCAGCAAAAAAAAAAAAAAATCCTAAAAATTCATGGACAAACATTTGTCAAAAAAAGTCAAGAAATACATTTTGTCTGTTGCACTGCCCGTAGTTCTGCCTCAGTGCCACGGAGTCGGAATGTTGAGGGACATATTTCAAATAAATTGATGTCAGTGCATAACTTCTATAGCAAGTATGAAGTAAAAGTCAACAACTGTAAACACGTGCGTATACATCCATGAATAAGGAAGACCCAGGTCTGACACAGAGCCAATCACACAACGGCCCCTGAGGCGACAGTCTGCAACTAAGCCAGTAGGGGGTGCTGTCAAAACCCCTGAATATGGGATGACTTAAAACAGTCTGTCCCTCATAATTACATGTTTAATATTAACTTTTTGTTGTTTGTAATACGTGTGCTAGTTATTCCCCTTGTGGATCAATAAAGTTTGCCTAAAGCCTAAAATTCACCAAACTATTGATCAGTTTAGTTGTGCAGCTCAGCCCCAGGCGATGTGTGAGGAGCTCTTCCATGTGTAGCTGTTAGAGCTGTCAGCTTCTGAGGCTGATGGTTTAGTATTGTTAACATTTGGGAGGGTATCAGCAGCAAAGTCTACATGTGAATAAAGCACGTCCATATTTGACAGTGACACAGTGGGCTCTGGGGCCTGGGCCTTACCTGCGGCTCAGCTTGGAGGTGAGTTTGCTCAGCAGGTTCGTGGTGCCTCTGGAGCGGGCGTTGCTTGTCAGGCTAGAGTCGTGGGATGGCGTGGGGGAGGAGGGAGGCGCGTGTGTCGGGGGTCTGCGGAGCTGGCCCCCATGGAAGGTGCTCCGAACAGTGGAACCCCGTGAGAGGCGCGAGGAGCTCACCCCTGAGGCCCCTGCTATACTGTGGGTAGAGGGAGACGCGGGGGGCAGGCGGTGGGACCCAGAGCTGAAGGAAACGCAAGCAGTCAGTCACACTCATTCATCATAATAATACATAAGACTTTTTAGACTGTCTAATGACCCTGACAGGACATGCTGCTGGTGAGTGAGCACAGATGTGGACTGGTGCATTAGCAGACTCTGCCTCGGGCCGTGGTTTATAACGCTCCACTAAACAACAAGTGCAACTAGGCCACAGACAGTGACCATGTAACGTCCACTATAGCAGTGTGCAGTGTGCAACAGGGCCTGTCAGGGTACCGCTGCATCCTCCTCTTTTACCAGAGCTCCACAGAGAGCAGCCATCAGGAGAAGGAAAAAGATGAAAGAACATGGATTATCCATGGCACGGAAAGAAAGAAGAGTGGAGGAGAAGATGGTCTTTTTGCTCTTTCAGAAATGAAAGTTCTTTCAGAGCAAAAAGACCGACAGAATGGGGCGGGGCAGGAGGGAGGAAGTGTTTTTGTACCAGAGACAGCTGCGGTCTGCAGGTGAAGCATGGAAATGCAGTCACTCTAATATGCTAATATGCTTTATGCTGCTAATAAAATTATGCATGAAATATTAGAACTCAAGGTTACATAAACCTAACCCTGATTCTACCTCTGCCATAGTATACAGGCTTGGGTTGGGTCTATATGAAGAATAGGTTGGGTACGGACAATATGTGTGGGGCTATTCTAAACTCTAGCACTAGAACCACACAGCCCATATAACATTTGCCAGTCTCCCGTGGCTCCAAAGCTTCTGGCCTGCTCACCTGTTCTCCTTCCCATTGTGCAGCAGCGTTTGTCGGTCGGAGCTGGAGCGCTCCGTGCACACATAAGTGTTCCTCCGCGTCATAGCACTAGACGCCGCACTCACCTGCAAAGAGTCACAAGTTACATCAGGAACGCACCCAACTGAAAAGACAAGCTCCTCATCAAATGATATCTTATGGTAGGTTTGGACACTAAAATCCTTGTCTTAATTTTAACCATTTTAATAATATTCAATCAAATATTTTTGTAATTCATCCAAACTGTGCTAAAAAGTGCCCGTCACTTAGCTGACATTTCAAGTGTCAAATGCAAATGCATCCCGCTAATGAAACTACTGCACACGGCATCAGGTTTAGTTTTCTACAGTGCTAAAATGTTTCAGAACCTCCCTGACTGTATTTCAATGTTGAGTTCATTATTCTACATTTGAACAGACCCCAGCAAACTTGGCAGTGGAGTGGATCTTACTGGGGTGGAGTTGGCCTCCTTGCGTCGGTCTGGGATCTCAGCCTTATTGGGGTTGTGTGCAGAGCTGACCATGGGGCTTGGCGGGGTGGGGGTCCCTGTCTTGCGTCCCTCCTTCAGTCCTTCGGTCACTGTACTCGGACTGCGGCGTGGCTGTGTGGTCCCAGGCAGCGAGGGGCCACCTGAAAACACCAGTAGAGTGTGAGATAAGCAGAAGACATGGGACACACAAGAACGCATGTGAGGGTGTGGGTCTCACTGAAGTCTGAGTGGCGTCTTTGGCGGTGGTACGTGGAGGCACTGCGCACAGGCTTGTGGCTGGAGGAGGACGTCCCCGAGGAAGAGGAGGAGGAGGGGAGCTTACTGGTCCCATTGGTGATGTTCCGGGCTCGGGCTAAACTCAGGGTGCTGCCTGAGCGTGACTCACTGCCCTCCTTCTGTAAGACAAGTGAATATAGACTTCACACACAAAAACGATCAGGAGTGAATGTCACTAATGTCCCACAAATACCATTTGTTTTGTAAATATTTGCCGTGTGAAATATACTGTAATTTTGAATAAAGTACCAGTATATATTTTTTCCACAGGAGGTTCCAACTTGAAGTTGAAATGATACCTTACGGTTTAGTGTCGGACTATTACGCCATAGGAAGGGATTAACATTATCTTAAAAATAACAGACCAATACAACAGGCCACATGCAGAGCTTCTGTGAGATTCAATGTTATAGAATACATGTTCACAAACTCTCACAAGCCTTCTAAAAAAGTAATAATGCTATATGAATAATGTAACTATTGAGCCAGGAGCTGGAGAAGACCTGCCTAAACCATGCCACAAACTCCCAGTAACCCAGAGGTTTGCAGATGTTCTGGAGCAGGCCACCTGTTTAAGTGAATGGGCCAAGCTAAGTGGTGCGTGTTGCGAGATTAGCCTAGGCAGCTGGTTACATCCGGTGACTGTGCTGCCCACACACCATGTGCAGTAGTGCTCTGCTCCCATGTGAACGCACACAAGGAGCTGTCTCACATATCATGACTGCACTGATCAATCAGCTAGAGCAGAGCCGTTTTAAAAATATCTGAAGGATTTTGAGCTGAGAAGGTTGGATACTAACCAGACAAGCACGGCCCAGAGGCAGGCTGGGCGCTGATCTGTGCAGCCCAGAGCTAGACCAGGTACTGACCTGACTGGTCAAGAGGCAGGTTAGGTACTGACCTGACCGGCACGTCCCAGCAACAGGTAGGTGGCGGTCACCTCGTTGTACTTGTGTCCATTCAGAGCCTCTTGGATCTCGTCTCTGCTGAAACCCATCCCCACCATCACATCTGCAGGGCACAGGCATCATCCCCTCAGTGAGTCATGTCTTGTCTGAAGCTTATGGTCAACTAGTTTCACTGTAATTTTACAGTTTAATCTTGGATCTTACATTTGTCAGGGCCAAAAGGACGGAAGTGCATATATTGTGAATTGACACACACACACACACACACACACACACACACACCTAGACACACACACACACACACACACACACACACTTCAACCTCCACTGGGCGCTCCGGCCACCGCCCAACATTCATACAGCAGCGCAGTGTCCACTCCACAAAGAGGAAAGGCGTGTGCAGGCAGGTGTATGCAGGGCAGGTAGGGGAAGTGTTGGCAAGGCAGGGGAAGGCAGGGTGGAAATAGAATGGGCAGGAACAGGCAGGGCAGGTGTGATTCTCACCGATGCGAGTGGTGTCACTGAAGTCCTCTGCAGGCTCTGTGTGAGGCCTCAGCTCATTCCCCTCGTAGCCCACATTTATCCACTTGTCTCTCATGATTTGCTGATCCCAAAGAAACAGAAGTAAAGATTATGAAATTACAAGGCCGTCCATAGAGTAAAGCTTCTATCGTTATGGTTTTCTTTTAGTGCCTCTATCCATATATTTGAATATTTGTCACTGAGATATTTTGGGGTAATGCACTTTATGCAGTTCAGAGTAACACCTGAGCAGGTTGAACAAGGGCAAGGCACAGTGAACCTTGCGCTGTTAGCAGTGTTATATGTACAGACTCACCTCCAGTGAGCAGCGCTTGGTGGGGTTAAGCACAAGGAAGCGGCGCAGGATGACCTCACAGTCTGTGGACATGTAGAAGGGCACACGGTATTTGCCCCGCAGCACGCGCTCTCGCAGCTCCTACAACAGGCATACACACAAACAGCAGGGGGCACTCATGTCAAAGGGAGTAACAACAATTCTATGACAATGCATGAGCATGCGTGACTGACCTTGAGGTTCTGTCCATCAAAGGGCAGTGATCCGCTGACCAGGGTGTACAGGATGACCCCCAGGCTCCAGATGTCCACCTCGGGCCCGTCGTACTTCTTCCCCTGAAACAGCTCTGGAGCGGCATAGGGTGGGGAGCCACAGAACGTGTCCAGTTTGCTGCCCGCGCTGAACTCATTACTGAAGCCAAAGTCTGCAATCTTTATGTTAGCGTCTGCATCCAGCAGCAGGTTCTCTGCCTGTAACAGCAAGCCCTACTGTTAACCTGCCCATACAGGCCCCAATGTTGTCACATCAACCATTCATTGTAAATAAAGACGTAATATGATAAACAGGTTTTACATCTTATTGAATTCCCATGAGAAATGGAGATTAAAAAAAGAATACCGTATTTTCCGTACTACAAATCGCACCTGATTAAAAGCCACATGCTTTAATTTTAGAAAAAAAAACCTTGTACAACCCGCACCGGATTTTAAGCCGCAGGTACCCCACGTAGTAATATGAAAAATTTGCTCAAAAACGTTCATTTGCGCTGGGACCACTAGTGCAGATTTGCATGATTTTTTTTTACAATGTATGAAGGTGCGTGTTCTGCGTCCTGATTGGCTAAAGGAGGTGCCGTGTCTCCTATACAGGACAGAATGCGTTCACCCAAATTTACCAAAGTATTCGATGCTGCAGCATGACTCTGAGACAATTGAGTTTGACACCTTTGTATTTGAGGACAAACGCCTCCGACATGTGTTGACTTTACATGTAAAACAACATAAAGAAGGAGGGAAACAACATAAGATGACAGCAGAATAAGTTTTAACAAGGAACAAAAAGGGCTGTAACCATGTGGATGGAGTCTGCTTTAGTTTGTGGATCAGTGACTGCAGGAAAAAGCCATTACGAGACATTACAGTGGCGCGGCACCGGGACGAAGAGGCGGGGACAGAGGAACTGAGAAATACACCTGCAGCCGCAAAACATATACGTTGATGAGGGTTAGTTCAAATGACTGATTTACAATAGTTGTGAGAGTGCGCTAGATTGATCATACAATTTCATTGGACCGATGTGAACTACTCATCAGTTTAATTGGTCTACTATTGCTGGGCAAAATGTTTTTGGCGCCACGGAAAAAAAAAAGTTTAAAAGTATAAAAACTGCAGTAGCCGCAGCGGTTAAAAAGTAGAAAAAAGTAGCGGCTTGTAGTCCGGAAAATACGGTACTTTCTGGTAGCTAAGGTGACCCAGGGGGAACTGTCTTGACAGTGTGTCAGTGTGGGTATTAGTGTTGGCCTTGTTCTCCTCAGTGCGTACCTTCAGGTCCCTGTGGACGATGTTCTTCTGGTGGCAGTAGTGCACCGCAGAGACGATCTGTGGAGAACACACAGGTGAGAGCAGAAAAGGATACAGGAGCACTCTCTGCAGGTCTGTAGTAGGGTTGGGGATTAATCAAATGAATTAGAATAATTTGTGTTTTTAATGATCAAGATTTTGAAAAATAGCAAAATCATAAAATCGAGGAGTATTATGAAAAGGTTTACACCTGTCTCTCTTGCTTGCAAAGCAGGGTTATGGTGCAATAATAAGAAAAAATGAAAATGTAAAGATCCGTGTTCCCCTGTTTGACTTAGATTAAAATAAATTAAAATTGTAATAGTCCAGTGTGTTCCGCAAAAAAAAGAAAAGAAAAAAAAAGAAAGATTTTATTTTTTGCCATATCGCCTAGCCCTAGTCTGTAGGTCCATGCACGGTGTAGTGTAAAATTTTAAACTGGATTTTGATACTAAAGAATGTACTTGACTCTCAACACCGATTCCAATACTACAATAATAATAAAATACAGTGGTCCCTCGGTATATCACAGTTCACCTTTCGCTGTGTTGCTGTTTTGCAGATTTTTTTTGTGTGTGTAATTTTGCATGCTTTTACAGTGTAAGAATTTCAGAAACGCTTTGGACTGGTGTTTGGTGTTTCTGTGCACGGAGAGGCCACCTCTGCGGATACCACTGGAGCAGAGGCATGTGAACAACACATTTAAAGTGATCATCGAAGGGGGATATAATATACAAAGATTTGAACTTTGAGAGTGTTTAAACAAGAGAGAAATGTGAGGAAATGTTAATGCCGGTCTGAGAAAAGTGTATTGAGTGTGTGGTGAGGGGTTTTACAGCCTTAAAACATATATAATAATTGTAAAAAATAAAGCTGACTACACAAAGCTACATGAGTGTATACTAATCTATGTGGTCTTATACTTATTCTGATACACTTCAGGATCATTCTAAAGCTAGTCAGGAAAGGTTCATAGTTTTAGTATCAGTTAGTATTTGATTTGTGTTACTTTTGACAACCCTAGAATCGTGTGAGTGCAGAGACTGACTAACCTGTCTAAACTTGGCTCGAGCCTCCTTCTCCTTCATTCGGCCGTGAGCCACGAGGTAGTCAAACACTTCACCTGCAGCAGCACAACAAACAATACACTGTAGAAATGATCTATATATATATGTACCGTAATTTCACGGCTATAAGGCGCACCGGATTATAAGGCGCAGCTTCAGTTACGGGTGCTTTTTCGTGCTTTTTCGGCATTTAACACATAAAAAAGTCGCACCATTAGCCCAAGCATCCACAATCCATTCAGAAATCGTGGTGTAACTTGCCCGGCGCGGCGTGTTTACCGTCTGTCATCCATCTCTCCCGCGATGTTCGCAACTTTTAACCGCGCCTTATAGCCGTGAAATTACGGTAGTCAACGTGCACTGTGTCACTTTTCTGTCAGACAGAGGGACGTGTGCAGACAGAGGAGTGTGTGCAGACAGACAGAGGGGCTTGTGCAGACAGACAGAGGGGCGTGGCCATACAGAGGGGCATGCACAGCAGAAAGAAAGATGTGTGCAGCAGAAAGAGGATTGTGTGCAGGCAGACAGAGGGGCATGCGCAGACAGACAGAGGGGCATGCGCAGACAGACAGAGGGGCATGCACAGACAGACAGAGGGGCATGCGCAGACAGACAGCGGAGCGTGCGCAGACAGACAGAGGGGCATGCGCAGACAGACAGAGGGGCGTGTGCAGACAGACAGAGGAGCGTGCGCAGACAGAGGGGCATGCGCAGACAGACAGAGGGGCGTGTGCAGACAGACAGAGGAGCGTGCGCAGACAGACAGAGGGCATGCGCAGACAGACAGAGGAGCGTGCGCAGACAGACAGAGGGGCATGCGCAGACAGACAGAGGAGCGTGCGCAGACAGACAGAGGGGCATGCGCAGACAGACAGAGGGGCATGCGCAGACAGACAGAGGAGCGTGCGCAGACAGACAGAGGGGCATGCGCAGACAGACAGAGGAGCGTGCGCAGACAGACAGACGGCTGTGTGTAGAATAGCTCACCTCCACTGGCGTACTCCATGACCAGGTACAGAGTCTTCTCTGTTTCAATCACCTCAAACAGCTGGACTGTAAAAGAAAGGTGAGAAGTCAGGAGTGAGAGGTCATTGGTCAGCAGGTGAGGCTAGGCTAACCATGTGATACAGCTCACCTATGTTGGGATGGTTCAGAGTCTTCATGATGCGCATCTCACGGTACAGCTGAGGACAGACACAGACAAAATGTATACTTTGTCTTTCTGCTTAGCTATGCTGTTAAGAGATTCCTGATTAGGGCAGGGCCATTCACAGAATAAGTATTGTGACTAAATTGCAACTTTTAAACATGTCTAGGAGCTTGGGATCAACTGATGTGGGGATTTTTGCACAGTTGATGCCCATAAAGTCAATATTTTTAGTACAATATGTAGGCCAGACACATCCACACTCCTTTCACTACAAACCTATAAGAGCTGAGTGCAGTAGGGCTGGGCAATATGATGATATGCTATTTTGATGATATTCATTCACCATCTGGATTTAAATAATCACAGTGAAGTGTGAACTTTCAGAAAAAGTAGATGAGTTTAAGGTCATGTAAGCTAAATAAAGTCAATAGAAAGAGAAAAAGTTTGAATGACTTGATGACGTGATAAAATCAAATTGTACTGGTACATTTTTTTGCCATATCACCCTCCCCTATTGTGCAATCATATTTTGTGCAGTGTCTATTGTGCAATCATATTTTGTGCAGTGCCTATTGTGCAATCATATTTTGTGCAGTGCCTATTCTGGCAATATTCATGGGCCTATTTTGATGTTTAATGGCAGATACACTGAAAATATTGAACATATCTCTGGACAGGCAACAAACGGTCTGTTCCACCTGTCCACACAAACAGGGGTATATACTGCACTGGGGTGTGAGGCAGCAGAGAGCCAAGAGGATTATATACATACACGGACAACATAGATTGTATACGTAAATGGACATAGCTAACCTGCTAGCTCCTGCTTTACAAATAGGACGTGAGCATGGGCGCAATTCAGCTCCATCAACACTGGCTCCAATTCACTTTCTACTGAAAAAACGAGGCCCCTCTCTCTGTAAATGCTGCTGTCAGGCTCGTCATTTTGGTCTTAAAATGTTCATATTAACCCGCTCTATGTGATCCTAGGGTTTTTATTTCACTATTTTGTGTCCAAATCAAGGTATGAACAATAATAACAGATCAATCAGGTGCCATGAGGTCACTCCCGCTATCATTAACAACGGGTTTGACTGACAGTGGCGCTAAGTGCCCGTCCCCTACCAAACCAGCGGTGCAAGCAAGAAGGGACATGCACCTTCAACAAGCTCGACCTTGATTGACTCATTGGTTGCTATGATACATGTGCTCAGATTTCCAAATATGGAACTGGGCTTCAGATTAGCCACCGTAACTGCTAGCCTCCATTGGTTTCATTTGGTTTGAGCCAAACGCTATGGGTGACGACAAACACTCACTTAGTCTACTTCTTTATTCATTCTATGGGCAGGAGCAGAGACACAGGTGATCCAGTAGACTGCACCTACATGCCAACAACCAGCTTTTTTTGTTCATCCTTTAATTCAGATTAGAGCAGGACAGGGCAGTCACACCCAGAGTGGAGATCGCCTGGCAACACTCACAAACAATATACAATAGTTCTGGCTGATGACTTGTAATAAAGCCTGTTGTAATATTCACATCTTGAAGAATTTGTTTCCATAATTTCAGGTGAAGGGCATGGGTCTGTATAATTGCATGGGAAAGAAACATTTCCATTTTTGTCTGGAAATGGGTTCACAAATTTTATTATATTTCACTAAAGTTTATGCTGACAGAATACATATAGCTTTAAGAGATGGACAGGCCCAGTAATTACATGTTCACAACTTTAGAATGTGTAATGTGAACCCAACCCATTTTGATTGGATTTCTTCTTTTCATTCATTAAACCAGTCATTCACCACACTACTGTGACTGTATGGGTGAGTTGCCTTGCCCAGGAGCATGCACCCTGCTCAGCTCAATTTAGAAGTATTGCGTATTTGTTTTTGAGTTACCTTCTGTAAGCTGGTGGGATTCAGCTGTGTTTTATCGATGATCTTTATGGCAACCTAGAGAAAAGAGAGCACACGTCACAGCAGAACTTTTTGGGGAAACGTTTTCCAAGTTCACATTTTAAACAGGTCCAGAAGAATTGACAGTACTTCAAAAATTGCGGATTTGAAATTTGCCAATTACGTCCATTAAAACTGCAGTTTTGATTTCATTGTGATGAATCTTGTCTAGTCCTAGAGGAGACTGCAATCAGAACTGTAAAATTAATGCAAAAAGGCTATAATAGATGATTTTTCTAGACTTGGCTCAGATGTAATGCCTTCTGAGAACATATCAATTGAGTACACTTAAAAGACTAAATTGTCAGGGTCAGTCAAAAATGTATTTGATTTGAACATGTTTAGATTGCATTTAGGGACAAAGATAGGTCATGTTTATTACATTTAAAAACTAAATCTTACATATTGTTCTTTTAAACATTACTATGTAACTTGTTGGTTAAGGGCCCACAACCATCTCCATGGACGCAAAAAGGAAACCTCACCAGAGTACTGGTCAGCTCTGTGGTGAGGTGTCTCCGCTCACAATATGAATGGGTGTTTTTCACGTTTTTTAAGTAAGTAATAAAACCCCCAGTAAGGACACAAATGCAAGATAAATGTAAGATATTGTGTAACATTCTAGACCAGGTAAGGTACACTTTATTGACCCTGTATGGAAATGTGTCCTCTGCATTTGTCGCATCCTTCAATGTCTGTGTAATCCCTCAGTCATCCAGGACTGATCCACAGCAAAAGACAAAGTTTAAATCTGTCAACTGGACAAATACATTGTAGGAGTGAAGACGTTTCGCTGCTCGCTTCAGTTCTGAACTGAAGAAGCGGCTTGGATGATAAACTTTGTCTTTTGTTACCCATCCTTCAATGCCACTGGAGGAGAGGATGCCACAGTGTTTTACCAGGGGACCAGCTCTAGCTAGTAGATTTCAGCTGTAGGATTTGACTTATGGTCAAGGTCTGGCGGCCCGGGGATTGAACATAGATTCTTCTTGCGGTGAGGCATGAGTGCTAGCCACTCAGCCACCATACCACAAAAGCAACACGTTGGAGATAAGCAGGTAGCAGACCCTGTACCAGAAAAGTCACATAGTACAGCTTTAAAACCAGTTTAATATTGTGAACTCAAGTCATTTCACCAAAGCTAGAAGTTGATTTATTTGCAGAGCAGATGGTGGTTACCTCGCGGCCAGTGAGGATGTGGCGGGCCAGTTTGACTTTGGCAAAGTTGCCCTTGCCGATGGTCTTGAGGAGGCGATAGTTCCCGATGTGGGGCTGCTCGTCTGAACACACTGCGATGGAGTTCCGACAGCGGGCCCCCAGCGAGCGACTGGACCAGGCACTGGCCTTATCCGACTGGCCCCCGGACAGCGCCACCTGCTGGGCACACAGGGAAAAGACAGGAGTCAGATAACTGTGGGCTGTCATGAAACTACATTCTGAAGTATGATATGCTGCTACTGAAAAAAATCACAGTAAAAATAAGTCTGCTGTGTACTGTCTGCAACTAGTTATAAAGCATTTTATTGTCAGAGACCCGGAAGTGCGCTGATTGCATGCTAGTTGCTATTAGCATTAATATGATTGCCCTTATACAGCGCAACCTACTGGGCACACAAAAAAAAGACAAGTGTGAGATGACTATGGGTTAGCTCGGTCATAAAGCCACAGTTTGAAGTATGAAAATACCACGGCAAAACGATAATGTCATTGAATAATTCTTAATGTCAAGGACTCAGTACCCAAAGGCACTGAAAAGCAAACTCTTTTCAAAATGTACTATAATATATTGTAATATCTAGTTAAAAAATTATGAAAAATTTGCTGCTACAACTAAATTGCAGAATGAAATAATTAGTTAGCATCTACAGTATGAAGAGAGTGGAAGGTAATCAACTGTACAGTCCACAGCTCAATTCTTCAAGTACTACAAAAAATACAACATTTCCCCCTTTAATGCCAAGAAAAGATACGCAGGAGAAATACTGACTGTCTTTTTGATGACTTCTTAAGATCAGTCAATGCAGTGATTATTGTGACTAGCATAGTGTCGGCCATACTCACTAAAAAGAACATTTGATTATTTTGGGGGATTTGTCACCAGATCAGTAATGTGCAAAAATGTCTTGGTTGACGTTCAAGTATTTCATAAAAAGTGAATGGTCCATTAAATTAAACACAAAAGTGCCGAAATAACCCAAAAATATGTTGTACTTTTAGTCTAGATAACTGTCATTATGTATTATCATTTGTATTATTATTTTAGTCTTAGACAACTTTTAGTAGAAAGAAACGTCATAGAAATTGATTCAATTAAACCCATAATAGTTGTATGACTGTAATTGTATGTGGCTGTATGATGGGACATGCACAGGCGTGGTCGCTGGAAGTTGACTTTGTTTATGCCATTATTATTATTATTTGTTTAACCAGATTGAAAAGTGAAACATGGATCAAGACCCCACTCGCTCCTTTCATTCATTTCATCATAGTCATAGTCATTCATAATAGCTGTAAGCAACAAAAATGTGACTAGGAGAACTTTTTATTTAGTTTAAATTATTTGGTTTTAGTCAGCAAAAATATACCATTGACAATACTGTAATATTTTTGTCTGCAAAATACAAACTCTTCAAATCCTCATCTTCTCCTAAATCTCTCCTGTTGTGGAGTTTGAATAAACTCGACTCACACACAGTTAACATGGCACAGTGACTAATATCTGCGGACTGGTCTGACATGACGTTTAAAGAAGCAGTGGTGGAACTAAGTAAAAATAGTAAAGTAAAAAATGTAGGTAGCTTAACTTTACTTAAGTCAATTTTAAAGTGGATATTTTTTTACTTTTACTTCACATTTGAGAGCAGGTATCAGTACTTTCTACTCCAGTACATTTTTGAAGAGGACTGAAAAGTGAAAGTATTTTGACAGTTGTTCTTAAAAAGGCTGAGGGATTTATTTTTAACACTTTTTTGTAGTTTGAGCAAGCTAAAATATACAAAAAAAAAAGAGTTAGGAAAAAATATCAATACAGTCGTTTCAGTTGAACAAAATTTAACACAAATCTGTATCAAAATCACAGCATTTGAAGCTTTATTACAACATTTTTTACTCTTTAAGCACATTTTTAAATGGATACTTGATTACTTGTTCCACCAGCATAAATAAGTAATCAGAAACTCGCCGTTCTTCTCGTGGTGACCCAGCGTGCAGATCTCAGGGTGACAGATGGAGCAGACTGCACAGGATTAACCCAGCACCACTTTGGGCTCTTGAGCTCCTGACTCCTGCGCCTATGTCAGGACTACACCATATGAGGAACAGCCAGATTTCACTAACAGTGCTTATATTCAGGGGAGTTATGTTTGTGCTCCTAATAAGAACCGAATCTGGGTGTCCTTGCCCACATTTTGAGCACTTAAATGTAATTGTAAGTATAAGTTCATATGCCATGCCTCATTTGAAAGCTCAGAACCTCCAGACTACACTCACTGAGCTGCAGAGGCTGAACTAGCATTTATTCATGATTGGCTGCAGGTGCTGGGGTTTAGGTAGTGACCATTCAGATCAGAGAGTCCCGTTAGGTTTATTTTTGCCTATTATTACGTTATTAAATTGATATGTTTACATCAGCCCAAACACATTTCTAGTTTGTGAATTTTGATGAGCATTTATAATGGCAACCCAAAATGAGCTCATTCTGCTTTCTGATTGGATCATTGGCGTGAGAATTAAAACACATGTACCTGTAATGGCTGACAAACGTGCTGAATATGAGGAGCATTAACATTTCAAAGAAAACTAAAATATAAACTTTAAACTCATCTAAGAATCCCATGCATGTCAGAACGTATTTGTAGAGGTAGTGCTTCAAGATCAATTGTAATCAAATCAAATCAAATCAATCAAGGCTGCAATTTTTAAGTACCATATTTTTTTCCAACAACAAACAACAAAATCTCTTTCTGATTCTGCAGAAGAAAAAAAAAAGCTCACCCTGTAGTTTAGATTTGCACAAACATGTCCTGGAATTTGTCAGTTCATATTTCATTTTTTATTCAATTCCTGTTCTTGGACAAATCCTATTATTAAAAAAATAAATTGCAAACCGAATCACAATTGGAAAGCTTGTCAGAAAAATCACAATTAGATATTTTTCTCAAATGGTTCAGTCCTACTGTACAGTGTTTTTATATGGGTTGGTTGTGCGGTTGTACTGTCCTCTCTCCTCACATGGCCCTGGCTCATGACTGGCCCCGGGCTCCAGGCTCTGTTCTCCCATTCTCTCACACTCACAGCTCTCATGTAAAGTCCTGTAAACTGAGGACTAAAACTGAGGAGGGCAACAACAATGCTCAGGTTTTGTCCTTGTTTATAGTTAAAGGGAAGGTAGGCAGAATTTCAAATTTAATAAACATAAACTGTGTCCTGTGTCCTCAGATACGAGGTAAACATGCTCGAATCAAATACTTCACCGATAAGAACTGTAACTCTTATTTATTCTTAAAAATGGTCATATTACACCACTTCCTGCTCTATGTTGTAATGTTGTTTCCTCATCAGAAACATATCGAGTTCTGTTTTATTCACACATGTTCAACACACAAATCCTGCATATTACGGCTGAGTTCTTCTCTCAAACAGAAAACACTCTGTTCTACCTTGTGATGTCATGTGGTGATACAGGAAGTGCTCCACTGTGTTTTTAAACTCCATGCACCTTTACTAGAGTCAATTGGATGATTTCAGCCCTGGAATTGCCAGTCTCTACTGAACAAAAGGTAAAAGGAGCTGTTAACTTAAAAACTACCACTTCATGACATCACAAAGTGGAAAAGAGCATCCTGAGCGTTGGAGATGTAAACAGGCTAATATAAAGGGTTACTGAAATATATGTGAATGAAACAAAACACACCTGCAGGTATATTTTGATGAGGTAATATAATATAGTATAATATAATATAATATAATATAATATAATATAATATGAAAACATGGCTTAAAGGTCACAAGAGTCAATTTTGCATAATATAGGACCTTTAATTACAGAGATTGTAAATGGCGCTGTGCACAACAATAGCTGCCAAGTTCCAATCAGAGGGACAATTTGAGTGACCATTTCCGGCGTAATGTAATATCTATGAGATTTTTGCCAAGTTGTGCTTAAATCACTAAACCCTGACGGACAGTGGACTGAGAGCTGCGGGTAGATTTCACGTTAAACAGGTTGTCAGTGAAGGACACTTTTGTGTTTATGCCACTGACTGAAATAATGTAAGAATGACCCAATTATTTTTAGGTGTACATTACAAACACATTTAATTTTCTGTTGTGCACAGAGCCAGTTTCTGAATCTTCACTGTCTAAACCACTGCGACCACTAAGCCTGTCACAATAATTACTACTGGTGTTGTTCAATCACTTATCGTTCAATATATGAAAGCTGGAACAATACATTTTGGGGCTCAATATTTATTGTATGCACAATTTCTTTCCAATAGTGGGGAGACCTTTGTGATTTTTAAGTATAAGTTGAGCTGTAGAGGATAGAATAAATCATTTCTGTGATGAAAATACTGGTTTATTCTGCTAATTATTTGTTGTAGCTCAAGCATTTCAAAGCAGACTTATTATGCAAAATTGACTGTTCAGAGCTTTTAACCATGAGAACCATGTTATCATTTACTCTCTAAAGTTGTACTTGGAGTGATTCATGCATGTTTGAGTAATCTTTAATCATTTTTCAAGATGCAATATTGCCGATCAACCCCAGTTTCCACCATCACCAGTACATACCCCACTGCTCTGTACTAACTTTGTTCTCTAATTTTATTTTCTCAATCAGTGATGTGACACGTAGGATTGGGTAGTGTTGCATAGCCATTTTGGTGCAAATATAAAAAAAAATCTGCTACTTGATACCGTGATCTGCAGCTATTTATAAGGGAGGGGCAGCCGACAACTTCACAGCAGTTTTGTAACACAGAAGTCAGCGGTCATGTTTTAGATGACATGGGTGTCAAAAATTATAAATATACAGCAGACACAAGCACAATATGTCTTCCTTAATGATAATGAATGATTCCATTAAAATTGGTTTACAGGGATTTTCCTGCTTTGTGTCAGTGGAATAAAGAAGTTTCAGTACTATAGTTTATTGTCTAAACTTTCTTAAGTTCAATATATCATGCTTCAAAATTAGCTACTGCAAAAATTACAAAACTAAGCATATTTCTCCTGCTTTTGGCTTGTAGCTGCATTCATTTCAAACCTACTGTTCCTAAAATCAGACAGGACCCTGCCTCTTTTCCCCCTAGGGCAAAAATCATTGGTTGAACTTAAGCTGACCAGAGAAAGATGCCGATAAAGCCAGCCTTCAAGTCGTCTGCACACAGCACCAGCACTGTGGTCTCTGGAAGAACCTGAGTGTGTCAGACCTGGTCCAGGTTAGGACTATCACCATAACATTCTCATGCGTGATATTGCTTAAGAAAATAAATGACAATACTGAAACAAATTTATGCCACTGATACGTCAACCCTGAAGCAGGATCATACTGATACTTTGCAGCTGATATCATCAACATTCATTGGAGGTGTGATTCTAACTGAAGGCACTGCTCTGTCAGAAGATCTTAGACTTTAATCTGAGCTTTGTTTTAACACAATCTGACTAGAAAGAACTGACTTAGCTTGAACTGCAACAGGTGAGATCATTTGTGCTGTTAAAAAAGTCTCTTGCACATAAAATTACACAAGCTAGCTAACATTAGCAAACATTTTTTTCAGTTAGTCACTCTCACCTGTTTGTTGAACATCGAACATTAGGGCCATGAAGGGCTGTACAGACCACAGGTCCCTGAAAATGTGCTGTTTAAATCACTTTTGTGTTTTTTATTCAGATTTTGGGCTTAAAAACTTTGGTGACACAATGCACACATTAGAAAACACTGTCAATGTTGACTGCTGAACATTCCTCCATAGAGATACATGTAGAAATACCCCTAGTATTGTTTCATTGTCCTATTTATTTATAGCAGCTCATGTATATTAACTATTTAGTTAGCAGTAATTAATATAGATAATGTGTGACAGAAATATTTAGACACTCTACATCTCAAATTTAAAAGTAGTACAGAAAAATATCAAAAAGTTGCGCAGTACTACAAAGAAAAAATATCCACGATAAATATTGGCCCTCAAAAATGATTGTTCCATCTTTCATATACTGAATTATGAGTTGATATGGGCCTAAGTCCTGGTAGAAAACACTGTATTGGAGCTGATTCAGGATACCTTTTACACATAATGAAACACCTCAAAAAGAGCAACCATGGGATTATTGAATGTGATGTCAGTTTGATTCGATAGATTTAAGTGTCCCCATAAGGCAGCATTACAAGGTTAGTGTATGTCTGCAGAAGGGCTCTACTCCTATTGTCCCCCTGATCAAACCTGTGTTAAAGGGACACTCCCCGCAGCGCTCAATGGGGCCCAGGGCCACTGGGTGCTGCAGTGGGGACCTGGGCCACGACTCTGAGTCATAACGCATCTAACAGTAATTATAGTGTTACCTGTCGGTCGTCTCTGTGTTGGACTCTTTCCAATGACTGAGGTCATGAGCGCACAGGTTTGTGCTTTTGGTCCACATCTGACAGACATAGATTAGTTTAACAGACCTATGCGGGCTATTGTGTTTGCCTAATCACTCATTTATACATAGATAATAGTTTCATTTTGGTCCTGATATTGATTTAACTGTTGAACTACCCATCACTATCCTGATAGGGTCTCCAGCCCGGACTTACCCGATCCGGGTTCCTCTCATTCCCAAGCAGTGCGGTGCGTAATGACATCCTCGCCCGGACAACAGTTCCTGTTACTGGGGTGAACTGGTGCCGTTGGGTTAGCCTGGGTACGTCTGTGCTGGCTCCGTCCCGGACAAACGCTCTTCACTCGGTCTCCATTGTCACCATTTCGGTGTGGCCCCTCCGACCTGCCCCACTACCGAGGCGCGACGGGCCCCGGCTCCAGTCCTGACGCGGAACACACCTTCAGCATCGTCTTCGGACTAAACAGTGGGGCGGACAGGGGCACAAGCCCACAGACAGAAGAAGGCACTTACACTTAGCTTACGCACGCCATTGTGGAGACAGATGTGGTTCCGTGGAAAATGGTATAATCAAGGGAACCAGAAGCACAGTCCACACTGAAATGTATGACTCCCTCAAATGGCTGGGCCTTGGCAAAGCGGTGACTCAACAACAAAGCGACGGATGTGCATCCCCCAACCGCAACAGCAGCAGCAGCAGGCTCCGGGCGGCTCTACCCCAGGCTCTGCCCCTCTGCTCCGCCTCGTTCGCGTGATCGTGGTGAGAATGCGCGGTCAGAACTACTGGGGAGCCTCCGTTGTTTCTGTGTGTAATGTCGGACACAGCGGCCTCTGACGCTTCCTCCTCAGCGCTCAGAGAAAGAGGAAGGCCGCAGAGGACCGAGACACGGCTGCTGCGCACGCGCTCAGCCAGTGAGCTTAGCGCATGGATCTATTCATGCCTCTCCACTCCACCGCCCCACGTCCACCCCACGTCCACCCGGGGTCCAAAAACACCATCCAGTTCAAACAGTCTTCCGGCTGTTCATGGCCCCTGTACCCGCCGTACCCGCAGACTTCTACAGCGACAATTAAAGGGCCGCGGACACACGCGTGGACACAAATCCAGTCTAATAAAATATGGGAGTTTTGCCCATGTTTAGCGCATGTTTAGCCCTTGCGGACGATTTAGGTTACACCATGTAGTGAAGGTTTTGACCAGCACTTGTAGAAATAATGCAATATATATATGCGTATTTGTCATAGTTCTTTTGTTGGTAAAGGCGGCATAAGCATTCACGCGCTATTCCCACATTTAGTAAAGGGGCAGTTATAGACAGCAATAACACATTTCTTTGTTACCACATGAGTGGTAGTGGTTTCCTCCAACTCCACAGTGTGCTGTAATGGACATAAAGGTGGCTTTAACTCCGGCTCTGTTCTGCACTGAATTGAGTGAGGGAACAGCAGTGACTGTGCATTATGGAGCATTAGACAGAGGAGGGTGTGAGTGAGGCCTGGAGCAGAGCACAGGACACATCATTCTGTGGAACATCAATACTCTAATGGATTGGAGTGTAGGGCGGGTCCAGGCACATCCACACGCACTGACCCTGTGAGTAAACCGCACTTTTGGCATAAACAAACGTTTGTACCTAAGATCAAACTCTAGAATGATTGTTTTAACTCTACTGTCCACAGGCTTCTCCATAAGAGCCCCGCATGTCTGGGATACCTTTGTGTCCCAGGTAATGAGCAACAGTCTCATTGTACCAATTTTCTAAATGAGTGTGGCCAATAAAAAAAGAACATGTAAGGCATTCTTTTAATTGTTTATCCTGTTATATACATGTGAAAAAACATGTACAAAAAAGTTTTACACACAAAGGCAGCGTAAGGAAAAATATTTTGAAAATATATTTAGTTACAGAATACTGAATACCTACATTAAAATGTATTTTGTAACATGTTCTGATACATGGGCCAATCAGAGTACTGTATTCTGAATACTTGTAATACTTTTACATTGAGTTGCATTTAAATTATAGTGTAAAAACACAGCATAGGATTAAAAACAGCTTTATGTTTGTTTCACTGTTTGTTCTGCATTTCCTATCATTAATTAAAGAAGGAATAATCACACATGCACTCACCACCAGAGTGGCATGTTCCATTTTTCCTACTGATTATGTGCAGATTGAAGGCTAAATTGCATGATGAAGTACAGCCTTTTATCCTTTGAGTTTACAAAAGTAACTGTACTCTGAATTCAATTAACGGAAAGAGTAACAGAATAGTTACTCAAAATGAGTATTCAGAATACATATTTTCAGTATATGTCCCAAGCATTCCCCAGTGGAGCAGGCCTGTACTAGTGGTCACTTGTACACAACCAGTCGAAAGTTTGGGCACACCTCTTTCAATGTGTCTTTATGATTCATGTGTGTGTGGTGAGTGAATATATATATATATATATATATATATATATATATATATATATATATATATACATACACACACATATATATATATACATATATATATATATACATATATATATATATACACATATATATATATATATATATATATATACATATACATATATATATACATATAAAATACATATATAATATATATATAAATTATATATATATGTATATATGTGTATATATATGTGTGTGTATATATATATATATATATATATACACACACACACACACATATATATATATTTATATATACACACGTGTGTTTTCATTCACACGTACATATATAAAATAGAATGTGTGTGTGGAAATATGTAGCAAATAGTTAAATATGTAGCAAAAAGTTAAATAACTAATTTGAATATTTTTATATTTTATGTTATATTCAAATTCTCAGAGTATCCACCCATTGCGTTGTCGATAGCACTGCAAACCATTGGCCTTCAGTGAGCTTCATGTTCTTCTGGAATGGTTTTCACTTCACAGTTGTGCCTTATGAAGGTCAAGAAATGCCAAAAGTGCAAACCACGGTTCAATGCAAAAAAAAAATCTAAAACAATATTTGTGTTCTTTTGAGTTTATTTATATTTGGTACATTCCTTATGTATCCATTCATAGTTGTGATGCCTTCAGTGAAAATCTGCAATTTAAATAATCACGAAAATAGTGAAGAAAAATACATGGAAAAGTGTGTCCAAACCTTTGACTGATAGTGTACTTGTAATCATACACACTCATACTTGTGATCTCTCGTACTTGTGATCACTCGTACTTGTGATCACTCGTACTTGTGATCACTCGTACTTGTGATCACTCGTACTTGTGATCACTCGTACTTGTGATCACTCGTACTTGTGATCACTCGTACTTGTGATCACTCGTACTTGTGATCACTCGTACTTGTGATCACTCGTACTTGTGCTTGCGGTCACACACACTTGTACTTATGGTCCCTGAGGCTGCGCTGGTAGGAGAAGCTCTTGCCACAGCGATCACACTCGTAGGCTTTGTGCCCACTGTGGGTGCGCTGATGGGCCTTCAGGGCACAGCTCTGGCTGAAACTGCGCCCACACACAGGGCAGTGGTAGGGCTTCTCTCCGCTGTGGGAGCGACAGTGCCTCTGCAGGTTGGATGGGTTACTGAAGCTCTTCCCACAAGTCGGACAGGTAAAGGGGTGGACTCCAGTGTGCACCGCCTGAACACAGGTGGGTAGGACTCAGTTACATTTACTCAGTTACATTCACTTATGTTACTTTTTAAAGAAATTGTACTTTTTAAACAGCATACTTTTACTCTTTAAATAATATTTTTATTTAAGTACCAATACTCTTACTTGAGCAAAAGTTGTGATTACTCTTCCCATTATGGGTAAAGCCTCATTTCCATAGGGCCAGTATGGGATGGTACAGTGTGGAGTGTTTCCAGTGCATAAAGAGATCAGTGCCGCTCCCTTCTAGGGGTCCAAAGCGGACTGCCAGAAGTACTACCTTCCAAACGGGTCTGGAACGCTTGGGACCTATCTTATCTTAACGCGAATGTCGTGCATCAAACAGAAAACCGCTGGCTGGGTCACTTTTGTGAAGCAAAAAAATACGGTGGTATATCACAAGATAGTACCAAGTTAGTGTCTGGTGAGAAACTATTATTTTTTTAATCTTTATATCTGTTTTTGCCATCTTAATGATGATCATTTATGTGAGAAATGTCACGCGGGCCACTACTGGTGTGCTACTAGTCTTCCAATGACCGCATGGATGCATATCCAGTCCCAATCCCCACTGTTCTGTTCCGTAGTCAACACGTGCCGCTGTTGATTTGTGTTGATGCTCCTGTAGCACCGGTGTTTTTATAGCACGCTCCTTGCTAGACCTGTGTCATGCCCAAAAGAGGCCTGGGCCGTTTGTAATCATAATGCCCCCTGGCTGGGGAGGCCCCCTCCCCAACTGTTCAGCGCCAGTGCAGCCCCAAGTGAACCATGCCAGTGGAAATGAGGCTTAAGTCTACAAGTGACAAAGGCTTTATGTTGACAATCTGAAATTATTTGAACATTTGAAATACTAAATAATATCTGAAGGAACAAAACGGTGCAAGCAACACAAATTTTTGTGTTAATGTTTGTCCTTCAATTTACATTAATTTCATATTATAAATGAGATGTTACGTCCCAGCAGTTACTTTTTAAGACTCTTATTTGAGCAGTCCATTTCTCAAATACTTTCTTACTCTTAAGTAATTTCTTAAGAGTAAGAGTACTCAAGTAGAAATACACTTTGTATTTCTACTTGAGTAATATTATTTTGAAGTAACGTTACTCTTACAATTTTTGGCTACTCTATCCACCTCTGCGCCGGGGTCCAGAGGTTAGACATTTCATTCACATCCTCTGCTATTACAGTTCATACTATTGTCAAGCGCAATTACAGCATACTCCAGCTAGTGAAGCATACCTGATGTTTCCTGAGGGAGTAGGGATGTGCGAACCTTCGATCACAGCTCTTACAGGGGAAGGGCAGCTCTCCAGTGTGCAGCGCCTACACAGTCACAGAGAGCAGGTTAGTCCATTTCCCATCATCGTAGGGCTCAAATCATCTCACCAGATTCAAATGACAACTAAACAACTATTGAAATAACTGTCAACTCATGTAGTACTCAAATAATCAGAAACTGGATAATGCACAAACATGTCATGTGCTGAAAGCAGAGGTCTCAGTCAGAGCAGGAGGACCAGTGCAATGATAGGGAGCAGGTCACAGGTTAGGTACACCACAGTCACTACAGAGGGTACTACAGAGGGTTAAGGTTTACATTTTAGTCCAGACCAGAGAATGATAATCAGGGGCAGAACAATGAACAGAAGGGCACTGCTTGGAGCGAGTGTAAGAAAAATTAAAATGTGATGGAACACACAGCTGAAAAAGGCTTCGAGTTAGGTTATTAGAGGTAAGGGGTCACACTTCAAAAATACGGGTGCAGACATATAACACCCTGACCTCACATAACCTCATGTCACCTAACGTCACCTAACGTCAACTAACGTCAACTAACGTCAACTAACGTCAACTAACGTCAACTAACGTCAACTAACGTCAACTAACGTCAACTAACGTCAACTAACGTCAACTAACCTCACCTACTAGACAACTGGATCATGGGAGGAAGCAGAGACTCCTCTACTGGTCATGTGGACAGAGATGATGATGAATGCAACATGTGAGAGGACATAAGAGGAGGAGGGTGTGGGGGAGGATGAATGTGGTGTTTAAATGCTATGTGTGATTACATCTACTCTACCTCACCACTCTGCTTATGTTTTTTGGGTTTTTTTTGTTATTATAAAAAAAAAGTTGTATTTAAATTATAAAAGCATGCACTGTTTCCTCCAAATATACAATTTAGAACCAATACCTGATGGGCTTTGAGGGAGACCTTGTACGAGAACCTGTGCCCACATGTCTGGCAGGAGAAGGGCTTTTCCCCAGTGTGAACAACCTGCACACAAATGCACAAACATTAGGTTAAATGCTTTGTAGTGACTTTACACTGACTTGCATTCAGTTACTGGAGACTGACCCTAACCTTAAAGTGGGACTAGATGCCAAACTCACTTTTTTTTTATGAATTAAATTGTCAACATGGTATCTACTTGTCCTAGTCAATTATGGTCATTTGATTGCCTAGCCCAAGATCAGAAAGAAGTCAGTTGATTTTGTCGTTTACATTTCACTTTAATAACTCCAAAAATCTGATTTTAATTGTGCACGTAACTGAAGCCACTGAAAAAAGCAAAAACAAATCTGATTGGATGGCTGTGGGGACTGGTCTAATATCCCTCTGTGTAAAAAGAGAGAAAACATGGACAATATTTTTAAAATATATATTTTTTTATTTTACATAGACTGCAATATCTGAAAACAGTGTAAACTCCTATCATCTGTAGCAGAGTACATGTGAAGTGTTTTTAAAAACCTGATGAGATGACAGCCTTAAACGTACAAAAAGAAGAGAGTACCTGGTGGGTCTGTAGGGCAGCCTTCTGTAAGAACCTGCGTCCACAGGTGAGGCAGGCAAAGGGCTTCTCTCCCCTATGGCCCCTGATGTGCACCTGGAGGTAGGTGTAGGACTGGAAGGTCTTGTTACAGATGTGGCAGTGGTTGGGCTGCAGCCTCCTGTGTTTGTGCTGGTGCGTGTGCAGCTCAGCCAGGGAGCCCAGAGGCTGCTGACACAGCACACAGGCGCAGGGGAAGCGGTGGGTGCCCAGGTGCTCCTGTAGACTCTCCCTGCTAGCCGTTGTACTACCACAGGCCACACAGGAGATGGTGCTGTCCCAGGTTTGAGAGATCTTCATGTGAGTCTTCGTGTGCATGCGGAGTGAGCTCTTCTGGGAGTAGGCCTTTCCACAGTAGCACTTGAAGTGTTTGACTCCAGTGTGGCTGTGCTGGTGGTCCTTCAGAGAGCTGGACTGCCGGAGGAGAGTCAAAAGTACTTGTTTACTTTTCAACAATTAACTCGGAACAAAAAAGCCAAATCTAAATCTCTGGGACACACTAGCACTAGTGCTTAAAGAGCACATGACAGGGTAGGCTACTCATTTCTCTAAGCTCGATGCACCGAGAAAAGTTTCACTTTTATACTTTGACTTATGGAAACCTGCCCCAGTGAGCACAGATGTAAATAACCGTTCCTTTCCTTGTAGATCTGTTTTATTTATTTATTTGACAGGGACAATGCAGTCATGCAGAATCACAGGCTGTGCACGCAGCTGATGCGACAGGTATAGAGCTAGTGCTAATTCTCAACTCCTGTCCCTGGTTGGGCTTTTGCCTACACTAAACACTTCAAAACCCCTCTAAAAGCTCAATCTTTAAACACATATTTACTACAGTGCAATTTCATGTTTCACACACATTCAAAATACACACACAATAGTATTTACAGGTGGGTACAACTTTGGTTTGCTTTTAATCACCTTCTGGCTCCTCTCCTTCCTCATGGTGATGAAGACAACCCAGGTCATGCCACACTCATGCACTGGGGGAGGACTAGGTCACACCCTAAGCAGCCAGGTGGCAGCACTTTTTTCACAACTGACAACTGTTTGGAGTTAAATGTTTCAGAGAACAACGCATCATGGACACTCTGTCAACTCACTCCCACACACACTGTCAACAGTTAAGCTATAGAAAAGGTCCACTCATGATATATTATGGCCTCATGATCAACCACAAACTCATCTGCCAACTCAACAACAGTGAACACATCTTTTCTGTGGTTGCCATGGCTGTGCTTTGCTGCTCGTTTGGCTAACTGGCTGGCACACTTGGCAGTTTTAAACTTTTAAAATGTGTATCTTGCATTTGTAACTTAATATTTTGGGATTCTAACGAATTAAGAAATGCAGCATGCAAAGCTCAAAGGACAGAAATTAAGGACTGTCGAACTGTGTTTTTCCTGTATCCATGGTAACCCTGCTTATAGAGCTATCTAAGCTAAAGCTAGCTCTAAAATGCTACAGACTTTCCAAAAAATGCAACAGACTTTCTACACCAAATATGGCAGAAGACTTTCCAGAGGAAACACAGGGAATGGCCTGTCTCATCACTGACCAAAACAACAGAGAGAGGCTTTCTTGTGTCTCCAGAGTTCACCTGGCTCTCCCTGAAGGCTGCTGTGATGCTGCAGGACACAGTGGACATAGAGGGGGGACATTTTTGTCCTGAGGTCGCTACTGCTCTGACTAAACAGTATCTTTGTAAGTGGCTGTACTATAGATCATCATGATTCTATACAATGCATAACTTCTCTAAAGCTAAAATAGTAGACTACACTCAGACTCAAGAGCCTGTGGTACCTGGTTGAAGCAGCGGCCGCATACATCACACTTGTAGGGCTTCTCACCGGTGTGGATCAGCTCGTGCCGGTTGCGGTTGTTGTTGTTGGTGAAGGCCTTGTCACAGTACTGACACTTGTAATTGCGCTGGCCCGTGTGCAGGACCATGTGCCGGGTCATTTGGCATTTGCGGTGGAAGGTCTTGGCGCAAGTGGGGCAGCTGAAGGGCCTCAGGGTGCTGTGGATCCTCTGGTGAGTGGTCAGGCTCTGCTTTTGAGTAAAGCTCTTCCCACAGACGTCACAGAGGTGTAGCCGCTCCCCTGACATCACACACACAAATATGTTAGAGCTTTACAGTGGCAGTTGACAGTGGCTTTAAAGGGCCCATATTATTTTTGTATGATTTCAGCCCTGGTACTGCCAATTTCTACTGAACAAATGGTAAAAGGCAGCTGTTAACTTGAAAACTACAGCTTTATGATATCTTTATCATAAGGTGAAACTTTTAAGCTTTGGAGATGTAGACAGACTAAAAATAAATCAACTATTTTATTAAGTCCTGCGAGGTGACTGCTGTTGTAATTTTGGCCTCTACAAAAATACAATGAAAATGTCTAATGACACAGTGTGCTTTCAGAGGCTTGAACAGGCCTGTGAACAGAAAGACTAGAGTTCTCACCAGTGTGCTGGAGAATGTGCATATCCAAAGCCTTCTGTCTGGTAAAGAGCTTCTTACATACAGAGCAGCTGAGGGCCCCGGGGAGGTCAGGGCCACTGGGCCTCAGAGCCCTATGTCTCCTGGAAGCCTTCATAGGGCCCCCCCTCACTGCAATCTTCACTAGTCTGGTTATATAGTCTGTGTCGGCATTAAACAGCCCCAAAGCATCTTCACTCTGAAATAAGAAAAGTAATTCAGTGTAATTCATGTGGATGGGGCCATAACAGCGTATTTATTAATTTATTAAAAAGCAATACTTAGACTGTGTAACAAACATAAAATACTACAGTCTGTCACAATGGCTATGGGCAGTGCAGACCTGCTCATGGTTGCCATAGTCGCGATTGCCCTCCTCAACAGGGCCATCCTCTTCAGCAGGCTCCTGTTCAGTAGGGTCCTCCTGGGGGGTAGGGCCCTCCTCAGCAGTAAGGCCTTCAGTAGAGTCCTCAGTGGGGCCCTCCTTGCTCCCTGTATCTGAAGCAGCAGCCTCCACTTCCTCATCCTCTGCAGTGACCCTTTGGACCCTCTCCTGGGATAGACACAAAATAACTAAGCTTTGCTGTTCTCCAGTTTCCCTGTAAATGAAATGTTTGTGACACAGAAGCCACGGGGTCTAAGATAGTCCAAGTTTAAATCGGGAAGAAAGAACATGGTGCATTAATATGACATATCATCTGAAAAAGTGCTTCTGAAGCTACATCTGAACAATCTACAAAGGGTTAGTGAGAGTTATAAAAAAAAGAAACCGTTTATTAGAAACAGACCCATATATTGAGCACGTATCTCGTAATCGTAATCAAAGCTAAAGGCTGTCCAATGAGTGTGTGACCTTTTTTTGTTTTGGTGGCGACTTTTTTCGTTTAGGGCAGTGGTCACCAACCTTTTTCCAGGTACCACTCCAGACTCACACATGTCGCTTCTTCGCTCAACCACACGCCACATGCACCAGGCACGTAACCTCTCACTCACGCGCCACACTGACACAGAGCACATAGGAGCTTTCAAAATAAGATTCAGATATGCAACAGATACATTTATAAAGTGTTATTTTCATGAACATTTCAAATATTTCAGAATATGGAGTCAATGTCAAGAAACCTTAATATTTCACATAGAGCTGTTTTTCCTTTAGCTTCTGCTGTTTGTGCTAAGACTCACAACCTCTCCCCCTCTCCTCGACCCACCCTAAACTGGGTTTAGGGTGGGTATTTATCATAATTTTACATAAGTTAAGCAGCAGTTTGTGGGGAAAAAGTAGAGGAGAAAATTACAAAATACAGGAGGTAGTAGTGAGTTCTAAAACAAAATCCCTCTACTTAATAAAAAGGCCTTGCTTGCGCATAAATTGTCCCTGGATTTAAGTGGTAATATGTAACTTTCAGGAGGTGGATTGATTGCACATAATAGAAAGTTAAAACCATACTTTGGAACATTCTTCATAGAGTTTTATGCCATACTGTGGAATATTAAAGCTAAAAGAACACAATTTCCATGGAAACAAGGAGGCTTTGCTCCAGGTCAAATTAGAGTCAGAGTGTGTGGAGATGCAAGCTTGCTCACTGTAATGATGCAAGTTTTTAAAAGTTTTTATGTGCAATAAAAACATCCACAATGGAAAAAAAAAAACATCTCTTTACTTAGTAAAGTCTATTTTTCGGCAAAAAAAAAAAAGTTACATACTCAGGGTTTAAAGAGGGGGTGTTTTACTTCTATGGCATATTATCTAGCTGCCCCATATTTAATTCAGCCTCTTTTACATATTTTGTAATTTATCAATTCAAATAGCAGTTATACCAGAATTGAAAAATGGAAAACGCCACATCAGTTAGTTGCAAATCAAGTTACAATTTACTTAAATAAATCTTATCAATAAGTCTTATCAATGGGTTTCAGAAAAAGGCAAAGTACAGTCACTGCAACCGCAATAGTTTTAAATTATATTTTCACAGCCCTTGATACAAACAAAAAGATTGTGTAGCACTATTCTGATTTAACTAAATCTTTGATTCAGTCAGTCATGGAGTCCTAATGAAGCATCTGAAGCATATTGGATTTGACAATGTTACATTTAATTGGTTCTAAAATTATCTTTCAATCAAATTTTCTAACTTTAAGTGACGGAGTGCCCCAAGGCTCAATTTTGGGCCCACTATTGGTAAATTTAAGAGAAAGTCATGACATTACATTTATACCCAGATGATGCTGTTTTGTATGCAAGTGCTCCCTAAGGCGCTTTTAAAACTGCAATAACATTTTAATGAAATATAAAATTCCCTCACAAATCTTAACTAGTCACTGAATGCAAATAAAACTAAGTATATGATTTTTTTTTCTAAAAAACATTTAAGTAAAATGCATGCCACATATCTTTATAGATTAAATGGTACATCACTTGAAAGAGTCGACACTTATAAATATCTTGGGTTTTGGCTTTACAAAACTTATCCTTTATGTAACAGTCTAAAATAAAAATTATCATTTAATTGCAGAAATATATATTGTAACCCAATAAATTACAGAAATGAAATAGTGGAAGCAACCTTTCTTTCCATACTGGATTATAGGGATGTGGTGTACATGCAGACTTCAGCCTCTGCTTTGAAACCGTTGGATCCACTATTTCACTCTGCCCTTCGTTTTATTACAGGTGATAGATTTGAAACTCATCACTGTATTCTCTAAGAAAAAGTGGGTTGGCCATCACTATCTGTTAGAAGAAAACAGCACTGTATGAAATGTATCTATAAGGGACAACTTCAAAAACTGCCAGAATACCTACCTGCTTGTTAATCATTGACACCGAAACATTTTATACCAAATCAAATGACTTCATAAGGCTAAGAACTAGCTACACCAAACTTGAGACTGGAAAGATGGCTTTTTTGCTTCACAAAAATTGAATACACTCCAAGGAAGAGCAAAACTGGATACGTTGGTGACACCATTGCAATTTAGTAATCCGATAACAAACTTACACCTGTTTTAATGTATTATATGGACTTGTATACATGTTTGTTTTTGTCTGTTTATTTGTTTATATTGTATTTTAAACAGGGCAGCCATGAAAAAGAGAACAAGTCCTCTCATTGGGTCCCCCTGTATAAAGATAAGAAAGAAAGGAAGAACTGCTCTCACATAACATATTTAGATAGGTAACATAGTGATGTTACCTTTTATTGTTTTGAAAATGCTATATTTGCTAAAAACAACGTATTAACATGTTTAATAAGTATGACTTTAGTTTTTAACTCTGAGTCTCTCCTCCTTTTGCTCTCCGTATTAAGTCACTCCCCCTTCAGAGCACTATCACAACAAAATCAGCGTACCTTTCTGGCCTTCCACCGCTTGAAAAAAGGCATGCGCTTCAGGGCTGTGTCACAGATCATCACCACTGAGAAAGACAGGACACACAGCATATTAGAATTAAAGTCAGTGAGTTTTGAGTAGAATATGCCCATTTAGTATAGATTAGGCAGATGACATCACAACCTTTGGAACTGTATTAGTGGCAAATGTACATGAGTGTCAATGGTGAGTTTCTTTTAATAAAATTATGTCAGTGCATAACCTCAATTTGTGAAACATCAACATTTCAACTTGATCACAACTAGTGTGTAATTTGAACAGGTTTTAGCCCTTGTTAACAGTTATGGAATTAATGCTACCCATGTCACATCTGCTGCATATGTGCGGTGTCTCGTACCTCTGCGTCGTGGCTGTCCCTGGGCAGTGACATGTCTCTCTGCTGCCTCCAACCTCAGTCGCAGCTCCTCCACTTCAGTCACCTGCACCACACAACACGACAGCCACATTCATTGTCCAATGTCAAAAATCTCACATTACTAGCAGATTGCTAAGCTAAGAGTTCATGAAGATGCATGGGAAACAGTAGACAAATGAGCTGTGGAACAACCTGATAAATTCCTGGCTCGTTACCCGTGATGTGCAGTCAGGTGAGGCAGGTGAGGCAGTGCCTCACCCTATAAAAATATAAATACAATATAAAACCAGCTTTTTCTTTCATACTATTAGAGCTATTTCATACAGACTTCGGAACTTTTATTTTGAAATTCTTTTTTATTCTGGCCCCAGGTCACTGGGAGAAAAACTGGCCCGGGTTAGATTTACTTGCTGACACCTGGTTTACATGTTTGTAAATCTGATTGTGACGACATCAGTGCCTCACCAGCCATGAACCTCACCACACGTCACTGCTCGATACTGTTATACAATCACACATGATATGAATGAATGAATGTTTAGTATTTAGCATCTTGAAATCTTTGTTGGTTTAACATTAGAAAAATTAGACATTACATTGATTAAAACAGGATTAAACCATTACAACAAAATTAGAACAAAAACAACGTCGAATAGGATTCTGATAACAGAGCTAACATTATTGAGGTTGTTAAATCAAAGTTATACACACTTCTCCGAGCCAGAGCTGAATTTGACATTTATAGATCAAGACAAAACCATTATTTTAATGGCACCAGAAATAATTCACTTCTTTCCATTAAACTAAATAAATGCACAAAGCACAGTAATATAACCACTATTAAAGCAAACAATGAAATATTAACAGATCCCAAAGATATAAACAATGAGTTTCACTCTTTCTATCAAACATTATATTCATCCACAATTGAGTTAAATAAAGCAGGATGTAAAAAATTTCTACATGACTTAACGTTAAC